>OX463853.1:42728659-43328659 GCA_949825065.1 Odontocerum albicorne | reverse complement strand
GAACCCAGAGTTAATTAAAAAGGATTCCAGACTAATTTTCTATCAAGGTTCTTTTACATATTTCTGGTTGGCTGGAAGAGATTTCCACAAAGCAATAAATCGGCTGCATACAACAAAAGTATAATACAATACAAAGATCCTTGCTCTACATGCAACAGGATATGCCTATCACAAATTACCTTATACTATATAGTCATCTCCGATGGCACCAAATACAAGTACTCTAATTCTTCACTTTATACTCTGCCTTTTATCATACTTTTCATTAGAAATGGGCATTAATTCATTCAATGCTTGATCAAATAGGATGACTGGTGCTTGATGCGACATTTGAAGGAGAACTTGAAGAAAAAAAGACTCAAAGTTCGCATGCTGTCATTATTGTATAATATCTTTACCTGTCCCACTACCCCATCTTATGTCGCCAAAAATATTTAGCATCTCTCTATACAGATACTGGCGCTACGCTCAAACAGATATTGTTTATTGACTTTCCCAATTCACCGCTCATATTTTTTTATCTCATCCTTTACCGTACAATCATTAAGACTGGAACCAATTGCAAACCAATGTTAAACTCGCCCCGTCATTCTTTACCGTGCAATCATTGCGACTGGAACCAGTTACAAACCAATGTTAGACTCACCCTGTCATCCTTTACCGTGCAACCATTAAGACTGGAACCAATTGCAAACCAATGTTAAACTCGCCCCGTCATTCTTTACCGTGCAATCATTGCGACTGGAACCAGTTACAAACCAATGTTAGACTCGCCCCGTCATCCTTTACCGTGCAATCATTGCGACTGGAACCAGTTACAAACCAATGTTAGACTCGCCCCGTCATCCTTTACCGTGCAATCATTGCGACTGGAACCAGTTACAAACCAATGTTAGACTCGCCCCGTCATCCTTTACCGTGCAATCATTGCGACTGGAACCAGTTACAAACCAATGTTAGACTCACCCCGTCATCCTTTACCGTGCAATCATTCAGACTGGAACCAGATACAAACCAATGTTAGACTCGCGCCGTCATTGGCATTTAAAAAACGCCTGAAAAACTCTTAATTTGATTTCAGTAATATAAAGTATTTTATTCTAATTTTTTATTTCTTATTCACCATCCCTTACTTTCCCTTTGATTGATGATATTATACTTTTATTTTTACTATGTATAGTATATTGTTCATACATTTTGTAAAGGTGAGTAATCATTTGAATATTATTTGCAACCATGTAACTTCCTTTATTTACGTTTGTTTGGATGGTTGGAAGAGATTGCCACCTGACAATAAGACCTCCAGATGGTTTTACAATGAAGTATTAAAGAAATAAATAAGAATGCAATAGAGAGGATCCATTAAAGCAAACAGAAAGGCTTATATAACCGTCACGAAATTGAAAAATAATTAAAATACTTCTAAACTACGGGTTAGTTCAATAATGTAATATTTCCACATAAATCATCGGTTACATAATTCATTGGTCAACGTAAATTCAAGCGAGGACGGGGGGCGGCACTTTTCAATATCTGCTTATAATAAATAACGAAATACTCCCACAATAATTATTGCTCAAATAATTCATTGATCAATTTATAATTAAGTTGGGGTGAAAACGTTAATTCTAATATTCATTTGAAATTGCACAAGAAAGTATTATTTTATGCGAAAGGCGCGGACATCGCTAATTTATGTAACAGACGAGTACAAACATAAAGCTCAGAATTTGTTAAATAATCTTATTTCTTTATATTGGAACCCAATTTTTTTATAAAAAGGATCCCAGTCTGGTTTCACTAAAGGCCTCTTTATCGTCTCTCTGATTGATTGGAAGAGATTGCCACATGGCAATAACCCCTCCAGGTTATACTGTATACAGCGAAATCGTAATACAATAACACAATATGTGACAGGTACCTTATGTGAAAAATTTGATGAGGTAATTGACAGGACCAATACTAATGAACGATAAAAGTTCATTTAAACATGACATCAATTGCCAAAAACGTTGAATTCTGCAATTGATTAGATTACTCGTAAGTAAAATTTAGATTCTTATACAGTTGTGTCCTCCATTGCCACGTTTAATTCTTCTTATTACGTATAAGTTACCCTCTAGGGGGGAAATAATAGGAATAATTCAAAATAAGGCTTAAAATTGAGTTGTACACATTGAATATAATATTTTTGATAAACAGTGAAACCTCGATTGATCGTTTTCCCATGTGTATCGTTTATTTCATCCAGTCCCGAATTAATACCATAAAACACACAAAAAATAGATTACATCGACCGCTCCACTACGCGTAGCTTTAGCACAAAATTCGTTCAGAATATCGCAGTTATTCGATTTATTTTACTAGGTCGATATTTTCTTTCAAAATATTAAAAGCATATTCTGCAACGAAATATTAATGCTTAGTTTACGCAATAATATCGGCACCACTAAATAATGATCGAAACATTCAAGATGCACTTGTTTCCACTGCAACCGCTTGCACCACCCACACTAAAGGGTGGGGTGCAAGGTTGAAGGGGACAGTAAAAGGAGTTGAAGGAGATAATAAAAGAAGCATGCATGGCATTCGAAAAATCGTTTTTTTTTATCAATATACCATACACTAAACATACCGAAAAAATAGCTTTGGCAAAACGGAAAATATTGCTGTTGACGAATGAAAATAGAACCAAACAAAAAAAAACAAATGACGATCGATAAATATTTTAATAAAATCAAAATATGTTTTCTTTTTTGTTTTTGCTAAAATATAATTTTATTTTTATTTACACACATTTATGTACATATGGAAATATTTTAAGCATTGAAACATGCGTGTTTTGTTTTTATATACAACCGCATTTATCGTTCAATTCAATAAATCTCTTCAAAACGATAGACAGAGGTTTCACTGCCAGTCCACACTTTCATCAATAAGCCCACACTTTCATCACTAGTAAAACCATAATGCGACTATAAGAAAGACAATACAATAAATGATTTATGTGATATAATAAATCTTCAGATGACTTGAGGTTTCAGCTGATTAAAATCGAAATATTCCCGTCGATCTAGATATACCATATGATCTACTATGTTTTAAGGCTTTCGCGGTTCTTAGTATCCGTTGTATAAAGTCTTATGGAGTATTGTAATGCGAGACTTATGGCGTAGTTGATTGCAAACAAGCCCTGAAGTTGAAAACTACAACGTTTTCGAAACGTTGGCATCATATACCAAACCAAGCGAGACAACACTCCGAAAGACCTTATACTCGTGCAACTGATATTCCGTACTACTTAGAAGAAAACCTTATACTCGTACAACTGATATTGCGTACTACTTAGAAGAAAACCTTATACTCGTACAACTGATATTGCGTACTACTTAGAAGAAAACCTTATACTCGTACAACTGATATTGCGTACTACTTAGAAGAAAACCTTATACTCGTACAACTGATATTGCGTACTACTTAGAAGAAAACCTTATACTCGTACAACTGATATTGCGTACTACTTAAGATTGGTACTTCCATTATGATCATTAATATCATATTAAATTAAATTACCATTCCATTGTGATAAATCGTTGGCTATATATTTTTATTTTATTTATAATAACACTTTATCAATTAATATACCGATCTTCTTCATCGTATGATCAACGCTAAGCGTCTTAGTGCTCTACTATGTCTGGAAGTTGTCTCCATCCGCACCACCTGTTTCCATCCCTTCCTGTGTCATGTTGAATGCAATTCATGATAGAGAGAGATTAAAACTAAAATCTAGACCCCTTACATATACTAGTAATGTCCCAGTTTAAATCCCATCGGTGGGTGGAAAGTGCAGAATTTTATTTTAAAGATCATTTACTAGCTGAGAAAATGATATATGGGTCAACCTTAAATAGGGCACTTGAAAAATACCTCCGGAGATACTTCAGGCAAATAATAAAGATTCGACGGTGTCAAAGAGTATCAAAAGATGAAGTTTTAAGAAAAGCAAACTGATGTACTCGTAGCATCGAGATTTCTATGCCACGCGCTCGTCTGATTTGATCTGGACATCTGGTCTGGTAGTTCGTATGTTTGACTCTTGACTCTCAAAAATAAACCTTTTTGGTGAGATAAGGAAAGGCAAAAAAAACACGAATAGAGAATAACCCAGAAAATTACCGTGGAGTCTCCTTGTTGAGGGCTGTTCTGAAACTGCTGACAAGTATCATTAAAATTAAATAAGAACAAAGAATAGTTAATAGAGAAGAACAGCGAGGTTTCAGAAGAAACAGGCCAACCACGGATGCAATATTCATCGTGACACAACTAAAGGAGAAATCATTGGAGTTTAATAAACCGATGGTCGTGTGTTTTGTGGACTTGACTAAGGCTTTTGACAAAGTTCTGCTGGAAAATATCATTAACATAATGAGAGAGTACGAAGTTGCTGCATCAATAATCAAAACCATTCAAAGTATTAACAAGAATGGGAAGACACGAATCAAGGCAAACGGAGACCTAACAAAAGAGATACCCACTGCAACAGGTATTAAACAGGGAGACAGTCTAAGCCCATTCCTTTTTAACACTATTATGGATAGAATCATACAAGAGGTTACGTCTTTGGGCCTGGGTTATAAAATGGGAAATAAATTGATCAGTATAGTGTGTTATACTGACGACGCTGCAATATTAACAGAAAGCGAAAATGATCTTCAGAGAATGCTCTACAAATTTCACCTTGCTTCTAAAAAATACAATATAACGATTTCTGTCAATAAAACAAAGTGCTTAACTATATCAAAAGAGCCACTAAGATACAAACTGATCATCGATAACGTACCCATGGAGCAAGTCATGCGATTCACTTACCTAGGTGTTTAGATTTCCAGCAACAGTGACCTATACAGTGAAGTACGAGCACAAACTAATAAACCGACAGCTTTGGCTGGCTGCCTGCGGGACACTATATGGAGTAACAAACACATGCTAACCGAAAGTAAGGTCAGGATATATAAGACATGCGTCCGCCCCATCATGATATATGGGATAGAAGCGAGAGCCGATACCAACATGACAAAAAAACCTTCTCAGAGTGTCAGAAATGAGAACCCTACGCTCTATTGCAGGCAGAACTCTTAAAGATCGAATCAGAAATGAGACGATAAGGTCTGTCTGTGGTATTGAAGACATAGTGAGATGGGGAAGAAAAAGAAGGCGCTTCTGGAGGGATCACGTGGACCGCATGGAGGATATAAGACGGGCAAGAATCGCTAAGACTGAAAACCCTAACAGCAGGAGATTACCAGGAAGGCCCCCGAAAAGATGGAAGGACAGCTGGACGTCATCATCCCAGGACAGCCCACCGTCACAAACAGGTCATACGACCTAAACCAAGAAGAAGAAGAAAAAAAACCACGGTGGGCAGCGCAGAGAATATAAGGACATGCTGCATGGTAACCTAAATAAACGTTATTTCTCAGTGAAACTGGGATCAAACTGCAGCATATAGAGTTAAATGGCGTAGAACTGCTCCGAGTTCTTAAGGATTTAATAGAGAAATAAGACACAAACTAACCGCAAGTATTGAAGCTTCTTGCCCTGTATACAATAGGATATTCCTAACATAAATTAGCTTACGTAGTTATCTCTGGTGGCACCAACGTTTAGTACCTTGATTCTCCACTCTGTATTGTGCCTTCTATTAAACTCTTTACGAGTGGACCTTCGCATATTTACATGTTTAAAAAGGTATTAATAAAACTTTAATTAACATTTGACTTAAGTCGCTGTCATAAATATAAAATCAAATCGGTATAGACTTTAACAAATGAAAATAAAAGTCACCAAGGCTGACTGACAATCCGACCAAGCAAGGGCAAGCGGAACGGAGTTTGTTTTCTTTTTTCTATTTGCATCGGAGTGCCACAAAATGGACAAACTGGATCCAGACAAGGGACGACATCCAGAAGGTCGCACAGCCTCGCGAGTCTAGAGACAGACTTCCTCGCTCCTAACTCAAGGCGGACTTAATCTGACAGCTTCAGATGTAGCAGATGTCGGACTGAGATTGCCTCTTAATCTTCGCGGTAGACAGCTCTTAAGTTTTTTTAGGTCGTTCATTTTTTTTGTTCGCCTTAAAAACCAGTTGATAATAAACTTGCACTCTCGTTAATATAGTTCGAGCAACGACTCAAAATTTATTACACCTCCGCTAGAATTTGTGTTTTTTTCCTGATTCTTCGTATTTTTTTTTTCTTATACTTGAATTACTCATTTAAATTTTTTTCCAAATCGATCCAATAGGACGGGGTATTACGAGAGTTGCTACTTAAATTTTGAGACAGACAAGTAAAAATAAATATTTATCATCGAACATGGCTTTATTGTTTTTCCAAATACTCTCCATGAAGATCAATACACTTTTGCATGCGTTTGAACCAATTTTCGAAGCACTTTTTCCACTCTGAATGAGGTAACTTCAAAACATGCGTTTTGAACGCATCAACCGCTTCTTTAGGCGTCGAAAAACGTTGATCGGGATTAAAAATAAGCCATTGGGTGCCAAATCACGGCTGTACGGCGGATGACCCATCAATTCGATGTTTTGCGTGCTCAAAAAGCCACTTGTTTGAGCCGATTTGTGAGAGCTCGCATTGTCGTGGTGGAGAATGATCCGTCTTCGGCGGTTGGTTTTCCTCATTTCTCCGAACACTTCTAGCAAACAAATGGTGGTGCACCATTCAGAATTGACCGTACGACGGTCCACTAAAGGCACTGTTGCGACATGACCATTTATATCGAAAAAACAAGCCACCATTTGCTTCGAAGTGCTTCGTGCGCGAACAACTTTTGTTGGACTTGGCTCGTCTTGAAAAACCCATACAGTCGACTGCTGTTTAGTTTCTGGCTATATATGCATAGATCCGTGATTCATCGCCTATCACGATCTTATAGACATCTTTTGAAGCACCGCGATCGATTGTTTTCAACATTACTTTAGACCAATCGACACGAGCTTTTTTTTGAGCGATTGTCAAATTATGCGGTATCCAACGCGAACAAATATTTTTGACGGCCACATGTTCATGCAATATTGAATGTATGCGAGTGGAACTAATGCCAAACATGCCTCAATCTCACAATAAGTCACATGACGATCTTGCAATATCAGTTCACGCACAGCATCGATGTTTTCTGGCACAACAACCAATTTTGGACGACCTTCACGAAATTCGTCCTGGAGCGAACTACGACCACGATTGAATTCGGAAAACCAGCGAAACACAGTGGCCCAGGATGGTGCTTCATCACCAAAAGTCGAAGCGAGTTGATCGGTACACTGCTGTTGAGTTAGTCCAAGTCGAAAATGAAAAAAAATCATCGCACGAAAATGTTCACGATTTAATTCCATTTTTGGCCGAGATGTATTTTTCAAGTCACTGTAAACAACACAAATAGCACTCGTATGACAAAACTTTCTGAGCATGTATACCATTAAAAACGTCAAACTTTACGATGCTGATGTCAGATTTGATGTATCTACACTGGTGTTGCCATATCTCAAAACTTAAGTAGCAACCCTCGTATGATAAAGCCATGCCTTTGCTGGTTTTTTGGAGTGCAATGGATTACCTCTTAGTGTTAGAAATATGAGTGACGTATGCAGCTTTAGGAAACGGTTGAAGGCAATCCTTTTTGGGACGTCTTATCAAAATTTATGATGTTATATGAACACTACACACATACACTACACCTAAAGCCGAATGTGTTACTATCACATATCGGAAGATCTACAAAGGTTTCTTTGTAGTTCGTCTTCCCTTGGTAAGTTTCTGCGGTTTTCTTACCAAATATATTTTTCTGAACATATTCAAATGTAGAAAAGTATATAATTTATGGATGCAGCCACTACATTCATATATTTACACTCTGACACGATATAGGCTAAGGTAATAAAGGTCTGACACGGTATAAACTAAGGCATATATCGTGTCAGACCTTTATTCAGTCGTCAGGTATTGTTTCCCTTAGAGTTCCTCGGAATAACGTTTGGGAAACGCTGCGTGAGACCACGGTACTAATATTGGTGTACATATGGTATGTTATACCATATACTCGTACTATTACGTTATATATACATATATAATACATACGTACCATTAGATTATTTATTTGTCAGGATAAGCGGAAACTAGTTGTATTGTATTACACTTCCGTTGTATACATCCTACCGTATGTATTACACTTCCGTTGTATATACAGTATATATTACACTTCCGTTGTATACATTACAACTTGGTGGATTTACTGCCATTCTCCAACCATACTTCAAACCAACGAGAAATGTGTTGAACAAACCTTAAATGAAAACCAAACATGAAACCTTTTTAAAAAAACTTGATTTCAACAGGAATTAAACCCGCAACCCCCGGGCCGGAAGACATGCGTCTTTCCAACTGAGCCACGGATTTAGTCATTTATAAGTTATTGTGGCATGCATCTCTTGACACACGCCTCTTATTGTGACATCCACCTCTTGACACACACCTCTTATTGTGGCATGCATCTCTTGACACACGCCTCTTATTGTGACATCCACCTCTTGACACACACCTCTTATTGTGACATGCATCTCTTAACACACACGGGGCTTATGGGTTCGATTCCCGCTATGCCAATCTTATTTTATACATTATCTGCTACTCTTAGGATATTAATCTGATTTTTATCTTTCTGATTAGTTGTAAAAAATAAAACAACAGGTTTTTGTGTATGAAAAGAAAGCGTAATACAATACATTACAACAGCTCCAAATATTTTGGTTTGAGATCTTAATACATTACAACAGCTCCAAATATTCTGGTTTGAGATCTAAATGTTAAAAACAATCCAGGACCCCACCCCAAGATCTGCGTATATTCGTGCCTTGTCATTGTAACCTTAAAATATACATACTATTTGAATCAGCCGATTCGTATGGTTTGGTCATATATGCCAAGTTATCGAAATTGTACGAGACAAAACCGAGTGGGAAACGGCCCTAAGGTAGACCCAAAGAGCGATCTATCGACAAGGTTTTGACCAAAGTGAAATTTATAAGAAAAATATTCAAAATAAACATTTAAAGCCAAAGAAAGCCTAACAGACAGTAGTGAACAAGTACCGTGATTGAATGCCCACCACTTTTATCGAGTATAATGGAAGGCACAGTACAAAGTGGGGAATCAGGGTAATAGACGTTAGCGCTACCGGAGATTACTTTATAAGCCAATTTGTATATCCTGTCGCATTTAAAGCAAGGAGCTTCAGTACTTGTATCTTTTCCCCTATTGAGTCATTGACAACTAACAACAGTTCAACACCAATTGGCTTTACCTGCTTCTGTTTGCTCCCACCATTGTCGCTTTTTATTGCTCCTAGTTCTGCTGATGTTTTTCTGAACATGCGCATTGCCTAATCTAATGACCAATCTAGCAACCCCTTCTTTCCTACATTATACTCAACTTGTATATATTTAATGTGTAACTTTTTAAATCTGTAAATAATAGCGAGTTTGAATCCCGAGTTAGAGTGCCCTTCAGGGGAGTGTACTCTGTACTCTGTAAACGGCGTTACAATGATTGTCTTTTTATGTTTCATTATTATTTAAACGAAACCTGGCAGAGAATGAACATTGATGTTGATCAATGTAATGGAATAAACATTTCGCTTTACGGAAAATTCCTTATACGGCAGCAAATACGAGTATGAACACCGGCAGTGTCGACCTTATTCAGTGTTTGAATTGGCCAAGAGGAAACTCGCAACTCGCAACTAGCTGTTAGTCCGACACATCTGTGACATGCAGAAGATAAATGGTTCTTTAAATACGATTATTTATGAGCGTTCGTTTTGTAAACAAAAGTACTTCATCAAGGGCGTTCCTTTGTCAAAAATGTCATCGTAATTTGAACAGTCTTCTTTGTAATAGTATCTAAAATACAACGCAACTTAAGACTGCTAGAACTCATCTTTATTCCATACAATTTATTTGTTGATACTATCTCCACTCCACTCCACGTGTATTCCTCAGTTAATACGATTCTACATCATTTATTCGATTCCTTTACCGTTTCACACATTCACGTTTATCTCCCATACATGAAAACTCCCCGTTATACTCCCATACGTCAAGACATAGCATACGACTCCTAAGAATTCTCTGACTTTTGCTATAATAAGAACCATATTTACTATATTTCATTCCGATCGATAAGTAACATATGTGTAGTTGAGTACCCCTGAATCGAGAAGTAATTGCATATGTATAAAGTTGAGTACCCCTGAATCGAGAAGTAATTCCATATGTATATAGTTGAGTACCCCTGAATCGAGAAGTAATTCCATATGTATATAGTTGAGTACCCCTGAATCGAGAAGTAATTCCATATGTATAAAGTTGAGTACCCCTGAATCGAGAAGTAATTCCATATGTATATAGTTGAGTACCCCTAAATCGAGAAGTAATTCCATATGTATATAGTTGAGTACCCCTAAATCGAGAAGTAATTCCATATGTATATAGTTGAGTACCCCTAAATCGAGAAGTAATTCCATATGTATATAGTTGAGTACCCCTAAATCGAGAAGTAATTCCATATGTATATAGTTGAGTACCACTGAATCGAGAATTAATTCCATATGTATATAGTTGAGTACCCCTGAATCGAGAAGTAATTCCATATGTATATAGTTGAGTACCCCTGAATCGAGAAGTAATTCCATATGTATATAGTTGAGTACGCCTGAATCGAGAAGTAATTCCATATGTATATAGTTGAGTACCCCTAAATCGAGGAGTAATTCCATATGTATATAGTTGAGTACCCCTAAATCGAGAAGTAATTCCATATGTATATAGTTGAGTACCCCTGAATCGAGAAGTAATTCCATATGTATAGAGTTGAGTACCCCTGAATCGAAAAGTAATTCCATATGTTTATAATTGAGTACCCCTGAATCGAGAAGTAATTCCATTCCGAATATTGATTCGGCATGTCCTCGTGCCGCCAGTGAGGCTGACATCTCTTCCTGGTACAGCCTAGTCACCGCTAAACACAACCTCCCAGCCTCCCAGCCTCCCGGTCGCCTAACCATTTATCCTCTCAACCGACTGAGCCGCTAATTGAGCGTAAACACTGAACCGGTACTCGTAACATATCTGTATACTCGTAGTGAAGCAACGTGTGATATTGCACCTACAATGTATAATATATGTAAATAGCCGAGCGTGATCAGCGCGGCCCATTAACAAATTAATCGCATTACTGAATTATACAATGTTTATTCCTTCCGTAGAAACAGCGTCGAGTCAAATTGCATTTTCACTTTTCATTTCAAATTGTTAAACACGCCTTAACAATCAGTGTAAATCAAACTTGCATAACTCCATCGGAGACCAAATTGGGGAAACTGATATTTTTTCAGAGATAAAAACGTAAGGAAAATAGAAATAATAATTATTATAAAACGAAATTTTATGCAGCGCCGTTTAGGGAACAAACTCTCCCCAAGAGCACTTGAACTCTGGACTCGAGCCCGCTATTATACTATAGATATATTTAAAAAATACACAAATAAATGCATATAAGTTGAGTCTAACGGAAGAAAGGTAGAGGCTGCAACCATTAATTAAGGACCCCCCCCTCCAAATGAGTGTCTTTAAGTGCTTCCTAAACCTGCACACACCACCCATATCTCAATACTAAGAGGCAGACAATTCCATGCCACAGAACCGGCAATGGCAAATCTCTATTATAACACCCCACTCTAACATATTACTGTGGAGTTCTTCTTCATTGCGTGCTCGGTGCTGCAGCATGTCGTGGTCTTCCGACATCTCTCAAACCGCCCGTCTTAGTATACCACCCGTCTCCACCCCTCCCGAGCCAGGAATCGAGCCGCCATCACTTAAAAAGAATCCTCTTAACTCCTTTATTTGGTTCGTCCATCTCATAGGATAACTTCCTCTTGCTCGCTTGTCCTCAACTGTCCTCATGATCAACTTCTCCAGACTTTTGTCATTATTTCTAGCAACATATTCAAAGTATGTTAGGATTTTTTTCTGCATGTTGTCGAAAGTCATTTGGTAATCTCCATTTTTTATGATGGAGATGGTTGTGTGCCTTGCAGTCCATAAGTGCATTTCGAAAGCATCTATCATGTTTGTTTCCTTCTTTCTCATCGTCCATGTTTCAACCCCATACACTGCTCTGAAAAATACTAAAGATTTGACCAGACGGATTTCTTTTCTTCTGAGTAAAGACCGGTTAGTCTATATCTATGCTTGTGGAGTTAGATACTCGTAAATTTTATTTGTACTGACTCAAATATTAGTTTAAATTGACGCTATTTTCGAGGTTCTTAAGTTTAACAAACGGACTGGCACTTGCATTAAGATATTGATGTGGTTAGTTCAAATCCGGTATTAAACCACTCACCCTCGCAGAGCACTACATTTTTTTTTTCAACAACGGTGACGTTGAATATCTGAAATCTCTTCAAGAATACGATAGTTTTCATATTGTATTCATAGTAAGTCTCACAGCGCCTTTCAACAGTTTATAATAAATGTATTTCACGCAGAAGAGCCAGAGATATGAAGATAAAATCAGGTATATTTGCTAGATAAAAACCACTGAAACCGAACACACTTTGAGACCCGACTCGTCTCATTATACTGGGTGGGCATAAAATCTTGACACACGAGTTTATTTTTAGTAATGACATTTTTAATTCAATTAATGATATTTTCAATGTAGTTTCCATCAGTAGCGATATGTATGTTGACGCGGTTTACAAAATTCACGATGCAGTAATGCATTATCTTCGTCAATCCTCTGTTGCACATTATGTTGTGATGCATTGCATCGGATGATAAACATCGTTGATTTTTATTTAATAAACCTTCTCCTTCAGCATATCTACAGAAGAAGTCTATGTGTCTGTCCATGCAGTGAGACTCTGGAATCAGTTACAAACCAATATAAGACTCGCTCCGTCCTTGGCATGCTTTAAGAAGCGACTGAAAAAACTCGTCATTTCTAGTCAGTAAAATAACGTGTTTCATTCCTGATTTTTCTTTTCCTTTCCTCTCCACCATCCCTACCTTTCCTTTTAACTGATGATATCTCACTTTATATGAAAAGAATGTTCGGGTGATTGTCCGTATTTGTGGGGTTCGTGGATATATGCTCACGTATGTGTTTATGGATTGCGCGGGGATGGATAGTCATTTGAATGATTTATGCAACCATGTAACTTGCTTCATTTACTTTTGTCTGGTTGGTTAGAAGAGATTGCCACCTGGCAATAAGCCCGCAAGAAAGTATTTGCAATAAAAGTGTTAAATAAAAAAATTAAAATAAGAAGTCAAGATAATTAAGATCTGGAGAACGGGAGGGCCATTTCACATGGGCGCGTCTCCCAATGCAGTTATGTCAATTATGGTTCAACCTGTTTCTTAGCACTGTGGCGTAATGGGCAGGGACAGTATCCTGTTGGAACCACTCAGGCTGACCTTCACCTAGCCCAGCCCGTCAAGTCGGGGCATTACTCGGTCACCTAATGTGGTGGGGTGGGGTGTGTTTCTCCAGTTATATTACCGTCTAATAAAAATGATCCCAACACATGCGCCTTCCAAAAGCCACACCAAGCAATAATCTTCCGCGTTATTACGGGTAATCATCTGAGTAACGCCTCACAACTAATTGTGCTAGATCGAAGGAGATAATGCATCACTGCATCGTTTACACTTCAATTTCGCATCGCTAATGGCGGAAATCACATTAAAAATGTAATTTATTAAATTAAGAAAGGTCATTAATAAAAATATATACCTGTACGTGTATGTGTCCAAACTTTATACCCGCCCACCCTGTACAATGCGTTACTGATAATACGTATCTAAAACGTGATTTCATTATTTACGTTACCTGACATTTTTTACAGATATAGAAGCTGAGTGACGGCAATATAAAAGCTGAGTGACGGCAATATAAAAGACCTAAACATAGATGACTCATAGAATAAAACTTTACAGGACCGGGAAATCTGAAAGGCGAACTAAACGGTATCCATGAAGTTAATAAATATTAGTAAAAGTATTTATAGAAAAAATATTTACCACAATGGCAAATCTCAACAAACTGACATAAATAATCATTTCCAAAAGTAATTAATATTTTTTTATTATAAGTGTTAAATTTCACAAACGTTCTTTTTGTTATATTTACTATATATGGGTGTATGTATACGAGTATAATGGCAAGGAACACTTTTGATGCGTGAATGGCAAAACAAGGAAGAAATCACTGAAAGACTTTTTTAAAGATTTTATTGTTCTTAACCTATATTTCTTCCTATGCTAAAAAATCCGCGCGTTGCGGTGATGTGTATTCAATACACATGTATAATGAGCGATTTAAAATCGGAAAAATAAGAATATTCATAGCCAATCGCTTAAATTAATTAAATTTGAAGTCAAAAGTGATAATAATTAAAATTTTATTGCTGAAAACATGAAAAAAAACATCGGTCGACGTTCACAAAGTGGACGAAGCGACCACCTCAAACGAAAGCCCGCGAGCTACTGAGCGAGAGAAGCGAGCGAACTGAGATTCTATTTCTTGCGTTCCCATATACTGAAGTAGAGTGAGAGTGAGACGTGAGTAGCGTCGCGTCCTCACCCATAGCGGTTTTTAGAATTAATGTACCTATGTTACACACTGGCACACGTTTGATTGTATTGGTGAATTTATTCCCGATTTTCACAAAATATCTTTGATGTGGTCGATAAGTGCTAACTATTATTAATATTATTCTTTGCATTCAATGCGTAAATGTATTACGGAGGAATACCTAAAATCTGAACCCAGTATTTGTTATATTTATAGAGATATTAAAGTTTTTAGAAGCAATGTGTACTAGTTACACATCACAGGACATGAAGGGTTAATGGAATAAATTGGTAACTTAACCTACAGTTAGAGAATATTCTGCCCCTGTGTGAGCATAAACAACAAATTGAATAGATAATAATTAGATAATAGACTAATTTATTCGTAAGGCTGTCATCATTGGTGACATTAACGCACGATTACAGCAAACCTGAACGTCAGACAAGTGTCGATGAATCTTCTTCTGGATGGAAACAATAGCAATTGAAGTCTGCACATTGTCTCATGACCATACTAATACATATTAATATCTTCATTAGTAACAATGAATGCGTGCGTACAATTACCGAGAAATAATCGTGAATTGTTACGAGTGTGGTTATCTGTCAAGTACGAGTATGTAACATGTGTATGTTATGGAAATCCGCTCACCTTTTCTGGAGTGGAGAAGAGTGGAAAATGTGATGTGCGTGATTTTTGCAATCGCGTACGTAATCTGCAAATTATTGGCACAGACATTGTCATACTCGAAAGGAAAACAAGCTCAGGGATAATCAATTCATATGACGAACCGTCCTTATCTTGCCCTCTGCAGTGCATCCTGAAATGCATACCCTTTACCCTGATCAATTCTTCGGATGTATGCCCAACATATGTTAATGTTGTCATACACAGTTCCAGGTATAATCGATCGCCTAACTCATGTCCAAAGTATTATATTATAAGACTCTTCTCACACACAGCACGGCGAGACGTCTTTCAATCATTTGCTCTTCAACAATCGATCGATTGGTTCTTCTAACAGTTCATGGAATACGCAAATCTTCAGCACCACATCTCAAAAGCGTTAATTCTGTATCCATCGTACGTCTTGAGGTACCAGGACTCCGCACAGAATATAAGAAAACGGAGAAAATCATAGTTTAAACCAATCGAGTATTTTGATTTCTCGATCCCTTTATATCACTTCAAAGTGAGACTTAGTTTCGTTATCCATCTGAAGTCTGCACATTTCCTCACCATGCACGAGCCCTTATAGTGAACAAGGAACCCTAAAGAATCCTGAAGTCTGCACATTTCCTCACCATGCACGAACCCTTATAGTGAACAAGGAACCCTAAAGAACCCTGAAGTCTGCACATTTCCTCACCATGCACGAGCCCTTATAGTGAACAAGGAACCCTAAAGAATCCTGAAGTCTGCACATTTCCTCACCATGCACGAACCCTTATAGTGAACAAGGAACCCTAAAGAACCCTGAAGTCTTCACATTTCCTCACCATGCACGAGCCCTTATAGTGAACAAGAAACCCTAAAGAATCCTGAAGTCTGCACATTTCCTCACCATGCACGAACCCTTATAGTGAACAAGGAACCCTAAAGAACCCTGAAGTCTGCACATTTTCTCACCATGCACGAGCCCTTATAGTGAACAAGGAACTCTAAAAAACAAACGTTTGCACATGTTCAAAGTCCTGCAACTCATTAGCTCTTATAACCATGCGCGTGTATGTTCAGTCAATTGTTACTAGTTGTTTGTTACATTAGAATACGAATCAAAAACTTTGAACAATGTGAAATAAATATGAAAAGAGGAATTAAGATATTTGAGAGTTGGTATACCTTTTAGCAGACTGCCAACATTGCAATGCTCTACGCATCGCTCGTAAGAAGTACAAGTATATTGGAGTAATACTCTGCAATTTGGTCACGTAGCCACCTTATCCATTCCAAGACAATTGAACGGATCTATAATACATTTTTGAGATATTTATTTTCCTCTCAGCATCCAATCTGACATACTTGACCACGATATCTCATTGAATTAAACCCGCTTTCTTAACTCTATAAGGATCATGTTCAATTTATCTTTATAACGTTCTTCACAAAATCGTTGATAGCTTCGATATATTGTCTCAAATTGGCTTCCATACTCAAGCTCGAAACACGCAAAACCTTTTATAATTTAAATGTGTCAATAGCAATTTACTAACGATAATTGCATTTATATTACATTAACAGCGAGAAGGCAACAATCAGGTAATTTCATATCTGGTTTAGAAGATATTTTTAATGAAGATGTTGTTCAGTTTATGAGGGTTCATCTCTAGCATTTCTTTAATCTTAGACCTTGACTTGAAGACCGATTATTTCATTTTCGTTTTGTCGTTATTATATTTTTTGCAATTTATTTAATTTAGTATTTTCGTTGATTGATTTTTTTCTTCTTTCGTGATGTTATACTACACATTGGTGATTCATGCGATGTGTGTATTTTTATTATAGTTGTATTGATATTATATTTTTTATTTTGTAAATGTCGGTAAGGTTTGTAAATGACAATTGCGTGTCGTATAACGTTTCAATAAATAAATACATACTACATTTAAGCTTCCCTCCACCTTCGAAACACAGATCTGCTCATAGAGGAAGAAGGAACAGTCACACTCGTGTGAAGGACGTGGCCCGCTTCTAGGGCATCTATAATACTAGCTCGAGTATCGTGAGCGGATTGATTTCGAGCTTCGTATTTTTGTATTCAAGTTCCTTTATCTCCATTGTATATTTTTAGTCAGTGTCTGGGGGTGTATCTTCGGAGAGTATGGAGCTTTAGGATCGATTTCTTTTTCATCTGATGAATTAGTTTTTCTGTGTCAATCTAGTGGAGCGAGGTATTGTGACAGGGCTTATGCCGTTGCTGGTCACGTGGCGTGAAGTATTCTTCCTCTATGTATTAGAGATGTGGGCGGCGTGTGCAGCTTTAGGAAGCACTTAAATACTATAATTTTTGGGAGGTCTTAACAATGGTGTAAGAAAACAATACTTATTTACTACACTTAAAGTCGAATGTGTTAAATCACATATCGGAAGATCTACGGAGCAGAATGTGTTACAATCACATATCGGAAGATCTACGAAGGTATCTTTGTTGTTCATCTGGCATTGGCAAGTGTCAAAACTCTGCGGTTTTCTTACCAAACATGTTTCTCTGAATACATGCAGATACGGGAAAGTACTTTATTTATTGGCATAGTCTCCATCTTTCTATCCTTACACTAAATTTGTGTATATTTATTTTGTAATATTTTTAATCTGTCAAAGTGGGTTCAAATCCCGAGCTAGAGCGATGATGATCTCTAAATGGCGCAAAATAAATTGTCCTATTATTACTTTTGTGTGATGAATACGGTGGATGACTAAGCGCGGGCGCGCGCACGTGCGCGCCGGCCCCGCGCCGAGACGTCGCTCCGGCCCGACCTTGATTTTCCAGCCGCGCCGGCCGGGAATAGCGCGCTAATGGAAATCTTTCCTCGCCACCTCCTCTCGTCTCCTCTCGTCCGCTCCACCCCTCTCCTAACTTAACTCCCAGCTCGGGTCATTGCTATACACATACACTATATGCCGTTGCTATCGGACTCTGAACAATACAATCGTATCTCGAATTATTCCTCAACAACATAGAAACTGGTGCAAGTCAAGTTTGGCTAACTCCCTCTATCTGCAAACCAGAAAAAGTCCAAAGTCATGACCATTAAAAGTATGAAAGTATGGGGGAACAATGCGATATATGGGGGAGCAATAATATATTAGAACAAGCTAAGTAAAATAAAAAATTGAGACGACGCTCTACAAAGCCGAAGTTAGCCGATTATGGCAGACAGTCTCTTTCTTAAACTCGATGTGTATTACTTACCGCCGGGTACTGTACTTACTCGTGCATTGTACACATACTCGTATGTTCCATATTGGTGGATATATGCTACACGTATTATCACGTGAAAAATTCTTCCATTTAAGCAAAAATCGACCATCAAGAGAGTCAAGGGTAATCAGATGAGCTGATATCCGTTCACTCTTGACTATTTTGTCGGCAAACGTTCTGAAATTTGAAATATGAATAATAGAAGATTGTGCATGACGAGATATATGAATGTGGAGCAGGCGAAAGTTGTGTACTTAGGCAAAAAAACTTTGTAAATCCCTTCTCTCTGACTACCCCGCAAAGGACATGGCTTGATGATATGTGTATGTATGTACCATGTGTAGGTTCTGAGACTTCAAGAAAGGTGTGTCTGATGCGACTAAATCCCTTCTCTCTGACTACCCCGCAAGGGACATGGCTTGATGATATGTGTATGTATGTACCATATGTAGGTTCTGAGACTTCAAGAAAGGTGTGTCTGATGCGACTAAAAAAAGCGAATTATAAGTGACTAGTATGCTTGCTAAGTATCCACGAATGCTGGTCCCGGATTAGTTTTACTTTCTTACCTTTTTCTACCTTAATTTTACTGATGCTTCTTAATTCATTCATACGGTGACCTTAGCGATACGGGCATATTGTATAACGTAACTGGGAGACAACACCAGTCCCAGTTGTATTTTTTGCGGCCATCTGGATCAACCGCAGATCTCATTTTGTGGTTCTGCGATAATAATTGAGTCAACACTTTCCGAAGGGCTGTTCATTCAGACTTACATCAGCACGGTGTAGTGTCAAGTCAAAGTAGCGTAACTCTGTGGGGTTCCTGTACACACCGCTATACTCGGCTATATTCAGAGTATTTTAGGCCGCGCCACTTTATGCCGAGTACGAGTGCCGCCAGGAATAGCCGCGCCGCCATGCGCTTCGCGTCTCGCGCCCCGCCACACGGGAGCGGATTCGCCACTCGCGATCCACACCCAATATGCATTGCGAAGCTTTGTTTGATACAGATCTTAATTCTCTGACTGTATTTACTTCGAAATATTGTATTGGGTAGCCAATTTCCTGGATATTGTACCGTTCCTGGTTCCTTCTATCTACAATATATCCTAGCATATGATACCGTTCCTGGTTCCTTCTATCTATATTCTAGCATATGATACTCGTATATCTCTCCGTGCTCCTTTCTGCGGTCTGAAGGTTCTGAGTGTTTTTGTAGTAAGCGTTCATATCTCACAGTCATACGTCAGCACTGGGAGAATATAGTGGTTGTAGACCTTTCGCTTCAAAGATATTGGGAGATCACTTTTAAAGATGTTGTTCAAACGTCCAACTGAGCTCCATGGTAGTTTGTCCTTCGTACTATTTCCTCCGACATGCCACCTACAAAGGAAATAAGTTGGCTCAAATGCACACATACCTGGACAAGTTTCAGCTGCTTACCGTCTAAAATTATTGGTTTTGGAGTAGCAAAGCTGTTCATTGTGTATTTGGTTTTTTATATATTAATTTTTAAACTTCCTGCAGTTGGTGCTGAAGATCATTCGGGCTTTCTGAGAATATAACAATATCGTTTGGAAATTTCAAATGGCTCAGGTATTTTCCATCAATTAGTAAGTCCTTACTATCCCATTCCAATTTACTAAAGATATATTCAAATGTACCTGTAAATAATTTTGGAAAATAGTATCACCTTGACGAACTCCTTTACTAATTTGGAACGTTTCAAAAAAATTATGAAGATGTATTATATTTTTGCAGTTGCATCTTTATAGATGTTATGTAACAACTTAATGTGTGCCTTATCCAATGCCTTGTATTTTAGAACCTCTACCTATAGTATGGTAGCTTTTTTGATTGAGTCAAAGGCCTTTTCGTAGTATACAAGGGCTAGGTATGGAGGAAGTTTGTTTTCTTCATATCTTTCTATAATTTCCCATAGCACTTGAATATGACCCATTATACTAAAAGCTTTCTTGAATCCAGCTTGTTCTCATGGCTGGTTTGTGTGAAAAGTTGTCAGTTGGTTAAAATCCGGATAAATATTTTGTACAGAGTAAGTATCGATCGTTCGTTGCTGGACCTCGTTGTCGAGGATCGCCTCACCCTCGTCATTTCAACTTCAATTCAATTGGAAAGCGAATCTGTGCCGTGAAGTTTGTTTTGTTTTCTTAATTGATTGAGCCGTCACATATCAGTAAACTAACTGGATCTGCTGTACTGGATCCGTTGGTACACCGAAATGAGACGATCGGAGCACACCGCCATGTTTTCTTTTCCTCTTTTCGAAAGAATGTGTATGACCGAAATCATAGGTATCCTGTTAACCCCGAACACTAAAAAGTCAGTGTCATTCAAGGGGGAGTTTGAACCGACGACCTACCGCACGGAAGTCGAGTGCATTACCGCGCGGCCATGCACCTCAGAGTAGAGAATAAGCTTATAGTATATTGTTCAGTAAGTTCATAACATCTACTTGATCGATTTTTTTGTGGAGTATTCCAGTTGCAGATGTCCAAGCTTCGAAATGTATTTTTTTTTCAAAAGACACTTATTGAGAAGTGTCGATAAGATTGTATTCACTTTGTCTTAGGACATAAAAGGACTGACCGCCGGTGCCAGTGGCCTTTCAGGATCCCAATTTTAAAATTGCGTATCTGATTTTTCCAGGTAAGATCGTTATTTCGAGTTCTATTTTTATATCAGTTACGTGGTAATTGCCAATTTTGTATCAGTATATTTTTCCCAATAAAACTTTCCTGTTCTTAGAATTAGTCTCGTTGTCTGTTAACAGTGTTATTAGAAAGTCTAAGTGCAATTATGTGGCGTTTTCCTAGTGAGACATTTCGATTAACACTTATATTCTCAGGCGTCCTTTGAACCACTTTTGTATTATATTCGCCGATATCTTAGCAGATATTGTGGGATATCTTTTTATTCCCCGATATCTTAGCGGATATTGTGGGATAGCTTTTTATTCCCCGATATCTTAGCGGATATTGTGGGATAGCTTTTTATTCCCCGATATCTTAGCGGATATTGTGGGATAGCTTTTTATTCCCCGATATCTTAGCGGATATTGTGGGATAGCTTTTTATTCCCCGATATCTTAGCGGATATTGTGGGGTAGCTTTTTATTGATCTCTGAGAAAGATAATGTTGAAATGAACTACGAGTATGTCACATTAATTTTTCTTCGTTTTTTTATAAGATCTAATGTTGTCTGTTATATTTTAGGTACATTCTACTCATGATCAGAAAAACATATTTAGTAAGAAAATTGCTGAAAACTTACAGAAAGTAGACCAATATAGATTTAAATTCTTCTGCGACCATGTAACTTCCTTTATTTCGTCTGTTTGGTTGGAAGAAATTGCTGCCTAGAAATAAGCCCGCCAATTATTTTACAATGAAGTATTAAATAAATACATAACATATCGTAGATCAGGGAGGTTATCATTCCATAGAAGACTATTGAAGTCGGCAATACCTGGGCCCGTGAATTCTGCAGCCGCCTCTTTCTCAAGAGTCGCGTGGTTACCGCTCCGGGCGTCGGCGTCGCCTTGAAATGGTGCGTGCACTTCCGCGATGTATTTCTGTGGAATACGCGGCGGCTATCCTCCGGTCTCTGTGCCGCGTCATTCACGATCCCCGGCTAATTAGCCGGCCACCTCTCCGCCCCCTCGATCACTCATATCTCATCTCTCTCTCGTGTCTCGTCTCCCCGGGTTCAATGATCCTCCATTATTCAGCAACAGGTGCACAGCAAATCATCGCCACAGACCGTTCTGACTCTCCGCCTGATGAAGTGCTAATGGTATAACTACACGCATGCTGTGCCCGCATAGCTAACTATAATATTGTACATACAAAAATATTTCATCTCCGAGGTTGGGCGCTTATTACAATAATATATTTCCGGAATATTCCATACCAATGTTACAACGCATGTATTGCATTACAGTTTCGTTACCAACCTGGAAGAACAACTGGCCCATTGCATCTCAGTCAACAGTAAAAGGTCAAAAATAACTCGAAAAAATATTCTTTTATTTACACGGTATTTTCCGAGCGAACCACTTTGCGCGGCGCTTTTTCAGTTCTTGAATAAAAAATTACTTTCAGCACAGACATATGTTAAAATAATAAATAATTCTAGATATTAACGCAATATTTTGCGTAATTCCCTAAGTCAACTATTTCAACTCTATTTTTTTTTATAACTGTGATTGTATTATACTTCTATCCTTATACACACTCACATATTCAGTATTCTCAACGAGCGTGATTGCGCTTGTGCTTTGAGAACTATAATTGAACTCATAAATCACATAACAACCATATTTTGATTTATTTTTTTATGGAAAAAACAGTCTATCAATGAGCGATAATATACCCATAAATAGCATACTCGTATAAATGAATTCAAACTAAAAGTGATACTGTTTTACAACCAAAGATGTCACTGGGCACATATCCACAAGCAGTTTACTCAAATACCGCACAGTTTTTTTTTCTTATAACTCTTTACGTATTTTTTTGGCTCTTGAGTGGTTTATGAGTTTAACTCTTCAATTGTGCTTCTATCCTTATACACACTCACATATTCAGTATTCTCAAGGAACGTGATTGTGTTTGTACTTTGATAACTGTAATTGTGCTTCTATCCTTATACACACTCACATATTCAGTATTCTCAAGGAACATGATTGTGCTTTGATAACTGTAATTGTGCTTCTATCCTTATACACACTCACATATTCAGTATTCTCAAGGAACATGATTGTGCTTTGATAACTGTAATTGTGCTTCTATCCTTATACACACTCACATATTCAGTATTCTCAAGGAACATGATTGTGCTTTGATAACTGTAATTGTGCTTCTATCCTTATACACACTCACATATTCAGTATTCTCAAGGAACATGATTGTGCTTTGATAACTGTAATTGTGCTTCTATCCTTATACACACTCACATATTCAGTATTCTCAAGGAACATGATTGTGCTTTGATAACTGTAATTGTGCTTCTATCCTTATACACACTCACATATTTAATATTCTCAAGGAACGTGCTTGTGATTTGATAACTGTGATTGTACTTATATCCTTACACACTCACATATTCAGTATTCTCAACGAGCGTGATTGTGTTTGTGTTTCTATTCTTATACACACTCACATATTCAATATTCTCAAGGAACATCAATCTTCCATCATCTGAGAAAATATTACCTAAATAGCAGAATTCTTCAGCTTCCTCTAATCTTTTATTATTCCCCATATTTCGCATTTACTTTCTGTTTCACACTTTTCTACCACCGTCACTTTGTATTTCGTAACAATTAATTTCAGATCTTTCCCTTTACATATCTCATACAATGTTGTCTAGCAAACTCTGTAATGTATTCCCGTTCTCCTTTTCCGCTAACACCGCAATGTCATCAGCATTCAACAATCCGTACACATTCCTCTTCAACTTTTGAATCGTGCCATACACGTATATTTTAATTGGCGTTCATTCACTTTGCATATAGCTATGCTAATGACCAGCTGATCTCCAGACTGTGTATTGCGGGGAAAGCAGCCGACCTCAAAGATGACATATTGTAAATATATTACGCCTTCTAAGGATGGACGATTCTTGAATGAAGATTTCTATTTCTGAAGTGCGTCCACCCAGAACTATCGGCTTCGAACCATTTGCTCTCAGACAACTTAAGTCGATTAGGATATGCAGTTCAACGAATGAGGCCAAGGCGAATAGTTAATGAGTTCATTATTCATCGACTGGATTACTGCAGCGATCCATGTTTTAAGCTGTATGTTAGCATAGATACCAATATGCTATGTTACAGTACATATTGGTATCTATGCTAACACACAGCTTAAAAGACTGGAAAGCTTTTGCAACATAACGACACGCTTGATTTTTTTTAAGTAAATTATGATCTTTTAGATTTTTGGGTATTTCTAAAGCTTCGCTCAATATCCCATTATGTGTACTTATAGTCAATTTCTTGATTGATTTTAATCGATGACAGAGTACATAACATACTCGTATTATGATTTATCATAGCGTCATTTTAAGGTGTTTATTTTGTTTTTACAACAGTTACATTATTGTTCAGTAATATTTAATGAATGAATGATATGTGCTTTTAGTTAACGTTCGTTTTCTCAAATTATATTTCATTTCGATCGATCTTTGTCTGCCTTAAATCGTTAGAGATATGGATGGCGTGCACAGCTTTAGGAAGCGCTTGAAGACAGCCGTTTTCGGGAAGTATTATCAAAATATATGATTATATATGAACACTAAACACATACACTACTAAAAAATAGATGTGTTACGAGTACTCTCCCATATCATAAAATCTACAAAGGATTCTGTGTAGTTTGTCTTCCCATGGTTTGTTTTTATAGCAGTTTTCATACAAAATATATATATTTAAACGTATGCAAATGCGGAAAAGTTCCTTATCCAATATGAACAATCTAATGGCAGCATTCAAATAGCAGCAATCCAATAGCAGCGATACAATAGCAGCAATCCAGTAGCAGCGATACAATAGCCGCAATCCAATAGCAGCAATCCAATAGCAACAATCCAATAGCAGCGATACAATAGCAGCAATCCAGTAGCAGCGATACAATAGCCGCAATCCAATAGCAGCAATCCAATAGCAACAATCCAATAGCAGCGATACAATAGCAGGAATCAAGTAGCAATCCAATAGCAGGAATCACCACTTTTCTATCTTCACACTGAACTTATTTTTTTAATAATATTTTTGGTCTATAAAAAATTGTGGCTTCTAATCCTGACTTAGAGCGCCCTTCAGGAGAGTCTCTAAACGGCTATCCTTTAATTATTATATTTAATTATTATTATTATATACATTTGAACATGCCATTTCCCTGTCAAGGTAGGCAGAGCGTCAGACTTTTTTCCGTGACACACATGTTTTGTGTTCTCTACATATACTATATACACCTTTTTCATACAACATCTAAGATTTCTTTGATATTTAACTTTTTCTTCTTATTCCAAAATGTCATTAACTTGATCCAACCACACTTTCATTGATCTTCATTTAACACGCTTTTCGCTCTCATATACTTAAAATATTAAAAAATGAGGTTTTTTAAACACCAATGTCAAAAAAATAACAACGAAACGCACTTAGTTTAAATAATTCGATTTCAAGATTCAATAATACACTATATGTCACAACAATACTGCAATACGATGTTGTATTGAGGCTTCTAATCAATGTATTATCACAAGCAAACATCTCACTCGCACTACAGAATGTTTGAAGAAAAATTGACGTAAAGCATTATTGTATCCAACTCGCATCTTCGTGCACTGGGTTCACATATCTGTACCACATATCTGATGTGTACATGAATGAGAATCCACTAGCCAGCGTTAAAATATTTTTTTTATCTTCTTGCAGCTTCGGCATGTTCCACGACTCGTTAAGGATCGGCTGCGACCGGCGCGAGGGCTCCAAGATGCACGTGATGACGCCAGTCTTTGAAGCCGATACTGTGGAAGTCACCTGGTCTGAGTGCAGCCGCAAATCTCTCACCAACTTCCTCGAGTAAGTACCGCCCTTCCCTGCCACTAGATGTGATATTATAGATGTTTATTTTCTGTTCCGACAATCTATTTTTCTTTCTGAAAGCTTTCCTCTATCTGGACGCATATTTGCAAATAAAGTGTCATCTAACAAAATTCATTTAATGTTTTGTTTTAAATAAAATAAGTATTACTCAACATCACAGTAAAACATAAATTTAAATCAGTATTTGTTTGTTAAATGCCGTAATAACAAATATCATTTCAAATGGACCGATAAAATATCACAATATACGCGTTGCATCTAATTTTTTAATTTTTAAATATGAAATGGTTTTGCCAAAAGCTCTCTAGTATTTAAATAAAAAATAAAAATGAAGAATGCCAGAAATAGGAAACAAGGTCAATGTTGCTATGAAATTCGCAAACTCGAATCAATGTCAAGATCTGCCAAAATGATGACTAACAGTACTATTTTAGTGCCAACATTGGTGCATAGTCCCCAAAACTAGTTAAAATAGTCGTATAAATGCTTCTGAAATATGAATATTGAGTATAATATGCGGTGTGATGTTGTATGACAGAATACGGAATAAAGTTATAAAATATATGGCCTGATCTAATCCATTAAGTAGGATGAAAATAAACACCGTGTAGTGGTTTGGACATATCGAACGAATGAGCGATAAAAGTTGGACTAAACAAATGTATGATAAAGTAACAAGGAGTCGTGAGAGAGGAAAAACGAACAAAAATATATTAATATATGCATACATACCATCACGCCGTCTCCCTATCGAGGTAGGCAGAGCGCTAAACTTTTCTGTCTCTTCCACCCCCATACACTTCCTCATACAGCTCCTACAATTTCTCTTACAGCTCCTACAATTTCTCTTACTTATTGTCCCTTCTTTCAAACCATACTGGCCTTGCCCATTCTTAACCGCGCCTTCCACTCACATTTGCACTTTGAATTTGTTACGTTAGTTTTCCTTCAATAATTCGATTCTCATACCCATTTCAGAGTGCTCCCCTTTATCTTACTGAACACATCAATCTTAACCTCTCACTCATCCCTAATCCCCTAATCCCCTCATTCCTTATTCTGTTATGCATAGCCAACTGATAAATTATTCTAAATGCACACGTTTCTGTAGCATCTATCTATTCGGCTCTTTTCACTATTTTTCCACATCCACGTTTCACTCCCATACATTAAAATTGATGCTATAATACTACTAAAACACGTTCATGCAATTTTGAGCCAAGGTAAGGAATAGGAATACTAGAAGGTGTATAGATGTAGAATAGGCGACAGTAGTATCGATAAGAAAGTTTATCAATCTGCCCTCTCTACCTACGCCGAAAGAGGCAAGTTTTTTATGAGTTTACAAAACTTTGATTCCATATATTAACCAATCGATATTTTCCAGTTCGGGGCAGGGCCACTGCCTGACGGACGTGCCAGCCCCTGCGGAGGACTACACCTACCCTGTGGACCTGCCAGGTAACTCGCAATTTTGCTTCGATTCAATAATTGTCTATTTATTATTATGACCCATCTAGTTTATGTTTACTCCACGCTTTTCTCGAGAGCAGAGACCTTTCATTGAAGAGTTGCTCACAGCACCTCCTCAATGAAAGGTCTCTGCTCTCACTATTAAACCAGTGGATATCATCGTCATCGCTCAGCCTCAGTCAGAGATTCCCTCGCCATTCCATCGCCAATCTCGAACTACTCTCTCACGTTGATCAGATGATCATCTATGACAGTCCAGTCCAGTCCGTTCCCAGATGCATGTTCTCTACCGCAGACGTTAAATTATAGATATGTGAATCCCGCTGAGACGCCTCGCCGTGCTGACGCATATTCACAACACGCTGACGATTTTTTTATACGTCTAGCTGCAGCTGCAGCTGCATCATCAGCTCGAGAACTGATTGCTCTCAACCGGAAAAAAAATGGATATCCAGGCTAATGAACTGTCCAATTTGGTAGCTTTAATGGCAAACTTTTTAGCTTCTTGTCCCTTTGCTTTGTTGGATTTTTTGCGGGCCTGTGGATCAATCCGCAGATCACATTTTGTGGTACTGCGATGATAATCGAGTAAATAATTTTCGAATGAACCGATTCAGCTTTACACCGGTTCATATTGGTCCGATAGCCATTCCTATCTAGTGGCGTCAATGGATAGTTTTGCTTTATTCGAAGTGTTCTGTGCAAGTACAGCAACCTACTAAGTTGTTTGAATTCCTGGCCTTAAGCCTGGAATTAATCATAAGTATATATTTACTGCGCTGCTAGTCATCTTCCTTATCCAGTAATCTTAAGTCCGTCGTCACTAATATTTTTTTCATACTCAGGTGTCTCGTCACCGGAGGCCGAGTCCCTTTCAGTAGTTCCTTCTTCGTCACTACATGACATCGTGATCATAAAGCATATAAAAATATTTTAATTTTTCAGTATAAATCGCGGTGGATGGAAACTTATGTTGAGCTCCATAACAGCGTGTATGGTGGAGGTATCGAACTTAACCTTCCACAAAATTGAGTTACCTGCTCCCTGATTTCAGGCACCCCGCACAAATTCAGCGACACTTATTTTGTCAATCAACCAGTATTTATATTGTATGTTATTATATTATGTGATGATTGATAGGTGAGCTGTACAACGCGACGCAACAGTGTCGACTGCAGTTCGGCAAAAACGCCAAGGAAGTGTGCTCACCGTCTGATGAGCTGTGCGAGCGGCTCTGGTGCGTGGTCAATGGTTCCTGTCAGTCAATGATGCGTCCGGCCGCTTCGGGAACTAGATGTGGACCGAACATGGTGAATATCCTATTTAATATTTATTTTTTCTCTTGTCAATCCTAATGCGGTTGTTTCACTTAGAAAAAAATATAACGAAATCATCAAAGTGACGCCTATTGAAATAAAATAAGTAAGAGTACATACACATAGAGATAGTTTGGTATCGCTCTGGAGAACTGAAAGTGATGTATGTGTGATAGAGGTAGAGATAGTTTGGTCTCGCTCTGGATAACTGAAAGTGATGTATGTGTGATAGAGGTAGAGATAGTTTGGTCTCGCTCTGGATAACTGAAAGTGATGTATGTGTGATAGAGGTAGAGATAGTTTGGTCTCGCTCTGGAGAACTGAAAGTGATGTATGTGTGATAGAGGTAGAGATAGTTTGGTCTCGCTCTGGATAACTGAAAGTGATGTATGTGTGATAGAGGTAGAGATAGTTTGGTCTCGCTCTGGATAACTGAAAGTGATGTATGTGTGATAGAGGTAGAGATAGTTTGGTCTCGCTCTGGAGAACTGAAAGTGATGTATGTGTGATAGAGGTAGAGATAGTTTGGTCTCGCTCTGGATAACTGAAAGTGATGTATGTGTGATAGAGGTAGAGATAGTTTGGTCTCGCTCTGGATAACTGAAAGTGATGTATGTGTGATAGAGGTAGAGATAGTTTGGTCTCGCTCTGGATAACTGAAAGTGATGTATGTGTGATAGAGGTAGAGATAGTTTGGTCTCGCTCTGGAGAACTGAAAGTGATGTATGTGTGATAGAGGTAGAGATAGTTTGGTCTCGCTCTGGATAACTGAAAGTGATGTATGTGTGATAGAGGTAGAGATAGTTTGGTCTCGCTCTGGATAACTGAAAGTGATGTATGTGTGATAGAGGTAGAGATAGTTTGGTCTCGCTCTGGAGAACTAAAAGTGATGTATGTGTGATAGAGGTAGAGATAGTTTGGTCTCGCTCTGGATAACTGAAAGTGATGTATGTGTGATAGAGGTAGAGATAGTTTGGTCTCGCTCTGGAGAACTAAAAGTGATGTATGTGTGATAGAGGTAGAGATAGTTTGGTCTCGCTCTGGATAACTGAAAGTGATGTATGTGTGATAGAGGTAGAGATAGTTTGGTCTCGCTCTGGAGAACTAAAAGTGATGTATGTGTGATAGAGGTAGAGATAGTTTGGTCTCGCTCTGGATAACTGAAAGTGATGTATGTGTGATAGAGGTAGAGATAGTTTGGTCTCGCTCTGGAGAACTAAAAGTGATGTATGTGTGATAGAGGTAGAGATAGTTTGGTCTCGCTCTGGATAACTGAAAGTGATGTATGTGTGATAGAGGTAGAGATAGTTTGGTCTCGCTCTGGAGAACTAAAAGTGATGTATGTGTGATAGAGGTAGAGATAGTTTGGTCTCGCTCTGGATAACTGAAAGTGATGTATGTGTGATAGAGGTAGAGATAGTTTGGTCTCGCTCTGGAGAACTGAAAGTGATGTATGTGTGATAGAGGTAGAGATAGTTTGGTCTCGCTCTGGATAACTGAAAGTGATGTATGTGTGATAGAGGTAGAGATAGTTTGGTCTCGCTCTGGATAACTGAAAGTGATGTATGTGTGATAGAGGTAGAGATAGTTTGGTCTCGCTCTGGAGAACTGAAAGTGATGTATGTGTGATAGAGGTAGAGATAGTTTGGTCTCGCTCTGGATAACTGAAAGTGATGTATGTGTGATAGAGGTAGAGATAGTTTGGTCTCGCTCTGGATAACTGAAAGTGATGTATGTGTGATAGAGGTAGAGATAGTTTGGTCTCGCTCTGGATAACTGAAAGTGATGTATGTGTGATAGAGGTAGAGATAGTTTGGTCTCGCTCTGGAGAACTGAAAGTGATGTATGTGTGATAGAGGTAGAGATAGTTTGGTCTCGCTCTGGATAACTGAAAGTGATGTATGTGTGATAGAGGTAGAGATAGTTTGGTCTCGCTCTGGATAACTGAAAGTGATGTATGTGTGATAGAGGTAGAGATAGTTTGGTCTCGCTCTGGAGAACTAAAAGTGATGTATGTGTGATAGAGGTAGAGATAGTTTGGTCTCGCTCTGGATAACTGAAAGTGATGTATGTGTGATAGAGGTAGAGATAGTTTGGTCTCGCTCTGGAGAACTAAAAGTGATGTATGTGTGATAGAGGTAGAGATAGTTTGGTCTCGCTCTGGATAACTGAAAGTGATGTATGTGTGATAGAGGTAGAGATAGTTTGGTCTCGCTCTGGAGAACTAAAAGTGATGTATGTGTGATAGAGGTAGAGATAGTTTGGTCTCGCTCTGGATAACTGAAAGTGATGTATGTGTGATAGAGGTAGAGATAGTTTGGTCTCGCTCTGGAGAACTAAAAGTGATGTATGTGTGATAGAGGTAGAGATAGTTTGGTCTCGCTCTGGATAACTGAAAGTGATGTATGTGTGATAGAGGTAGAGATAGTTTGGTCTCGCTCTGGAGAACTAAAAGTGATGTATGTGTGATAGAGGTAGAGATAGTTTGGTCTCGCTCTGGATAACTGAAAGTGATGTATGTGTGATAGAGGTAGAGATAGTTTGGTCTCGCTCTGGATAACTGAAAGTGATGTATGTGTGATAGAGGTAGAGATAGTTTGGTCTCGCTCTGGATAACTGAAAGTGATGTATGTGTGATAGAGGTAGAGATAGTTTGGTCTCGCTCTGGAGAACTGAAAGTGATGTATGTGTGATAGAGGTAGAGATAGTTTGGTCTCGCTCTGGAGAACTAAAAGTGATGTATGTGTGATAGAGGTAGAGATAGTTTGGTCTCGCTCTGGATAACTGAAAGTGATGTATGTGTGATAGAGGTAGAGATAGTTTGGTCTCGCTCTGGATAACTGAAAGTGATGTATGTGTGATAGAGGTAGAGATAGTTTGGTCTCGCTCTGGATAACTGAAAGTGATGTATGTGTGATAGAGGTAGAGATAGTTTAGTCTCGCTCTGGAGAACTAAAAGTGATGTATGTGTGATAGAGGTAGAGATAGTTTGGTCTCGCTCTGGATAACTGAAAGTGATGTATGTGTGATAGAGGTAGAGATAGTTTGGTCTCGCTCTGGAGAACTAAAAGTGATGTATGTGTGATAGAGGTAGAGATAGTTTGGTCTCGCTCTGGATAACTGAAAGTGATGTATGTGTGATAGAGGTAGAGATAGTTTGGTCTCGCTCTGGAGAACTAAAAGTGATGTATGTGTGATAGAGGTAGAGATAGTTTGGTCTCGCTCTGGATAACTGAAAGTGATGTATGTGTGATAGAGGTAGAGATAGTTTGGTCTCGCTCTGGAGAACTGAAAGTGATGTATGTGTGATAGAGGTAGAGATAGTTTGGTCTCGCTCTGGAGAACTAAAAGTGATGTATGTGTGATAGAGGTAGAGATAGTTTGGTCTCGCTCTGGATAACTGAAAGTGATGTATGTGTGATAGAGGTAGAGATAGTTTGGTCTCGCTCTGGATAACTGAAAGTGATGTATGTGTGATAGAGGTAGAGATAGTTTGGTCTCGCTCTGGAGAACTGAAAGTGATGTATGTGTGATAGAGGTAGAGATAGTTTGGTCTCGCTCTGGATAACTGAAAGTGATGTATGTGTGATAGAGGTAGAGATAGTTTGGTCTCGCTCTGGATAACTGAAAGTGATGTATGTGTGATAGAGGTAGAGATAGTTTGGTCTCGCTCTGGATAACTGAAAGTGATGTATGTGTGATAGAGGTAGAGATAGTTTGGTCTCGCTCTGGAGAACTGAAAGTGATGTATGTGTGATAGAGGTAGAGATAGTTTGGTCTCGCTCTGGAGAACTAAAAGTGATGTATGTGTGATAGAGGTAGAGATAGTTTGGTCTCGCTCTGGATAACTGAACGTGATGTATGTGTGATAGAGGTAAACCTAAGTAAGTATGGTTGAATCAAATGATATTTTGAACGAAGGAAATGTAAAAAGTTGTAGAAATCCTAGGAACTGCATATTAAAGTGTATAGCTGTAGAAAAAGCGAAAGATGTGTGTCGTAATAGGATTGTTTGGCGTTCTCTTGTCTCTGCCTACCCCGGCAGGGAGACAAAATGATGACATGTATAGATGAATCTAGAGTAAGTATTGATGTACTCATACATGAGAGAGTATGTGTGGTGTGTGTACCATTACATCAATATTTAGTCTAGATATCGAAAAGATTTTTCTGCTGTCTCAAAATCAAACATTTTTAATGTTTATGGAGAAAATAGTTTTATGTATACACTAACATATACAGTATCAACAGTAGTACCAACTTACACGTACATGGTACATATCATATGTGTATGTGTATGTGATCGACAAATACTTAGAAAATAAATGATTTACAAATAGCCTGGATGTTATTTGTACGAGTAATTCGTGATTCTTTTACGAATTATGTTAAACTAGTTGCAACCCGTCAAATATTCACGGAAGTAAAACGAATTCTACATTTATGAAAATATGTATTCATAAATATAGAATTTGTTTACATATATAATTTATACATCGTCCCCTTTAACACCGGTTCAAAAATTGTTAGCTAGGTATTTAAAATTCGTACAGTATCACGGGCCCACCGAGATTCAAATTTCAAATTACTTTCGGAGAGAATCCAAGTATTCCTCTCTCGCTCTCTTGTATTCAAAATTCAATTCTCATATTCTTTCTTCGGCGACAGCCATCGTATGGGTTTTGGCCTATTTATACTATGATTTATAAGCATTATGAAGAAACAGAACTTGAGTAAGGAAAGACTTAAAAAGCAAATCAAATAAAATGTTCAATTCTGACGTTTTTAAAATTTATGATAGAATAAACTTCAAAACGCGTGATTGGATCAAGTGAATACAACTTGATAGAAGAATATGTAAAACGTCAGAACAGCTGTTTAAGAAGTTGTGATAAGTATTTAGCGTGTGTCCTAGTAGGACGTGCTGATGATGATGTTGTTGACATCTCTGTATTCGCTTTAGTCGAATTCTGTGTTCCTTTTCGTTCGGGGTCACCAATTTAGCGGGATGCTTTATTGGATACGTCGTGATGATTTTGATTTGTTTTGTATTTAAAATAAAATACGTCGATTCAGGAATGCGAAAAAGTGAGAGTGAATAATCGATAAATAATAAACAGCGATGAATGGTCAAGTGAATAATAACAAGTGCTCTTTATTTGTCGATAAGTAGGTATATATACAATTTCAGAACGGGGCGCGTGAATGCGTCCGCGGTATATCTTGATCTCACTCCTGTGCGTGCCGAGGTGGTCGCATACGTTGCCAATGATATAGTGGGTAGAATATTTATTGCCGAAACGGTGCGACAACGCGATGCGTTCTCTTTCTACCGTGGAATGCGACGTAAATATTATTTTCGTGTAAACAGTATTGACGTTCTGGTATGTGATCTTTGTACATATTCAAAGGTTGATTCATCGGTCGTTGACCGTGCATGTTGACAATATTTACGACGACGACGGTATTCCCTACAAGTATATAAAGCATGAAAGCGAAACCAGGGATACTGCTTGTAAAATCTGGATTCCAGCGGGAATCCAACCCACAACCACCAGGATGGGAGACAAGCGTCTTAACAACTATGCAACGGAGGTCGTCTATATATAATATACACATAAGCTACAGAAAAAAACATGAATTCATGTTTGAAATGGTTCGAGACGAATAAATTAATGATGTTCTATTTTCCCTGCCGTATCTTTCAAACAAACGAGCTTGAAACCGATCTTTATTTTTCAAGGTTGAGGCGAGTGCATAATTTATCGCGTGTTCTGTGCATACAGGACTGTTAAGTGTTTAGTATTCCCGCGCGGGGAAGTGAACATGGATAAACAAACAAGTGAGCGGCACGGCGCCTGTGTTCTGTGCTATCGTGTTATATAATAATAACATATACTACTCGTATATCCCATACCTTACATTCGTATGTTATCATGTAAACATTCCCGTCGATTGCTGGAAACTAACTGCACTCCAGTCGTTACACAATAAGGCGTGGGTGTTCCCGATTTACTATTTTTACAATATTATGCATCAATAAAAACTCAATAATTTATGATATTATTATCGGGATATTTTATTTCATTAATCAAATATCATAGATACTCGTCCAGAAACATTATAGCTGGAAGAATATGCTGAGTTGATTAATATTTTGTATCCCGATCCCGAGTGTTAACGTGATAAAGTATATTTGCGTTGAATCCCGACCTCTGTTTCAAGTGATGCCGTTTCTGATGCCGTTTCTCTTACAAAAATAACATATTACTGGCATATGGCAAATATGTTCGTAAGCAATTCAACTTGTAAACGATAGTATCCTGATTTCTGGTTTCCAGCACGGATAATATCTCAGGTAATGCAAATATGCATTCGTTGATTATGATGGAGATTCTTATGTCGCGTCATCAGTGTGCAGTGAAATGTCAGATCTTGAAGATTATGATAGAGATTCTTATGTCACGTCATCAGTGTGCAGTGAAATGTCAGATCTTGAAGATTATGATGGAGATTCTTATGTCGCGTCATCAGTGTGCAGTGAAATGTCAGATCTTGAAGATTATGATAGAGATTCTTATGTCACGTCATCAGTGTGCAGTGAAATGTCAGATCTTGAAGATTATGATGGAGATTCTTATGTCGCGTCATCAGTGTGCAGTGAAATGTCAGATCTTGAAGATTATGATGGAGATTCTTATGTCGCGTCATCAGTGTGCAGTGAAATGTCAGATCTTGAAGATTATGATAGAGATTCTTATGTCACGTCATCAGTGTGCAGTGAAATGTCAGATCTTGAAGATTATGATGGAGATTCTTATGTCGCGTCATCAGTGTGCAGTGAAATGTCAGATCTTGAAGATTATGATGGAGATTCTTATGTCGCGTCATCAGTGTGCAGTCAAATGTCAGATCTTGAAGATTTTGACATATGAATCTGGAAACCAACTACAGTCTCCGGATCCAAATAGAGTAAGGAAGTTGCAGGATCCTTCAAACAGGTTGTCAAAGAGAATGTCTAAAAATGTATTGATATATTGTACGAGGCATATCCAGAAAGTAAGTGTACTGAATTTTTTAAGGTTACAATTTTTTTTATTTAAACAAAAAAATTAAGTGGTTACCGTAGTACATATGTCAGCTATTTTTCGACATAGTCGCCATTCCTCTCAATGCAGGTGGTGAAGCGGGGTATCAACTTTTTGATGCCTTCCTCGAAGTAGTTTCCCGCCAACCCCTCCGTCCACTTCTCCACCTCCTCCTTTACCTCCTCGTCGGTTGAAAACTTTTTTCCACCCATGTGCAGCTTCAGGGAGGTAAAGAGATAGTAATCTGAAGGTGCTAGGTCAGGGGAATGCGCGGGATGGTTCAGGACATCCCATTTAAACGAGGCGAGCAGTTCCTTCGTGGCGTTGGCCGTGTGTGGTCTGGCATTGTCGTGCAGCAGGCAGACTCCCTTTGTCAGCATGCCTCTCCTCTTGTTCTGAATCACCCTCCGCAATTTTCTTAGGGTCTCACAGTATCTTGCAGAGTTGATGGTCTCCCCTTGAGGCATATATTCAATTAAAATTATGCCTTGACAGTCCCAAAACACGGATGCCATGATTTTCTTGGCTGAAATTGTGGTTTTGAATTTTTTGGCGGAGGGTGAAGAGGTGTGACGTGACCGTTTTTAAACTCGCGACACCACTTGTACACACTCGTACGATTCATAGCTTTATCACCATATGCAGTTTTCACCTCATTATAAACCTCAACCGGAGGTTTTCCCTTCCAAACGAGATAATGGATGACACCGCGTATTTCGCACTTGGCGGGACATTGGATTGACATTTTTCACGAAACATGTTGTCGCGTCGACACTTCTCAAGGGTCAGGCTACATGGAAGTGTAGCCAACATGTCGAAAATAAAATCCATCCGGTCGTGAGAGCCTCAGTACACTTACTTTCTAGATACGCCTAGTATATTCCATCAACTGACAAAAAAGAAAGACTCTGCAGAATTTGTAAGATATGTACTGCACACAAGATGAGGAGAGAGGCCCGGTACATGTGTCGGGAGTGTGATGCAGATCTCCATAAAGGAGAATTTTGGTAAAATTATCAAACTAAGCTAAATTAATAAGAAATTATTTTAAACAAATATAAAAGTTTCATTACACTATTTTTAAATATAGCAATTTTAATAAACCCCCTTCACAAAAAACTTCAAAAAGAAGTCGAGTACTGGGAAAGGTTGAATTTTGATTTGGTTTTAAAGTATGAATATCATAATCGAATATATAATATTTATATCTAGAATTAGCGCTGGTCCTGTCCTGAATGGTGTTAGATATACTCGTATATGGTTGACATCATCGAATATCATAGTATAAATATGCCAAAACCCATACGATGGTTGTCGTCGAAGAAAGAATACGAGAATTGAATTTTGAATATAAGAGAGCGAGAGAGGAATACTTGATTCTCTCTGAAAGTAATTCGAAATTGGAATCTCGGTGGGTCCGTGATACTGAACGAATTTTAAATACCTAGCTAAAAACTTCATAATTTTATTTTTTTTATTTTACCTCATATAATTGGGTTAATTGAACATGTATCAAATGTAAAATAAAACAAATAACTTTTAAAAACTCGAGAATATTTTCATAATCTACAGGCTGTTCATGGATGATGAAAGACTGCATTCGTTTCACAACGTAATTGTCCGTTTGGCCATGATTAAAAAATACTTTTCTGGAAATAAAATGGAAGCTCCAGAATTCGAATACTTTATTATTTAGCTTCAAATTTCATTGGTCGATTTCAAAGCCCTTTTATTTCGACGCCTAAGTCGAGTACCCAAATCGACCCGCCGCAGACCGGGCCCTGCTCTCGCTGACAGATTTACCACGCGGAGCCATTCCTAGATTCCTACGCCTGCACCTGCATTGCATTCGATAATGAATATATTATATATGTTATATCATATATGGTTAAGCCAGCTCTTCTCAATCTCTGTGTCGGGACCAATTTTAAGTCTATTTTTTTTAATTTTAACATTTACATGTAAATACATCCGGGGGATTTTTCGCTTGACAGCAATTTCGTTCATCGACCAGCCTTTCTCTTAAATTTACTATCTATGCGCGTGGCATTGTCCTAAAGTTAGTAAATTAATATAATATTTGAGTAAATGTAACAAATGGTAAATCACAAGGAAAATATGAAGAAGGGTGGGAATTATACAGAAGAAGAGGAATGTATTGAGATAAAAAAAATCTTGAATCTAAGAAAATACGTTTGTTTTACTTTGAGGTGTCTTCATCTTCAGTTTCAATCCTGGGGTTCTTCTTCAGTTTCAATCCTGAGGTTAGCAGCAAATCCCTGCATCTCCTCCTCCACTCCGCTCAGTCTTCAGCGATCCTCTTGAGCTCTGTTTAGGAGGTGCAGTCCATATCGTGGCATATTTGCTCCAGATACTCTCGGTGAAGGGGCCCTCTGCCAATCGATCCCTCAATCATTCCCTCCAGTATATTGTGCAGGAGATTTTCATGTCGCAGCATATGACCCATCCATTCTACACGCCTTTCCGATATGGTGTTTGACAGGTGCCTGGTTTCTTCGATCATGCTGAGAACCTCGTCATTTGTGATGTGGTCTCTCCATGAAATCCTTAGGATTCGTCTATAGGTCCACATCTCGAAGGCCTCCAATCTTTTTCGATCCCTTTCGCCTATGCACCATGTCTCGCAACCATACATCAAAATACTCCCGTCTCTTGGTGACCCCTGATGTAACCTTTACTGTTTATCGCGCACCTCCTGCGCGTACTAAGGCTCTCGAATTTAGTATATAACTAACGGTTATATGCCGACCTTTTGTTGCTAATATAATCACACGCGATCCATCCTATGGTATTCGCGTGGAACAGGAAAGTGTGATAATCTCTAATACCCCCAATTCTTTTGACCAGCTTAACGGTATGGTCCTTGAAAATATAAATCTTTTAAACCTACAGCTACACATGTTTCTATTTTTTTACCCTGATCCCTGGAACTGTTGTGATTTTATAATCAACCTATGAAAGACCTAAATCGAACCCTGAGATTAAAGAGTCCTGCTCTGAATAACGCTGATTTGAGATAGCCGTGGTTGGAACCTCAATCAGTGTGTACAATTAGTTATTTTTTTTAAATAAAATAGAATGAATGTAATATTAAATAAGTCATACATTGTCACACCACGCTATTTACTAGCAAAGAAGGCTTCACACTACCCACATCGAATGTGTGTGTGATCTTTCAACTGAAATTATTATTAAAACTAAAAGTATTTGTAAGATTAGTTAATATTATAATATCATTGGTGTTGTTTGTTTGCTTGCAGTGGTGCCAGAACCACGCGTGCGTGGAACGCTCAGAACGGCCGGCCGCGGTGCACGGCGGCTGGGGCGCGTGGGGGCCCTGGTCCACCTGTTCGCGCTCCTGCGGCGGCGGTGTGTCCCTGCAGGAGAGGCCCTGCGACTCGCCGCGTCCCACCAACGGGGGCACCTTCTGCACCGGAGAACGGACTAGGTAACTCCATCCATATCATCCCTGCTTTTCTACCTGTATAACTAGAATAAGAGGAATCCAGAACCAGCTTGGTAAAACGCTTGAGTTCCAATTCGGAGATTGCGGGTTCAATTCCCGTTAGAACCCAGATGTGTTAAAAAGGATCTGACAGGTTTCCACTTAAGACCTCTTTAATATCTCTCTGGTTGATTAGAAGGGATTGTAACATGGCAATAGGTATACAACAAATTGGAAGTCTTATCAAAATGTATGATGTTATATGAACTACACACATACACTACACCTAAAGCGAAATGTATTACGTTCACATATTGGAAGATCTACGAAGGTTTCTTTGTAGTTCGTATTATATTTATAAATTTCATGCGGTTTTCTTACCAAATATGTTTTTTTGAAAATATGCAAATGTGAAGAAACACCTAATCTAATGACTGCAGCCACTTCCTTTCTATCCGTACACTCAACTTATATATATTTATGTTTAATTTGTGATATTTTAAATCTGTCAATGATATTCGGTTCGAATCCAGAGTTAGAGCGCCCTTGAGGAGAGTTTTCTCTCCTCAAGGGCGCTTTATAAATTGTAATTTCATTACTAAACTCAAGAAAATGTAGCATGGTCCCTGTAACGTTTGAAATGTCATGTCTCAAAGGGATGGGGTAAAATCGTTTTTTTTATAAATCAAAAAAATGTTTTTCTCTAAACTGACGTTTTAATTCCTTATTTTCATTATACTGACTGAATCTTTAAATAGGCCAAGGTTCACTAGGAATTAATACTAATTACGAACATTTAATTTTATGTATAAAAAATCAAAAATCCAATTTTCGTATACCTCATCCCTAGCAAATGCAGACTAACGTAGTGACTTTTGACGAACGTCACCAAATATTATTTGATTTTAACAAACTGCCATATTTTTGCTAATTTGTAACAAGATGTAATAATTTGTCAATATTGTTAGTTTTATGTAATGTATTTATCTAAATAACTTGCTGTTTATTAGAATCGAGGCTTATATTAAAGTTGATAAAATAATTTAAATTTCTGAACGTCGTTACAAGGTTGTATTGGGGAAAATTGGTGAAACGTCATAGGGACCATGCTATATTTTCTTTAGTATATTATTATCAAAGTATAATACAATAAACAATATGTTGTTTATAGTTAAGGCATTAACGTTGTGGAGGTTTAAATACATTGTAATTTATTTTTATCAAACACTGTTTATTCCACTTTTTTGTAACGGTATAACCCTACCGGTTTCAAGTCTTTCAAGGCTTTCACAAACAAGACTTGTTTGTGCTCCCCTGAAGATGAGGTGAAAGCCTTGAAACCGGTAGAACACAACATCGTAAGCAACACAAAACCCATAATAAAATAATAAGTCGTCGATAGCGGAAAGGCGCAAATCTTGACCGAAGTCGCGACACACTGATAAGCACCGAGATTCCTAAACACACACACACACACGCACGCACGCACGCCAGTGCGCGTATGCGCACAGGTTCGCAAACACGAGCGCACAGTTACGCGCGCACGCACACAGGCACAGGCACACGCCTGTGCGCGCACGCAGGCACGCGCGCACGTGCATAAGCACGCGGCACGCGCACGCGCACTGGCACGCGCGCACGCACACAGGCACAGGCACGCGCGCACGAGCGTACTGGGCTAATAAGACCATTACCAATGCAAATATGTACGAGTATATACTCGTAATTAGCTGATAAGACCATTCCCAATGCAAATGCATTCAATATGTACGAGTATATATTCGTACTGAGCTGATAAGATGATTCCCAATGCAAATGTATTCTACATGTACGAGTATATACTCGTACTGAGCTGATAAGACCATTCCCAATGCAAATGTATTCTATATGTACGAGTATATACTCGTACTGAGCTGATAAGACCATTCCCAATGCAAATGTATTCAATATGTACGAGTATATATATACTCGTACTGAGCTTATAAGACCATTCCCAATCGCACACGGAATAATAGTGTTTAATAAATTTTCTGTGATTGATTTATTTCACATCTCTGTAGATAAATTTGGGATTAAAGTCCTTACTAATCTATGTAGGTATATCATAAGTGAGTCACTTCACAGAGAGACATGTGTAACATTGTCCTTGTTGTCATTGTGAGTTGTTTATACTTTTAATAGTTTTCATGTTATTTAAATCTGTATTAAATATAAAATAAATACGAAGGAAAATCTCTTTTAAACGACTTCAAAAGGGGACTTATGTTAATCACATTCGGTTCACACCAATTCGTACAAAACAAAGGCGAGCGTGCCTTGTGGCTGTCATATTTGGAGAGATGAAGCACACAGCATCCAGCATACCCATCCATCATACGAGGAAACATCTGCCCAAGCAATGAGACTCCTGCGCCAGTTGCCATATCCACACCGGAGTATTTATGGATCTCGAAACTGAGCACTATCCGAGCGCTCCCAGTGTCACTGACCCCTCTGTTCCAGTTTTTATTGCACTGTTCCAGCATTCGATGCCAAAATCATAACTATTAACATGAGTCAGCATCATCCGATTAAAGGCCAGTGCCGCATTTGTACAGACAGTTGGCTAATTGCGTTTCTCCTTCCTAATACGAGTACGTAATTAAAACAAGGCTTACCCTTTCCTCGGATGATGGTGTGTTTCCCGCCATACAACAAACTTCCACAGTTTACATCTTGCTTTATTCTCCGCAAATCCATCTACGATGTCATTAAAGTCCATATTCACTGTTATGTCTGATTATACTGATAATATGGCTATACACAATATAATAATGCGCTCATTCTGTTTCGTTTTAGCGTGAATGTTGAATTAATAAAATAACAAACAAAAATTGTTTATGCTCCCCTGAAGATGAGATGAAAGCCTTGAAACCGGTAGGGGTATACAGTTACAAAAAAAAAGTGGAATAAACAGTGTTTGATAGAATAAATTACAATGTCTTTAAACCTCCACAACGTTAATGCCTTAACTATACACAAAAATATTTTTAATCGTTTTAATAATGTAATACTTTGGAACATTTTGTTAATGGTGTGCATAAAAATATTCTTAATATAATGTAAATATTTTAAAAACCAGTTACTAATATTTTGTTAATTATAAGATTGCTAAGCTGTAGCATTGAACAGTTGTGGTTATTTTTTTAATTTTAAATATGAACTGAAGTGAGCACACTCGTCCATTAACCCTTCCCTTACGGTGATAATATTGAAACGCGCGCTCCGGTGTTGGGTAGTGAGTACGCGATAAAAAATTAGCGATTTTAAATCAGAAAAATAAGAACATTCACAGATAATCCCCTTAATTATTTATAATTGAAGTTAAAAATTATAATAATTGAGATTTATTTGCTGAAAACATTAAAAAACCATCTGGCAACGCTCACGGAACGGGCGTAGATCTAGTCTCGTTGCCAGCTCAACAGCTACTGCGGCGCGGCAGGGTTGGTGGCTAACTCGGGCGTGGCTTACACTTGCGAGGTTGAGACAATTGAGCTCCTCGCTATTTAGTGACGTATGCAAAAGTGAGATGCGAATATAGTGTCGCGCTTCCCGCATACTCTTCACCTATCGTCAAGACCCAAGATCGAGGCACTCACCGCGTTTAAATGCGAATTTGTTTCCGATATTCACGAAATACTTACGACGTAGTCGATAAATTCTGATTATTATTAATATTATTTTGTAAATCAATGCGTAAATATATTATGGAGGAATACCTAAAATCTTAACCTTGTATTTATTATATTTGTAGAGATATTGATGGTTATTAGAAGCAACGTGTAGAAGATACCCAACACAGGGAAGGAAAGGTTAAACAATTATCTAAATCGTGTTTAATCTATTTTACAGCATATTTATGAATCGTTGGACGCCCCTTAGTCATTTGCCTAGGGGCAAATGACTAAGTTTGCCAGTTAGCAAACGAGGCCCTTTCGAAGATTAAACCCATACCTAGCTTTACACACTCTCTTTCCACTGAATTTCGGTATAATGGAACTGATAAAAAAAAACACTCAACAAATGCGATTTACGAGTACGTAATAGTTTAAAATTGGAATTCAAATGAAGATTTGTACAAAATGGACAAAGATCCGGAAGACAAAACAAAGATCCGGAAGACAAAACAAAGATCCGGAAGACAAAACAAAAGTATCTCTAGAATTAACACTGTCCAACATACGAGTAAGTCGACACTTTTTCTCATTTGGAAAAGGATATTCAATTCCTAATTGAAAATGATGAAGAGAGAATATAAAAAATGAATAATATTTTATATTGTAATAAGTAGCTTGAAGAGGAAAAGAAAAAAATATCCAAAATAGCAACCATCGGATGGATATTTCCGCCAACGATCTCCATGGCCTAGTTGGTAAGATGCTTGTCTCCCGACCCGGGGGTTACGAGTTCGATCCTCATTACAAATCTGATTTTTGTCATCCTCTACCACGTCCTCTACTCACATTTACATTATATATGGCATAAAATGGTCTACCTCTTAGATATATATACACCACTCATATGTCTAACTTAGTTATAGACATATGGGTGGCGTGCGGAGTTTTAGGAGGTACTTAAAGGCAACCTTTTTTGAGAGGCCTTTCAAAATGTATTATATGATGTTATATGCCAATTATACACATACACGACACTACACTTAAAGCCGAATGTGTAACTATCACATGTTGGAAGATCCACAAACGTTTCTTTGTAGTTCGTCTTCCTGCGATAAGTTTTTTTGCGATTTGTTTTTACCAAATATATTATTCTGAACATATGCAAATGTGGGCAAGTATCCAATCTAATATATTATTCTGAACATATGCAAATGTGGGGAAGTATCCAATATATTATTCTGAACATATGCAAATGTGGGGAAGTATCCAATCTAATATATTATTCTGAACATATGCAAATGTGGGGAAGTATCCAATATATTATTCTGAACATATGCAAATGTGGGGAAGTATCCAATATATTATTCTGAACATATGCAAATGTGGGGAAGTATCCAATCTAATATATTATTCTGAACATATGCAAATGTGGGGAAGTATCCAATCTAATATATTATTCTGAGCATATGCAAATGTGGGGAAGTATCCAATCTAATGGCCAAACCCACAACCTCCTTGTATTTAACTTACAATTATTTATTTTATAATATTTTTAATGTGTCAATTATAGTGGATTCGATTCCCGAGTTGGAGCGCCCTTGAGGAGAATTTGCTCTCTAAACAGCGCTGTATTCATTATATTAAGGCATATTATAGTTAAGGCATTAGCGTTGTGGAGGTTTAAAGACATTGTAATTTGTTTTATCAAACACTGTTTATTCCCGGTTTCAAGGCGTTGACGTCTTCATCTGATGATGAGGTGAAAGCCTTGAAACCTGTATGTATTAGGGTTATACCGTTACAAAAAGTTAAATAAACAGTGCTGTATTAATTGTCATTTTATTATTATAAAAATCGCACTCCCCAGAGTCGTATATCCTTAGAGAGTGTAAAATACATGCACATACAAGTAGGGTCAGCAGCCTTATAAGGCCACAAGAGCTCTCGAGAGTTAGCATCCTCGAGTCTGCCGAGAGGCAAGGCCGTGAGTTGTCCAGTCTGAACTGTGCTCGCTGCTATTATTCAATTTGTTAGAAAAACATTGACACATAAATAACGGCGCAGCGTTAGTCATTCGTTACGAGCATTAGTCTCGCATCTCGCGCGAGAGTATCGCACTCCAACACGAGAACACCCATTATATAGTATTGTGTACATACTGTACTGTATTACGTGTATATATTATATTATGTATATAACCAGCGATGGATTAGCAAACAAAGTAAGTTCGGGAACTCGGCTGAGATCTGGTCTGCCTCATCATCATGTCTTCTTCACGCTCTTGCATTAGGTGGTTATTTAATCATTTCCACCTCCAGGTTTCACGCTCATACATTAATCTTGGCAATTATACGCCAAAAAAAAATTGCCGGTCGAGCTTTTGACGTTACGAGTATAAATGGCGGACTAACTAAAATACGCCAAGGAAATCGTCCCTTTTTTATGTTATAAGTAGCAACTGGGAATCAGAATAGACCAGGGAAAGCGGTAGAGATCGACGCCTTTTTGGTGCTATATGCAGCACACTAGTAATTAAAATAGGCCAGTGTCCTTTTTTATTATTATTCAGTGGTGTGCTCTATTCTCGTTTACTTTAAGCGGGAAGTCTGCGAGAATACACGACGTCCACCCGACTCCACACGTTGTAGAAAAAGTCTGTTTCAACTCATTAATACCCTGCACGGATGTCGTCCTCAAAGGGACGACGCACTCACAAATTCTTTCCTAGCATAAGGGTGTGCTTAAAGTGATTCCCAACTAATGGACCTCCCAATTCCTAACTAGTCACGATAGGTTAACAGCAAACAGTTTTCATTCAATCTAGTCCCTTGGCCCTGTGGCAATTTACGAGTATATGACTACCAAGTCAATCAGTAAACCACATTTGTAGGAGTAGAAAGAAAGTCGAACTATGTTTGACCCGATTGACTACTCTGACCTTGTGCCGGCCAGGGATAGTTTTACAGCTTTCTCAATCCATAAATCCACGAAGAGTAAAAAACAAATTAACACTAGTTAACAAATTTTAACTTTTTGTCTGTAAGAGAGATTAAATTAGCTGATTCTTACTAAATCGACCCTGCTGATTACGAAAATTACAGTGAAAAGTTTGCAACACGTAACATTAATTGTTGCAAAAACCTTGTTAACTAGTGTAATCTGACAACGTTTTGGCTTGAAGTATATCGTTTGCTTACTCTACAAACGAAATAAATTATATTGTACAATATTATATTAAATTATATAATACTTTCGTTGTATACAGTACAACCTTACTTATGTTACACACCGTGAGAAGTTCGACATGGTGAGCGTATGATACAACATACCTTGGTACAGGTATGAAGCATCATAACAGTGCCATGTACTCCACATATGTTAACATCGTACAAGTAACATATCATGTCTCTCTATACAGGTGTGTAGTACGATAAGATAGTGCCACGCACCTCTATACAGGAGTGTTGTATACTATAAGGGCGCGCGACACATTTACCACTGTACCGGTATTGTATGCAGTATCATAACGTATGCCCATGTGTTTCTGTCCAGGTATAAGGTCTGCAATACGGACAACTGCCCCATCGGCGAGCCATCCTTCAGGCAGGTGCAGTGCTCCGTCCACAACGGCAAGATCTACGAGCACAAGAACATCACCAACTGGCAGGCATACTTCTACCAAGGTCACTACCATACTTATACTGCTTCCGTTCCTTTCGTTCCAATATTGAAAGCATTACATTAACATCAAGATAAATTAATGTAATACACTTCTACTAGATTTAGACCAGGGCTGCCCAACCTTTTTGTGCGTGTGAGCTATTTTTTTAAGGGCACCGTCACGATCTATCTATGTACAGGAAAAAATATTAAATTACAATAAGATAACATATAATCGTTTAATATTTATTATGAACAAAAAATATACAGTAATTTACAAATTCATCATACTCGTATAATGAAGAAAAAAAACATCAAGGTATACGGCGCTAACGAGAGCAGCTTTCGTTTTCGTAATACGAGTACATCTATTGACAAATTGAAAAACTTAAATATGTCCGTCCATAATGTAGATATCCTTATATTTCACGTTTTAAACAACTAATGTCACTTTTTCGTTGTATTTCTTATTAGAATCGACTAGAATAATATTTTTTTAGAATATGCAATGGAAGAAAAAGGAAAGATCTACTTTACAGCATGCCGCGATCGATTGGTAGATCGCAACCGACTGGTTGGGTACGCCTGATATACTCGTATATGCCACGATCGATTGGTAGATCGCAACCGACAGGTTGGGTACCCCTGATATATATGCCGCGATCGATTGATAGATCAATGTGAACAAATTGTAACTCGATCAAATTGAATAAATTTTAAGAGTCGAGTTAATTGAAACCCCCATACTTGTGATAATAATCTTGAGATATTTCGAAATCGAATCATTGGATATACGAGTAGAGGGAGTCCCGGGAATTGAATCATTGGATATACGAGTAGAGGGAGTCCCGGGAATTGAATCATTGGATATACGAGTAGAGGGAGTCCCGGGAATTAAATCATTGGATATACGAGTAGAGGGAGTCCCGGGAATTAAATCATTGGATATACGAGTAGAGGGAGTCCTGGGAATTAATCATTGGATATACGAGTAGACGGAGTCCCGGGAATTGAATCATTGGATATACGAGTAGAGGGAGTCCCGGGAATTGAATCATTGGATATACGAGTAGAGGGAGTCCCGGGAATTGAATCATTGGATATACGAGTAGAGGGAGTCCCGGGAATTGAATCATTGGATATACGAGTAGAGGGAGTCCCGGGAATTGAATCATTGGATATACGAGTAGAGGGAGTCCCGGGAATATAATCACTGGATATACGAGTAGAGGGAGTCCCGGGAATTGAATCACTGGATATACGAGTCGAGGGAGTCCCGGGAATTGAAAAAAAATCTACTCAAATGTATTATATTCTTTGCAGTATGCCTGCACAGATTATGAGTGTGGGTCCTAAGAAAGTCCGTTCTTGTTTTGAAGTGCTTATTGTGTCATGCTTCTATGAAAAAATATCGAGTTAAAAGAAAATAAAATTATTTTTATTTCAGGCTTGAAAGGAATATGAAAATTTGTAATGTGAAGATTCTGTAAACTAAATATTGATCAGTCTGGAGTTGCTATTGCCCTTTGTAACATATATCAAGTGGTCATTACCCTTTGTAACATATGTCAAGTGGTCATTGCCCTTTTTAACAGTGGTCGTTGCCCTTTGTGGGATATGTCAAATGGTAATTGACCTCTGTAACATGCGCCAAGTGATAATATTACGCTATGTAATTTTGTATAATGGTGTGCAGATGAGCCGTGCCAGTTGTACTGCAGTACGCCAGACGAATCTCTGATCGAGCCGTTTGGTAACCAGACTCAGGACGGGACCCCGTGCCAGCTGGGGACGCAGGACATGTGCATCTCGGGTATCTGCCGCAAGGTGGGCTGCGACTGGGAGCTGGACTCCAACGCCACGCTGGACACCTGCGGCGTGTGTCGGGGCAACAATGCCACTTGCAAGGAGGTGCGCGGCATCTATAGCATGGACACGGTGAAGGGCTCCGGGTTTAGCCAGGTATTATATTTTACTTCCTTCTCGATACAGGAACTCATTACGAAATTAATCATTAGATGCGAGAAACAAAATTTGCAATATCTTGGATATGTCAATTCCAATATCTTGGATATGTCAATTCCAATATCTTGGATATGTCAATTCCAATATCTTGGATATGTCAATTCTAATATCTTGGATATGTCAATTCCAATATCTTGGATATGTCAATTCCAATATCTTGGATATGTCAATTCCAATATCTTGGATATGGCAATTCCAATATCTTGGATATGTCAATTCCAATATCTTGGATATGTCAATTCCAATATCTTGGATATGTCAATTCCAATATCTTGGATATGTAAATTCCAATATCTTGGATATGTCAATTCCAATATCTTGGATATGTCAATTCCAATATCTTGGATATGTAAATTCCAATATCTTGGATATGTCAATTCCAATATCTTGGATATGTCAATTCCAATATCTTGGATATGTCAATTCCAATATCTTGGATATGTCAATTCCAATATCTTGGATATGTCAATTCCAATATCTTGGATATGTCAATTCCAATATCTTGGATATGTCAATTCCAATATCTTGGATATGTCAATTCCAATATCTTGGATATGTCAATTCCAATATCTTGGATATGTCAATTCCAATATCTTGGATATGTCAATTCCAATATCTTGGATATGTCAATTCCAATATCTTGGATATGTCAATTCCAATATCTTGGATATGGCAATTCCAATGAACGACAAAGAAGTTTCACGAAATAATTAAAAAATGTTATTCTTATACAGACATGTGTAGTTATACAGTAAAAGTCCATTTATTCAAAATTCAGAGGACCAAATTTTGCAAAAAACCATATTAAAGGATCATCATCCTACTATTTCCCCCAGATTCAGCCATGGGTCTTATGTCACCTGTTTATCCATGGGCCTTGTGTCACATCAATGTTACAATCATAGTCCCATTCTTCCCCAGAATCATCAATGCTGCAATCACAGTTCCATTTTTCCTTATTCATCAATGTCACTATCATATTTCTATTTTTCTCCTCTGATTGTTCTTCCAAATCTATTTAATGACACATATTATTTCCGGTTTCAGGTAGCCGTGATACCAGCAGGCTCCAGGAACATAAAGATCGAAGAAATAGCCAACTCTCAGAACTACCTCGGAATCCGAAGTGCCAAATCTAGAAAATTGTATTTGAACGGGAAACGGTTAGTCATTAAATATGAATACAAATTAAATTAAATAACATAAAAATTTACTGTTATAAAAATGACATAATCTACTCCAGAAACTTATTGAATATTGTGCCTCCTAAAACATCTGGCAATCCAGAAATTTTGTTTCCAAGCTAGTTTACTTTCAAATCTTGTTTTAGCTAAATTTATATTTTTTATAGATTGAAATGTGCTTTAGATAGATTCTTAGAATGATATAAAATTATAAAAAGCAGTGTTTTATAAATTAACACAATAATGGCTACACCAGATTGTGCCCATCTTATCCTCGTTTAATACTTGACTTTATCTGTCATTCTGTTTAGATGCACCAATTATCACAGAATAATGTTGAGGCGCACCAATTGTCACAGAATAATGTTGAGGTGCACCAATTATCACAGAATAATGTTGAGGTGCACCAATTGTCACAGAATATTATTGAGGTGCACCAATTATCACAAAATAATGTTGAGGTGCACCAATTGTCACAGAATAATGTTGAGGTGCACCAATTATCACAGAATAATGTTGAGGTGCACCAATTATCACAAAATAATGTTGAGGTGCACCAATTGTCACAGAATAATGGACACAAATGGATACTCATACTTGTACTAGAGAGCTGGGCTGCGCTGCGCTGCGAGACTGAAAATGCCGCCCTTATTCCTGGTTCAATTTAAATATTTTTCAAGTATAGACACGCTGTTTTCGTTTTGCATTTAATAATAAGATGGTGCACCTCCCCACCATCATTGTGATGCGAGGGCCTATCTTGATGAAAATTTGCTGAACAGATGGATTCAACGTATTCAAATATCCTCAGTAAGATACAGGCAAAAGCCTAGTTTACTGGGGACACGACAAATGAAAGGCAACAAACCCAGATCCATTCAAATTATATGTCCAAATTAAATTACCTTTTGTTTTTTCACAAATTATGTATTGTATATTTCTTGTCATGTGTAATAATAAATAAATAAAAATAAAAAAACCTAGATTAGCATTGAATACCCCCACGTTCACCAGACCTCATTCCAATAGACTTTTATTATGGAAACTCATCAAATATAAAGTTTATGATAAAAAACCGGCAACGATTAATGAATTGAGAACAGCCATTAAAGAAGAATACGCCCAAATACCAAAACAAGTTATTCGTGATATTTGCGATTCCACGTAAATGAAGTAGAACGCCCATCTTGCGATAACCAAAAAAATCCTTGATCTGTCAACTTTAATTTGGAGTTTAAATATTAGATATATCTTAATATAAACTGAATTTATAATCATTTAAAATGTATAAAAAAAATTGAGACACCTTATATATGACCTTAAAAGCTAATTAACATCAGACATTTTAAATTTCCAGACTTCAAACAATTTGAATGTGTTATCCTTGTGTCCATACAATCTTTTCTTTAATAATTAACATTTTTAGATCATTCAATAAATTTGAGTGCTTTGACCAAAATTTAATCAAATGATTTTTATTAATATACTCGTTTATAGAAAGATAACACTGGCTGGTGAATACCTGGTGGCCGGCACTCCAGCGCTCTACGAGAGGGACAGGGATTGGGAAAAGGTGAAGATCCCAGGACCGATCAAGGAGGACATCTCAATATATGTAAGTTTTAACCATCTATTCTTCAATCAACATTAAATGGAGTTGCTTTCGACAGGAGTAGAGTTTTGAGGTCAATTTGTCTTCATCTGAAAAATTAATTGATCCAAATTGATCCAATTAGAGGGAATAGTATGATATAGCTTTTGCTGTTATTGCTCTTGTGACATGGAATGGTTTGACACTACACCTAAAGTAGAATGTGTAATTATCACATAACTGAAAACCTACAAAGGTTTCTTTGTAGTTCGTCTCCCTTGGTAAGTTTTCTGCATTTTTTTTACCAAATATGTTTTTTGAACGTATGCAGATAAGAAAAATACGTAATTCAATGGTTCCAGCCACCATCCTTCTATCCTTACTGTCAAGTGTATGTACACATATGTATCGATAGAACTATGTTTGTGTAGTCAAAAGAACTATGTTTATGCTAAGTGTATGTTCTATGTGTGCAGCAAATGACTTTCGGCGGACGGCACCGTAACCCGGGTGTGATCTACCAGTATACGGTGGACCGTCACCGCCTGAAGTTAAACTCCGGGATCCAGGAGAAGGAGAGGGAAAGAGAGGTGCGCTACCGCTGGGAAGAGCGCGAGTGGACACCCTGCTCGCAGACCTGTGGACGAGGAAGTAGGAGACGCTCCATTGTCTGCCTCGATGAGGCCAACGGTAAGGCCAACTCTTTATATCCATCTTGTAAATTGTAACATTACAAAGCGAGGATTCAAAAGAATTCTCATCGATACCTTCCCGTCCGGTATCCCACAGCAAAACTTTTCAAGGAGTATCATCGGATCATACAATTCCTTGTCATGCAAATAAATAAATGCTTTACTTTAGAAAAAAAAGGGTTCATGGAAAATTTACCGTATATTGGGGTAATTGTTTTCATACAAATTCATTAAAGCAAGAATGAGTGTAAATATTCATCCAAGATTGCTAATTTTGTCTTTTCTGTTTATGCTGCTTATAACATACACAATCTCATCAATATTTTGAGAGCTTCTCTCCTCATAGTTATTCTAGTTGGCTCCTCGGATAATTTTTTATTCGAATTTTAATTCAACTAAATATTTGTGTTATTGGCAACCCATAAGATATTTCTCAGTTTTGTTACACTGCATACAACGAGCAGTGCCGCATTTGTATAGATGGTGCCTCGAGACAGTTTGCAGCTGTCCTCCCATCCCCTCAATAATCATTAAAAAAAACATTTTGAATTATGATCTTGGATGACGATGTATTTCGCGCCACACAAACACTACTGTTTAAATCTTGCTTTCTTTTCTGCAAATCCATCTACAATGTCATTAAATTCCATATTCACTGTTATGTCTGATTCTATTAAGAATGTGACTAAAGTATTTAGTCTGTTTTATTTTAGTGTGGATACTAAACATGTTTCTAATAATTTCAATAATGAAAAATGTGTGCATAAATAAAAATATGTAAATATTTAGATAAAAAGTTACTATTATTTTGTTAATTATTAGTTTACTAAGATATAGGATCGGTTATCATTAGATTTTTTTAAATTAACTGAAGTGATCCATTCTTCCATAAATCATTAATTTAAATTGTTCTTGTACATATTTTTATAATCTTTGGGCACCCCTTTGATTTAGCGCCCCTAGGCAAACGCCTAGGTTTGCCAGTTAGCAAACATGGCTCTGGCAACAAGTATATGTAGCTCATCTCGTTCCAAAAGTAACTTTTAATACTTTTTACTAAGCTTGCTAAGCTCTAATAGCTAAGCTTGCTAAGCTCTAATAGCTAAGCTTGCTAAGCTCTAATAGCTAAATAGCTAGCCACCCAATTTGAGAGTAGCTGTAACAGTGCTACTATTACAACACAGTACACAGGCAACTTATAGAGTATTGGCAGTCTACGGATAAAAAAAAATTAAAGGCAACAAATGTAAAATGGTACAGGCTTTTCTCGAATTTCGTACTGATTTAAAAAAAAAAAGTTTCAGTTAAATTATTTCTAACGTATAAAATCAAAAATATTGAAATCATGCTGTACTGTGATGCATTATGCATGCTGCATTATGACATCATTATACCCATCAAGTCACTCCCTCGCCGGTTAACAGAAGTGTTAGTTGATATTTTATAAATTATCGATAATTTTATTTTTTTTAAATATGCATTGTGTATCTCAGGAATTGTCGATGAGGACAACTGCATCAATCAGTCTGACACAGAGAAGCCCATAGAGGTGATCCACAGCTGCTCGCACGGCCCCTGCTCCACGCCCTACTGGTGGGTGGGCCCTTGGAGCACCTGCCCCTCCTGTCTCAAACAGGTCAATACAAAAATTATTCAATTCTTGGTATTATTATGTAATATTTTATTTAAATAATCCTTTTTTAGGTCAAGAATCTCAATCTGCTATTCCTCTCACTATTATCTTGCTGAGCAAGATTCAAAACAATTTTTCAGAATTTGCAAACCATGTAATAGAGACAAATCATCATTTCAAAGACAGTCAAGTTGAAGTTTTACATACGTCACAAAAATGATATAATGAATTTGAATTTATAAATGATATAATGAATTTGATATCACAAAAATGATATAATGAATTTGAATTTGTAAATGATATAATGAATTTGATATCACAAAAATGATATAATGAATTTGAATTTATAAACGATATAATGAATTTGATATCACAAAAATGATATAATGAATTTGAATTTATAAACGATATAATGAATTTGATATCACAAAAATTATATAATGAATTTGAATTTATAAATGATATAATGAATTTGATATCACAAAAATGATATAATGAATTTGAATTTATAAACGATATAATGAATTTGATATCACAAAAATGATATAATGAATTTGAATTTATAAATGATATAATGAATTTGAATTTATAAATGATATAATGAATTTGAATTTATAAATGATATAATGAATTTGATATCACAAAAATGATATAATGAATTTGAATTTATAAACGATATAATGAATTTGATATCACAAAAATGATATAATGAATTTGAATTTATAAACGATATAATGAATTTGATATCACAAAAATGATATAATGAATTTGAATTTATAAATGATATAATGAATTTGATATCACAAAAATGATAAAATGAATTTGAATTTATAAATGATATAATGAATTTGATATCACAAAAATGATATAATGAATTTGAATTTATAAATGATATAATGAATTTGAATTTATAAATGATATAATGAATTTGAATTTATAAACGATATAATGAATTTGAATTTATAAACGATATAATGAATTTGAATTTATAAACGATATAATGAATTTGATATCACAAAAATGATATAATGAATTTGAATTTATAAACGATATAATGAATTTGATATCACAAAAATGATATAATGAATTTGAATTTATAAATGATATAATGAATTTGAATTTATAAATGATATAATGAATTTGATATCACAAAAATGATATAATGAATTTGAATTTATAAATGATATAATGAATTTGATATCACAAAAATGATATAATGAATTTGAATTTATAAATGATATAATGAATTTGAATTTATAAATGATATAATGAATTTGAATTTATAAACGATATAATGAATTTGAATTTATAAACGATATAATGAATTTGAATTTATAAACGATATAATGAATTTGATATCACAAAAATGATATAATGAATTTGAATTTATAAACGATATAATGAATTTGATATCACAAAAATGATATAATGAATTTGAATTTATAAATGATATAATGAATTTGAATTTATAAATGATATAATGAATTTGATATCACAAAAATGATATAATGAATTTGAATTTATAAATGATATAATGAATTTGATATCACAAAAATTATATAATGAATTTGAATTTATAAATGATATAATGAATTTGATATCACAAAAATGATATAATGAATTTGAATTTATAAACGATATAATGAATTTGATATCACAAAAATGATATAATGAATTTGAATTTATAAATGATATAATGAATTTGATATCACAAAAATGATATAATGAATTTGAATTTATAAATGATATAATGAATTTGATATCACAAAAATGATATAATGAATTTGAATTTATAAATGATATAATGAATTTGAATTTATAAATGATATAATGAATTTGATATCACAAAAATGATATAATGAATTTGAATTTATAAATGATATAATGAATTTGAATTTATAAACGATATAATGAATTTGAATTTATAAACGATATAATGAATTTGATATCACAAAAATGATATAATGAATTTGAATTTATAAACGATATAATGAATTTGATATCACAAAAATGATATAATGAATTTGAATTTATAAATGATATAATGAATTTGAATTTATAAACGATATAATGAATTTGATATCACAAAAATGATATAATGAATTTGAATTTATAAACGATATAATGAATTTGATATCACAAAAATGATATAATGAATTTGAATTTATAAATGATATAATGAATTTGAATTTATAAACGATATAATGAATTTGATATCACAAAAATGATATAATGAATTTGAATTTATAAATGATATAATGAATTTGATATCACAAAAATGATATAATGAATTTGAATTTATAAACGATATAATGAATTTGATATCACAAAGATGATATAATGAATTTGAAAACAATGAATTTCTAAACACAATTTATATACGAGTACATTAGACAGACACAAAGTCATAAGCAAAAAAAAATAAAACAATAAATAACCAATTAACGTTAAGGGCCCCTCTAAAACATTTTTTCTTTGGATCAATAGACCACACATACTTCTGATGTAACATGATACCAGTCTGTCCTAAGCCCTGCTCTTCTAACAAACCAGTCTGACCTACACCCTGCTCTTCTATCATTCTGCTTGAATAGAACCTCAGGATAGGAGGTAGAAACACATGTAGCGGGAATTAATATAATTACTGGAATAACAAAGTCATTTACTATTAAATATTCTTTTCCATCGCTTCTCAGTGTCTGTCGGTTAATCGGTGTATTTCTGTTAATCTTTTTAAGAATTCCCCATAACCTGGCTCCTATATTCTTCTCAGTGTCATGTCAGGTCCCTCCAACGTTGAATATCACTTGAGAATAGATATCTTTGTCCTCAGCAGCCCGAAAAAGATCTCCAACGCCCCTTATGCCAGTCCAATCACGTATACTGCGGAGCCAGGAGATTTGCCTCCTGCCAACACCTCTTTGGCCTTCTATTTTGCAGTAATTTGTACTTTGCTCCTCTAAGTACATGACCCAAGTAGGACACCTTTCGGATTTTAATCTTAGTCAGCAACTCTCTATCAACTTTGGCTCTTTGAAGAACCCTCGTTTTGCTGACAAAATCCGTCCAGGGTATCCGTAGCATTCTCCGGTGCATCCACATTTCGAATGCTTCCAGTCGGTTCATACTACTTACATTGAAGGTCCATGATTCCACTCCATGCAATAACTCTGACCAAACGTAGCATTTCACTAACCGTTGTCGAAGTTTCAAGTCCTATATAAATTGCAAAACGTTATCGCTTTTGCAGCCAAAATGTAATAGCTCTTATGGGAAAGAGTTAGATTAAAGTTCCATTTTTGATCCCTGATCTCTGCATGTTTTTTTTTAACAAATTCGTGAAACATTTCGTAGTCTCTCATAAATGAATTGCCTGCGAGCACAACGCATCTTAAACACGAATACAAAATGCAAAAATATTTAAAAAAACTTTGGTATTAACAAAGCATTTTTTCGTTTTGATTCCAGAGCCACGCACTAGCAGTGAGGCGAAGATCGGTCATATGCCGGGACAGAGAAGATCACAGACAAGTCCCTGAGTCGGAGTGCATCGTCAAAAATAAACCTGTAGCGCACCTCTCATGTCCGGGCCTGCCCAAGTGTCACCACAGGTACTGAGTGCCTCAGTCACACGAAGCGGTCTCAATCAGCAGATATAGGTGTATGTGTGTCTGTACGTGGTCTTCAACAGCATCAAGTGTCGCAAACAACTTTAATATAAAGATGACCAACTTTTGAAGAGAGCTAAGAATGAAACCTGATTAGCTATAGCATGTGGGTTTCTGATATCAGTCCTCAACTGTCACCAACATATGATATTATGATTCACACAATGACGAAATGTAAATAGAACAAATTGAATAATCGTATATGGCAGCACTGTACCTGAAAGTATTTAAGACTCGGTTTCCAACTGGAGCGGCGCGGTGGAGGGGAATCCAATGATATTATTAGTGATAAGGTGTAAACAGTGCGTTGTCCAGTTAGAGATAATTGTTCTAATTCAAGTATTAAATCAAATATTTGTGATATAAAAATAATATTTTCGGCACAATTAATTCCTTGTACATATTTTTATTCCACCATTTCAATAGTTACTTTTAATAAACAAAAGGTTACGCTTAATGGTTGCCAGTTTCAATCGAAAATCAAAAACTTGATGTGCAAATGTTTGAAGTGAAATATCAGAATTTAACGATGGACATGATTCAATGTGTTGAATGTTTAGTTTTTTCAAAAATAGCTTAAAAAGTTTCTTGATATTTTTATGTATTTTTTTATATTTAAAATAGTTTGTAGACTGAAATGTGAATGTGTCTTTATGTTTTATAAACTTATAAGATTTCTTAAAGGTATTGTTTTACCTTAATACAAATGCCATATCGATATTATTTCAATTTCATATTTTATATTTAAACTTTCGTAAATATTTATACACAAAATAACATTGAATTTGTGAATTACTATTCTTTTCCCATTTACATACATATTATTTTATCCAAATACATTTTAAATATTTCATTACTCGAGTACTTGCGTGTCACACGGAGGTACAAGTCCCTTGACTCAATAGCAAAATCAAGAAAGAAGACAATTTGACATTCTGAAGAACGTTCTTAAGGGTGAGTTGCAAAAAAACAAGAATAAGTTAACTCTTGAATTTAGCATTGTTGCCAATGTTAAAAATATAAGCTCTTTTAAAAAATGATATAAAACTATAACATTTAAATCAGACTGCTAATACATGAGATTTAAAAAAAAATCAGTCTATGAAGAGTAGTCAATGTCTTTGACAAACATTATTTTAATAAGTTAAAATGAACTTTTCTCAAAAATAACACCATATAATCTACATTTTCCTGTTTGTGTCACACGGCAACACACTGGCCTTCCGTACAAAAGGTAGCGGATTTGAACCGCGTACTGTGCCTCGAATGACGCAGGTCGAGTATTCAGACACAGCTTCGCATTCCAACTGCATTGACGTTGGAATGGCGAGGGGATCCTTGACTACGAGACCCAGCTACGATGATGTCGAAGACATTTAGATTTACCTCTAAATTAGTTATCTTTTTGCAGCCAATTTTTATCTTCCCGTGAAAGTCACTCATTGAGAAATGAACCAAAATATATATAGTATTATTTTATTTTTCTCTTATTTATATTTTTTATCAGAGTGTGACATTTAACAAAGTACAAATTACTGCACCTGATCATCCAAGGCAAAATAGAGGGTCGAAGAGGTATTGGCAGGAGGCAAATCTCTTGGCTTTGCAATATACGTGATTGAACCGGTGTAAGGAGCGTTGGGGATCTTTTTCGGGCTGCTGGGCACAAAGATGCCTACTCTCAGGTGATATTCATTGTTGGATGGACCTGACATGACACTAGGAAGAAGAAGTGGCATTTAAGAGCATAGTTTATAAACATGTTATTGTAGATAAAAGATATTTAAATGAAATTTTCTTGGCGGGAAATTGTTGCATATGTTTAGAAAAATATCTTTGGTAAGAAAACCGCTGAAAACATCCCAAGAGAAGACGAACTATAGAGAAACCTTTTTATATATTATGATATATCGTCGATGTTCTGCAAAAAGCATTTAAGTCCAAATATTGAGTTTTGAGATAAATGCAATTTAAATTTTGGAAGGCGATGTAAAATCAAGTTTTTAATAAAATAAAATACAAACAGATGTTATTTAAAGACAGTTTATTTATTTATAAGAATTACTGCAAAAAATATATAACTAAACAACATATTACCTAAAAATTTAAAATACGGACACCTGTTGTGGACTTAATCCTCTCTTAGTGGAAACAACTGTGAAAAAGTGACTCAAACGCTTCTAAAATATTGTTTTTTCTATATTATTCTATTATTTATTCCGAATGACTTGATGTGTCATGGTTTGTTAAGTCATGAACTCTTGTGCTGGTTGGCAGGGATGTATACCAACATATATTTTTTCCATGTGTAGATATTTTTATTTTAAGTAAAATGGCATCAAAAAATCGTTTTAAGCAAAATTGGACTTAAATGGTTTTCACAGAACAACGACGATATGATAGTAACACATTCTGCTATAATTATCACAGGATGTGATAAAACATTAAGTATTAAAGATTTGTACCAGTAAAAAGAAAATTCCTTCAAGACAATATATAGCGTGTCCACAGAACACTAAAAGTAATGTCTAACTATAGGATAGCCCATAAGTTGCATTCTAATGCTGCGATTCGAGGTGTCGTGGATCTTGTGGCTTTAGTTTTTGTACAGAAAGAGGTGCATATCACTTTTTAAAATTAGTTGCAGTATCGTTCGAGACATTCCAAGCTGAGCTGAATGACGTCTGTTTTAAGTCACGTTTATTTTGAATATTCTCATTAGTGCGAATAGGACACGGTCTTTCGGTTCTCGGCAAGCCAACTACTGACCCCTGCTGTCGAAAACATAATAAATCTCCTAATCATCAATCTTGCTAGATTAACTGCATCAGAAAAATTATGTCGATACGCGCATCGTGTTCGAATAATTATTCTATATTTGCAAAACAAAATTCGATTCTTTTCCTTCGTTTTTCTGATGTCAAATTATCCATAATAAAATTTAAGATTTGTCTTTTAAATTATCTGAAAAAAAAATCAAAGTACAAAATGATGAATGTTCAAAAGTTGAGTGGAACTGATGAGCCACCTGCACCTGCAGCTAAATAGCTACAAGTAGTACACAACTGTGGAAAGTTGAGTGGAACTGATGGGCCACCTGCACCTACAGCTAAATAGCTACAAGTAGTACACAACTGTGGAAAGTTGAGTGGAACTGATGGGCCACCTGCACCTGCACCTGCAGCTAAATAGTTACAAGTAGTACACAACTGTGGAAATTTGAGTGGAACTGATGGGCCACCTGCACCTGCACCTGCAGCTAAATAGCTACTAGTAGTACACAACTGGAAATTTGTTAAAATGTTTCCAGAAGTATACTATACTTTGTCTAGATATAATAATACATTTTACACGTGACTATGCTGTTATTGTGGACTCAACCTTTATATGAAATATTTAGACAGAGAAAAGAGTAAGATATAGTTAAATTTTAACAGTATAATATAAATAAAAGAGGATGTATGTTGGTTAACCTCTAAAGCGAGTGACATTTTGTAAGTAAAATAAAAAATTGATTTTGTTATCTAATATAAAAAACGTAATTGCGGCCGCCATATACAAAATAATTAATTAGATAAAAATATTTGAGCCATGTCCGTTTTATGTATAAATTCATGTATTCGGGAAAAAAACATTGGACATACCATGTACGTCCATACTCTCTTGAGGTAAAAATTCGCTCTCCGTACGGTCATACTCCTTTAGAGGTTAACACGTATAGATATAATACAAAACAAGATTTCTTAGTGTCTATTCATGGCTTTATCCTACTCAGTTTCTGCGGGGCATGCTTGGATATTATATCTTGAATGTAAGAAGAAATCTCCGCCTCCTGGTACACGTTGCCAGACTTATTCGAAGAGTTGTGAGCTATCCAGCATTACTAAAAAGATAAGCGTTAAACGTAACTAACAATTCCACTAGACTGCGCTGGCAGGAACTCTTCTCGATCACATACGCACAAACGAGTCTCCCAACCTGTGGAAGTGGAACGGCCTTAACTCTTTTGAATGGGACTGCTTTCGGTTATTGACATATCATATTATCTAAAATTAAAGAAGATTTTCTTCCAAAACAAAGGGACGTTAGAAAGCATATTAAGTAACTTTTGAATATTTATTATAAAAAAAATATTTAACTATTTTTTTAATTGCAAATTTCAATGTAATTTAACTAAGCCTGTATTTTTAATAAAAACAAATAAATAATTATTGAAAGGGAAGGTAATATAAATTTATAATATAAATTTTCTTACTAAAATAAAGTTGAGGCATGACACCTCGTAATATTCTAAACCAGCTCTAATAACTATAGTGTTTGTAGGTCGTGCCATGTCCAGTCGGCTCTATAAGCGTGTTAGCTGACAGAAATAATACTATCAGCAAGTACGAGTAATAACTCTTACGCGATGAGTAGACATATAAGGTTCATATCAGGTTTGATGAGTCAATCTCGGTTATGTCACGGTTATTGCCTGCCTCCATCAGTACACATTGCCTTCATCAGTGTATATTGCCTTCAACAGCAGCATTCTGCCAAATAAGGACTCCATCCACCTACTTGGGCAGAGATCTTGATCAATAAATCATTTGAACTGGGGCACAAACCATTAAACTAACTGCAAAATATTAATTGTTTTAAAATGTCCATTTATAAAAGTAGTTTTAAAGACCAATACTATAGTTATGAAGTTGTTCCGAAAATAATGACCGATTTTAATATAATATTGTATAATTTCAAACATTCTTTGCTACGATATATTTGTTAATTTGTTTTTATTTGACAGTTAGGAATCTGCTATATTTATTTATTGGGTCAGGCATTTAATTTGCGTTACTTTAATCCTTCAGAAATGGGATTGAAAAAAGAATTTAAACTTGGGCATTATGCACCTCAAACAGTGTGTAATGTTAACCAAAAGCGGAATGAAGGAACTATAGTTCGGAAATTCTAGGATGAGTCCTGTGACAGCTCACAAATTTTCCCCAATACAACCTTGTAACGATGTTCAGTAACTTTAATTATTTTATTAACTTTAATATAAGCCTCAATTCTAATAAATAGCAAGTTATTTAGATAAATACATTACATAAGGTTGTATTGGGGCAAATTTGTGAGCTGTCACAGGACTCATCCTAGAATTTCCGAACGAGACTTCTGAACGAACAGTGCGGCATTGGTTCGAAAAGTTTAAGAATGGAAACGTAAGTATTAAAGATGAAGAGGGTCAAGGATGTCCTGCTACTGTTGAAAATTATAAATTGAAAGCTTTATCGGAAGAAAACATGGAAAATGGCACAAGAATTGGGTCTTGGTGGTTCTACAACTTCTGCACATGTAAAGTTACGTTTGATTACTCTCTCTGCCTATGTATGTCAGGAGACTATTGTCATTGGCTGGATCTGAGACCGCCACTGTCTCCACTCATGCGCCTCTCTAAAATATGTTCCGTCAAGCTAAAACTTAGTCATTAACTAAAGACAGCAACTGCTTAAAATGATAACAGTAAGGTCTTGGACACTAGCTTATAAGGATGAGTATAAGAAATCATCCTGAATCATTTACGAGTGTTAAGTTTAATGAATATTTAACCAAGCAATGAGTGTCAATAGTAAGGATGAGAATCATTATTATTTTATTAACGATGGTTTTGAGTTCTTTTTCAAAACTTATTCAAACTAAATTATAATAATTATAGTATTACATGTATTTCTAATCTAGAAGTCATCTGGATTCTTATTACAATAAGAGAGATTCTAAATAACGTTAGGAAACCAAAAAATTCATGCGGTTTTTTAGAATAAAAATTAAACACATTAACATAAAAAATGTTCTCAAAAAGTTTATTCATCCAAATAATTACCTACACAATCTACAGCCCTTTCCCAACGAGATACAAGTTCGCAAATCTCGCTTTTATAAAACATTGTGTCTTTAGAATTAAAAAAATCAATCAACCTCCCCTTAAATCTGTGCTTTATTGGTGAATTGTCTGTTTCGCATGTGATTATCTAACGCTAAGAAAAACTGACAATCGCTTGGAGAAATGTCGGAAGAATATGGGGGATGAGTAGTGTTTCCCATCCTAAAGCACAATATTTTTCACGGGTACATCTTGCAGTATGAGGTCTTGCATTATCCTGAAAGAATAACACTTTCTTTCAATAAAATAGTGCTGATTTTTTTTAAAGTAACACATTTACCTCGCTTCTATGATTCCCCAATTTGATGCAAAAGTAAATGAATTGTTTCTTTAAACATTTTATGACAATTCGTGAAACGTCACTTTCGAATTATTATCAATAACATGTCATTCTTCATGATAATGATGTAATTCTACATGATAATGATGTAACTCTTCATGATAATGACGTAATTCATGATAATGACGTAATTCTTCATGATAATGATGTAATTCTTCATGATAAGAACTCAAGGTCGTCCTGAACGAGATTAATCTTCAAGTGATTCATTAATATAACAATTTTTTTAAACCCCTTCTGTGCAGTCAGTACTTTTACCACATTTTCTGCAATTGCTATACATATCTTACGGCATGATTCTGCAGCTTTTGAACCGTGTTTAAATTCATAAAAAAAACATGCTGGAATTACACTAGATTTAACTGACATTTTAAAAGGGTTGAAAATCAGTTAACACTAGTACATACCAAGTCAAAGCGTACCATTTGACTGATGCATATCTGTGCTAAATGATACACATAAAAACTTAGCTCTGCAAGACCCAACAAGATACAAGACACTGCAGTGAACTCTACCGAAAGCCGCACGAGCATTTTTGGTTACCTAATATTATACTTTAGAATAGGAGAAATAAATACAAGTAGCCGATAATACAAGAAATGGGAGGCATGTGTCCGTTTGACATGATGCTTAATCATCCTGCCTCCAAATTGACTGGTTGATAGCATAAAAAAATTATAAGTTATTATTTTGAGATTAGTATTGACAGTGGATGAAATAAATAATGTATGCTCAACAAAAATTGACAGGAAAATGGCATCATGTGATTTTAGATGGTATCTAGCAGCCATAAATCTTCAGAATATGTACTGGGGAATTAAGATGTAATTGAAATCAACAAATTGGATACTTAAAATATTTTTTATTAAGGAAGCAATAATAAATCACATTTTTAACACTAACTACTCAGATATATTTTTTTATATTAAACAATACAAAAGGAATCGTTTGTATAAATAAATAAATGCCACGATCGTGTTAATGGGTGGTAATACTTCGGTGGAATCATCAAAGATGAACTGTACCACTGGCACAACATCCCGGGCGAAGTATCCAAACATGAGAGTGCCTTCATCAGACAAAGTACAAAAGTAGAGGGATAAAACACAATTAGTGATTCAGTGTCTTCTCACAAATATTTATTTCTCTTTGTTAAAACATATTGACATAATGAACCGGTACAGGAGGAGATTGGTGACACGGAGAGTTAGGGGCCAGACCCTCCAACAAAAAGTAAAGTGGACCTTTTTTATTTGCTGCATTATCAATGCAAATAAAAACCTTATTAAGTAAAAACTTTTGAAAATTGACAGACCACAGAAAGATGCGTTGCACACATTGATTGAACTAGATGAATAGAAACGAAAATTGTACCGTGTACATGTGTACACGGTACAATTTTCGTACAATTTTTGTACATACGGTACAATTTTTGTTTGTCATTCAAAACTGATATGTATCAGTTTTGAATGACAAACAAGTCACACTGCCTTTAGGTAGACGTACACATCAAATCTAATTAGAGCTTCATTGCGGCCTTCACGTCGCTACCAAGGTAGTAAAAAGTATGGAGTTGTGCTCGTATACATAACTCGTAGAAGTTCAAACTTTTAACTGCCCTGTTAGTGACATAAACAGTAGATATTCTTACCTAATAAGGCTTATCATCTTTGTGCAAATACAACATTTGTGCGGTTAAGTGCACATGCATCAACATGATACTGAGTTTTATAGATACAGTGGGCTAGCAATATTAATTTTATTTTTTTTATCTTTTGGGGGGTTCAAGACCTGCTTCTGGTTCTGTATCTTTTCCTACAGAATTGTCACTATGTTGGTGACACTGGACTACAATGCTACGCCTGGAAGAGCTTGTTATATTGTAAGATTTGCTAGAAAGATTGGCGCAGCAGATAATTTTTGTCAATTAAATTAGTATTCCAAGGTATATCTATCTGCATCTGTTCAAAGTAATTTTATTCATCCCATCAAAAGAATCCTCAACAATAATGAATTCAAGTAAATTTACTTTTCTGAAAATACATACATACACGCCATTTCCTTGTCGGAGTGGGCAGAGAGGACAGACAGCCATGCTTTTCTGTCTCGACACACATCCTTAGCCTCTTCTACAACCATACACTTTCTCATACAACTTCTACGATTTCTCTGACTTTCTACGTTTCCCCTTTTCAGAAAATCAATTACTTGATCCAAACATACTTTCCGTGGTCTTCCACTCACAAGCCTTCCACTTTATATCTGTTTTGTTAGTTGTTCTTCATTAATTCGTCCCACATGCTCAAACCATCTCAACGTATTTCATTTTTTCATCTTACTCAACACATCAGCCTTATGTTCACATTCAATCCTTATCACTTCATTCCGTATTCTTGCATACATTATCACTATGTATTCTTCCCAATGCATGCATTTCTACAGCATTTGTTCGACTCCTCTGTCTTTTCCACGTCCACGTTTCCTCCCATACATCAAAGTTAACACCAATATACTATTGCGAAACATCTTAGTCGATTTTGATTCTGAAAATATATAGCGGCAATAAAATGTTTTACAATGAAATATTGCAAATATGAGCAAATATTTTTAATTCAAGACCAAACATCCAAACCATACATAATACCTCTTAATTTCACATGACTGTCTCATAATAAGTTATTGAATTTCGATCAAAATAAGTTGACGGTGAAGATAAGTGCTTTAACCTGTTCACCGCGTTAAAAATCAAATTCCACGAATCCTGTGCGCGGCACAATTTCAGCGTTTTTTAATTTCTAAGTTTAAACACATATTTTGTTTAGAACCACTGATATTTGATTACAACACCAAGTAAACATGACACTTAAGTAATTTTCTGATAATAAATAAAAGTCATTACTCTTAAGGAGACTCATTAAATAAAGGAGATAAACTTAACATTACGTAAAATAAACAAAGGAATGCTACGATCAAATCAATGCTTCATGACACTCACCCAATCAAATGCATATAGCACTAGTAATGTTTATTTACATAAGAGAGACTAAGTAATGTTTATTTACGTAAGAGAGACTCATCGCAGGACTCGATCCGCGCGACAGGTCGTTAATGCTGGAAATATTGAGAAACCAAAAAAATTCGGCGCTCTGTTTATTCAACAATATCTCATAAACTAATATATTATTTGACAAGGTTTTCAGATATGTCGCTAGAATAAAGATTATTTTAAATTTTAGTTCAATTTTTATTCCGGTTTTGTGTCATTTTTTTTAAGTATTTGTGATTTGAAACTTGGATTGTCGTCAGATCACAGGCGTTTGTGCTCCCCGCGGGGAACACGTTAAATACTATAGTTCTGAAATTCTAGGATGAGTCCTGTGACAGCTCACAAATTCGCCCCAATACAACCTTATGTAATGTATATACCTAAATAACTTGCTATTTATTAGAATTGAGGCTTATATTAAAGTTATAGCTTATATTAAAGATAAAATAATTTAAATTACTGAACATTGTTACAAGGTTGTATTGGGGCAACTTTGTGAGCTGTCACAGGACTCATCCTAGAATTTCCGAACTATAATGACATTGAATAACACAGCCGAGGATAGATCTTCCTGGAGTGGAAATTTAGCAACGATACAATATACCTTATTTTATATTAGTAATTTTTGCTTTTCATGTATTTTTTGTTTTTTTTTTCACAAACTAAAAAAACAATATCTTAACTACATCAATCTATAGTTCGGAAATTCTAGGATGAGCCCTGTGACAGTTCACAAATTTGCCCCAATACAACCTAAAGTAATGTATTTACCTAAATAACTTGCTATTTATTAGAATTGAGGCTTATATTAAAGTTGATAAAATAATTAAAATTACTGAACATCGTAACAAGGTTGTATTGGGGCAAATTTGTGAGTTGTCGTTAAAGAGTAATAAGAAACAAAGATTTGATATTGTAGATTCCCTCTTTGATAAATTATTCCTCAGTTAAAAGATTTGATATTGTAGATTCCCTCTTTGATAAATTATTCCTCAGTTAAAAGAAAAATCACAGCCAATCAATCAATAAAAACTGCAATACAACAAAAGTATTTATAAGTAATAAACTTCAATTAAAGTGACAGACCTGTTTCACTTTACAAAAGCATCGTCAAACTGTCATCGTCGTTGCTGGGCCTCGTAATCGAGAATCCCCTCGCGCCATTCCAATGTCAATTATGTTGAAAAGCGAAGCTGTGTCATGGAGTTTGTTTCTTTCTTATTTTCTCTTCTTTTAAGCGAGTGAACTGTTGCACACCAGCAAACTCACCAGCGACACAGCTGTACTGGATCCGTCGGCACACCGAAATGAAACAATCGGAGCGCACTGTCATATTTTTCCTTTTTATTTAAATAATACATATGACCTAAGTCATAGATATCCTTATATGTCAAACTATACTGAATATGTTGCTTACTGAGCTTATATAGCAGAAGATTTTACAATCTGTGGATTAAAACAAACATAAAAACTTAACAGGAGTCGACCATCCTGAGATGTTTGAAACCACCAGCTTTTGTAAGACCAGCCCTCATAAAACTTGAATACTGCAATACTATCTTAACCTAACTTTTGATGTAAAAGATCAATTTAGTTAAAAGGGTTTTCTTTCGTTAGCCAAAAAGGGGTTTTCAGTGATGTTTGTGAACCAAAATGGTTTTATGTCTTTAGTTTGATTTGGTAAACATATTCTATTCTGGGGCTGGGTTGTTTTTATTTATTTTTAAATTAGGATACAGTAAATACCAGAATTAGAACATCCAGTATTATTTTTGAGTGTCATTTTTTTTAAATATCAATAAGAGGTGAATTATACAAGTTTATTTATTCTTTGCTATATAAGCTCGGTAAGTAGCATATCGAGTGCACTTTGACAATTTTTCTGTCAAGTGAAACAGGCCTGTCGCTTTAATTTAAGTTTGTGTAAGATTTTTACATTTACGTATTAAATCATTCTGTTAAAAAGTATTTGTGTTTGTAAAATGAGACCTGAAGAACTTCTCCATTCCTCACCAACTTCAAAGGTAATCAAGTGCTTTGCGGAATCTCATTGTGTTTATATATAAGACTACAATACTGTTTTATTAAGACCACTGACTATAGGTTCTCCGTCAGTCTCGACACATCAAACCTAAAATTCCGATAGCGATCAAAGATAAGAGATCAAAGTACCAAGAGAATGGGCAGGTTTAACCTAGTGCAGCCCATCGTTAGGCTATATTTTATACAGCACTATAAGAACTTACGATAAGCTGCATATAAGCTACTGAATAACATCAATTCAAATCTAAAACTGTCAGAGTAAAGTGTCAATGCCAACCGACAATGACCGCCGACAGACCACACACATTTTGCTGTGTAGATGTACATCATGCCATTTCCGTGATAGGCAGAGAGCAGAATGCTTGACTTACCTATTTCGAAACACATCTTAAGCCTCTTCTACATCCATACACCTACTCATACAACTTTTACCATTTCTGACTTTCTACATTACCTTCTATCAAAATATCATTCATTAACCGTTCCACTCACATTCGCACTATATATTTTATTACTCTTTCGTTCCACATGCCCAAACCATCTCAGCGTGCTCTTCTTCATCTTACCCCGCACAAGTTCACATTCATCCCCAATCACTTAATTCCGTATTCTGTCATACATCGTGATTCCATATATTATTCTCACTATAGATGTAGATAGTGAAATACTCCAATAAATAAACGAGGCGTATCCAGAAAGTAAGTGTACTGAAGCTCTCACGACCGGATGGATTTTATTTTCGACATGTTGGCTACACTTCCGTGTAGCCTGACCCTTCCCCTCCGCAACGAGACCGGTTCGAGGTCAGTACGTTGAGAAGTGTCGACGCGACAACACGTTTCGTGAAAAATGTCAACCCAATCTCCCGCCAAGTGCGAAATTTTGTAAAAAGGCAACAATAGTTTTTGAGGCGCTGCAAACTCCATGGAGATGAATTTCTCCGCTCCATCGTTACTGGAGATGAAACTTGGGTTGCACACTACACGCCTGAAACCAAAAGGCAGTCTCAATAGTGCGTCACACCTCTTCACCCTCCGCCAAAAAGTTCAAAACCACAATTTCAGCCAAGAAAATCATGGCATCCGTGTTTTGGGACTGTCAAGGCATAATTTTAATTGAATATATGCCTCAAGGGGAGACCATCAACTCTGCAAGATACTGTGAGACCCTAAAAAAATTGCGGAGGGCGATTCAGAACAAGAGGAGAGGCATGCTGACAAAGGGAGTCTGCCTGCTGCACGACAATGCCAGACCACACACGGCCAACGCCACGAAGGAACTGCTCGCCTCGTTTAAATGAGATGTCTTGAACCATCCCGCGCATTCCCCTGACCTAGCACCTTCAGATTACTATCTCTTCACCTCCCTGAAGCTGTACATGGGTGGAAAAAGGTTTTCAACCGACGAGGAGCTAAAGGAGGAGGTGGAGAAGTGGACGGAGGGGTTGGCGGGAAACTACTTCGAGGAAGGCATCAAAAAGTTGATACCCCGCTTCACCACCTGCATTGAGAGGAATGGCGACTATGTCGAAAAATAGCTTACATATGTACTACGGTAACCACGTAATTTTTTTGTTTAAATAAAAAAAATTGTAACCTACCAAAATTCAGTACACTTAGTTTCTGGATATGCCTCGTATATAAATACTCCAATAAATACATTAAAAAAAAGAGTAAAAAAGAGGTGAGTTTTGGAGTATATTTATTTTATAGTCATTAATTTATTATATTTTCAAAGTTGTACTTTTGAAACATTACTCGTAATTCTCTGCTATCATTTTATATTAAAATATAATTTATAACAGATATAAAAGATGGACATACAATTATAACACAAAGATACATATTATATTTATAAGATTTCAATTATAACAAGACTATATAATGATGTATTTGGAAGTCACAGTTTCAGTTTGATAAGATGAACAATGATGATAAGTTGACACAGAACATTTGACATGACTATTAGTATGAAGCTAACAAACAATACTTGTACTGTAGAAGTGAAATCTTAAAATTAAAAGAATTCATTCGGAATCAAAATGTATAAAACTAACGGAGGTGCGCACGAATAGAATACATCGATAGTTACCATTAGTTACAAATATTAAATATACAAATTAGACTTAACATTCAATTTGGTTTGATACTTCAAAATACATTAGAACACTCAACATGAGTCGCAGGAAGCGAGAAGAGGAGAGGCAAGCGCAATCATACTAGAGACTCTCGATTTATCTCCAACTGCTCCTCGACGTAGACTATGCGATCTCCCGTGAGAGAACAGCCCGATCCTAGATGCGTACTCCCGCTGAGCTACAAGTTCACAAATGTTTCTCACGTGTCTAGCTAGACTTGTTGAGGTGCCATCTAGTCGAAGAGAACAGATGACTCGCCATAAATTCAGCTGTCCAGTCCTGCAGACTGCACTTATAGCACTTTCTCTACCAATCGACCCTTCGCTCGTTCATTAATTCCCCGTATAGGATGTGTTCATCTCAGTTCATCTCGATTTGGCCTTTTCAACTGAATCCTCTATAGGTTTATAGTTGAACTATTATCACCCCAGTGGATCTGAAAGATATAGTATAAAGTAGCAAGTTTCCAGGCCAGGAATGTATATTCCGTAGGGAACATGAACCTGAACCTCAGACCCATAGAAAAGTATGGGAAGAATATTGTCCTTCCCAATAATAATCCTCTAGACTAAATATCATGACTGAAAATTTCTTTTTGTATTAAAACCAACTTGCATTGAGGGAATGCAATTTATACGCAGAGGTGTAATTTTCACTTATTCAACATGTGTGGTGCCCTCAAACGACCAGTTCAAGGGATGGCCGAATATTACCTCTCCATCAATAATGTTTAATCACATTAAGCATTGTATTATATATTAATCTCAGACCCTTTCAGAAATATTAAAAGTACATGGGAAAATATTTTTTTATTGAAGCGCACAAAACCAGTTTTGTACATTCAACAAATTATTGTTAATATATTCGAGTCTCTAGAATAGATACGAGAAAAACAAAAAGTATGCTCAACTATTGTAATAAAACCAGAGATAGAGAGAGATTGCAGGATGTGCATGTTGACTTTATTGCAAGACTGCATTGCCTCACTGCTTGGCTTCAATTCAAATTGCGGAAGTTCTTGCATTTGCCGAATTTCCAGTGTCCCTCTTGGATAATACTCTCCCAAACTACTTGCCACATATAAACCTTTACTTGCATACATCGAGTGAATCAAATCTGAACGTATTATACTTTTGTTGTATGCAGTACAACCTGGCGTGCTTATTGCTACGTGACAATCTCTCCCAACAAACAGAAAGATGTTCAAGAGGTCTTTAGCGAAAAAATCTGAGTTCCAACAGGAATTAAGCGCATCTTACCAACTAAGCAACGGAAGTCATCAATTAGTAATTACAAGGTTCAATTTTCTAACAAATTTCTCAAGTCCATTCAAATCACAGCTCCGCTATTGTTTTTTTTACTATGCAAAATTGTTCAATGAAGACTATTTAGCTATTTACATAGTCATTTCACTTAATCAATGCACATCAATCCCCTCTATACGTGTTTCTCTTCATCATTCTGCCTGAAGAGATCCTCAGGATAGGAGGTGGAAACATGTATAGCAGGAATCAATATAATTGGTGGAATAATAAAATAATTTATTATTAAATATTCTAATATGGAATTCCACAAATTTAAAGACGAAACCTTTAACACGTTCCGTGCCGCAGTACATTTTGAGAAAATAAGTACCTGCGCCAATAAACAAATTATAGTTTATATTATGTATACATATATAGGCTTCATAAATAATGATTTATTTTTAAAAATAAACTGATTTTAGGTGATATTGTGAGCGTAGGTCACCGGTGACCTACGCGGCGTCGTACGGTAATACATGTATATACAACATAAACTTTTGTAGTCGAAACAAATTGTAGCATGCCTAATTTATTACTTATTATATTTTTTATTTATTTATGTAATATGCTATAGTGTTACGCCATAACATAATAACCTCTTATGATTACTGAGACAATAGCTCCAAAAAAAAGGGTCACAATGTTGCATAGACAATGCACCCTCATAAATTTCCAGAGTGGGACAAATGGATGGTCCCATTCATTATGTTATCCCTGGAATCTCTTCTATACCCCCTAGCCTAATTGTAGAGGCTAGTTTATCCTTGAAAAAAATAAACCGTTATATTATTTTTCATACACCTGGAGGTTTATTAAAAATAATAGCATTTTCAAACAAAATTTTGGAAGTTTTTATGTGCATTATATTCAGGGGCGCCGTATAGGTCAATGTTAAAATTCGTAGTAAATGTGACCGCTGGCGCACTGGGACTGTTTATAAAAAAAAAACACATAGGTCACCGATGACCTATGTGGCGCCCTGGTCAAAAACATGGTAGGTCACCGGTGACCTACGCGGTGCGGAACGTGTTAATAAACTATTTAGCTATGCTTAAACTTTGCATAGTTGATAACAGAGCCCAAATCGTAATAGATTAGTGAAATTTAATCAAACAACCGAGCCAGAGCATACATACTGGTTTCATTCAAATATATTTGGTGGAAAGCCATACGTTCTCGGCCTGATGGCCTCTCAGCGGCTAGACGTGTGAGAAACAGTCAGCGCGCTGCGAACATGCGTCAGCATGGCCAGGCGGCTCAGCAGGGTCCACATGTCTGTGGCATTTGCGGGAGGGAATGCGCATCCAGGATCGGGCTGTTTTCTCACAGAAGATCACACGATCGACGTGGAAGAACGGTTCAAGATTGACGTTGGAGTGGCGAGGGGATCCTCGACTGAGAGGCCCGGCAACGACGATCCAAATATAAATATTAACAAGTCTCAATCAAACACTGATGAACCATATGAGATACCGCTGACTTAACCTCTCCACTTCCACTTGCTCCGTGTACCCAATGTCTTATGTTAACAGTAAACTTTAATAAGAACCAAAACACCTTGAGCATCTCAGATTGACAAAATGGAACAAAACCATTCTCATTCCAAGATAAACCCTTCTTAGATCAGGGGTCTTATAAGTCACAAAGTGCGGCTTTTAAAAATAATCCAAATTCTACGGATCAATTCTTTTAATTTTCATTAATATTTTTTGTTCGTCTTTTATTAATCTTAAAATGAACATATTTAAAATACCAAAGAGTAAAAGAAGATTCGATGAAATAATCCCCCCTGACTGCTGACCACAAGTAAAACATAAAAAAGGCATAAAGTCTATTTTGACACCTGCTATGCTCGTACTTTAGTGCTAATGAAAATTTTTATGTCAAAATAAATAATTATGAAAATAAATCATCAAAACATAGACAATAAAACTAATTTGTGTATTTATTGGTCCTACTCAATTATATCACAATTAAAAAAATCCATTTTTAAAAGTACATAGTTAGATTTCCGCAAAATAATGAACAATTTGAAGTGCATCTAATTGTAGTTTCTTGAATTAGGTTACAGGTAATTTGATGCGGCCTTCCAATTTGAAAAGGTTCCCCACCTCTGCCTTAGATATTGTAACATCCAATAATGTATGTACGTTAGAAAATATATGATCTTAAAAATATATTTTAACAGCTGCTTTGAACTCCATACCTCAACACGTCATAGAAAGCCACTCGGGATTATGTTCCCTGCCACCAGTTCAAATATTGCGTTGAATTACACTTTCATCGCATACAGTACAACCTGGAGGGATATTTGCCATGTTGCAATCTCTTCCAACTAGCCAGACAGATATTAAAGAGGCCTTAGGTGATAACCAGACTGGTATTCCTTTTTTAAAAAATGGAGTATCCGACGGGAATCGAACCCGCAACTAACACAAGTCTTAGCAACTAGACCACAGAGTTACTTGAATTGAGTTAAGAGACAGTCAACAACTTATCCGTGTATCACAAGTTTTATTTGTCTACATCAGGGCTGCCCAACCTTTTTGTACACGTGAGACTTTTTTTTATGGGTGATGTCGCTATTTACTAGTGTACAAGAAAAAAGACAAAATTAAAATTAGATATAATATAGGGTGTTCCAAAAACTATATACACACTTTTACGCCGTACCGTTTACTTGAACTTGCTACAGGAATTTACCGTACCACGCATTCGTGTGGAGTTTAGATATGAAGAGGAATTTTATTTCCAGCCTGTCTTGATAAAATTTTGCTAAATAGATATATTGGAGTCGAGATAACATTGAATACCCTCCATGCTCCCCGGACCTCATGCCGATGTTTTTTTTTTTTTTATGGGGACTCGTCAAAGATAAAATTTATGGCACAAAACCGACAATAGTTAATGAATTGAGAGCAGCTATTGAAATAAAATGCGCCCAAACATCAAAACAAATTATTCGTGATGTTTGCGATACCACGTTATCAACAGTGCATGAACCAGAATGGCCCTTGATTTGAGCACTGCGATATCCAAAAAAATTCTGTCATCTTCTATAATTTGGAATTTTAATCATAGATATACCTTAATAGATACTGAACTTATAATCAAAGTGTGCATACATTTTTTTGAGATGCCCCATATATATTGATATTTATTATGAACAAAAAAATATACAGTATTAAATGTACAAATTAATATTTTTTAGTATATGAAATGGAAGAAAAAAAAAGATCTTCTTAAAAGAGAGATGCAATCGATTTGTAGATGGTGATCGACTGGTTGGGCACCCCTGGTCTAAATTATAACCAATCGTATTCCTTTGTTATAAAATTTAAATAAATAACTTAACCGAGCAATATATAAAAATTCACCACCGACTGATCTAAGATCGGGGACTTGGGTGAACGTGTCACTGTTTAAATCAGAGATCAGCAACAGGCAGCCCGCGGGCCACATGCGACCCACAAACATCAAACCATACTTCCATTACACAAAGCCCGTATGTTGAATTATTTACATACCTAATAAATTATTAAATATTTATATAAAGCTGTTATTTTATTAAACGTTTTAAGAGTAATATTTTTTATTAAATTTTATAAAACATTTTTTTTCATATCTCATATTTTAAATGTTTATCATATTATTTAGGAATGATATAATAACAATTGAAAAATAAAGAGTTTTAAACAATCTCTGTCATAACAGTTGCAGCCATATTATTAAAACTACACGTCGAATGTGGCCCGTAAGCCTAAAAAGGTTGCTGATCCCCGGTTTAAATTATTAAACTACGAATAATACGACATAACTTAAATTTAAAAAAATCACGTATAAGTTTTTTATGATTTTTACAGAATACAAGAGAGTATTCAAATGGAGAGATACTTTGGTTCTCCCTAAAGCTTATGAAGTAATGCAATACCGGAGGTGACAATAGTCACGCACCAGAGGTGTAGTACAATGAACGGTCGACATATAACATATAATACGTGTCCACTTAACCTAGGTGAGTGAGAATACTGCTCTAGCAAATGCATCAGGTCTCTTTATCAGCCACTGCAACCGCCGCAGGGGGCCGTTTCTTCTGCAAGGGAAAACGGAAGAAATTAATAGGAGACAGTTTTAATCTAACAAGTGAGGTTGGTATCGCTAGACCTCTTAATGTTTTGCTAGAACACTTGTTATATCAGAAGTCAGGAGTAGATTATGATGGAAAATCTTTAATTTCTTAAACATTTTATTCGGGTGACTTGTGCAATAAATCACAATGCAGTATATCACGGTGATATATTTACACTATGGAATGTCATAGTATCCACGTTCCTCCCTTGTACAAATGTACCTAAGGAATTTGGGTCTTATGAACCCTGTGGAATGTCATAGTATCCACGTTCCTCCCTTGTACAAATGACCTATGGAATTTGGGTCTTATGAACCCTATTGAATGTTATAGTATCCACGTTCCTCCCTTATACAAATGTACCTAAGGAATTTGGGCATTATGAACCCAATGGAATGTCATAGTATCCACGTTCCTCCCTTGTACAAATGTACCTAAGGAATTTAGGCCTGATGAACCCTATGCAATGTCATAGTATCCACGTTCCTCCCTTGTACAAATGTACCTAAGGAATTTGGGCCTTATGAACCCTTAATATACCCATTTTGGTGAGAGATATCTTCATCTCTTTTCAATTGAGAGTGTAGTAAGTAGCAAAGGGCACATGTGGTCAGATAACATATAATTGGGATCAAGAAACTGAAACTACATTTCTCGTCTCGTCATTCTTGGCGAAATCAAAAAGACTTACACAGTTCTTCGTATTAGTTAGCATAAGATCTTTCGGAGTGTTGTACGGCTATCGGCGAAGTTGCCTACGAACAAACCCTGAAAATGAAAACTGTAACATTTTTTAAACATCGACCAAACCACGTGGTACAATACTCCAAAAGATCTTGTACAGTTTAAATTTTAAAACCATTTAAATTTATAGATATATTGCTAAAAATATATGTGTATAGATAGTATCAATCTCTCGTGTGATTTTGCATTTGGGTACTCGAAAACTTTAGCTCATATTCTGTTCTGTGAAATAAAATAAATAAATGAAGAGCAAATAAAATTAAAAAAATATAAACTTAAAAAAAAAAAAAAATACACTACCATAAAAATGAAGAACAAAGGAATGTATCACAAAGCATAATCACGATGCGGATTTGTTGTCAAATGAGACTTTTTTCACTTTGAAGGAGACTCGCTGAAAGGAACAAAAACACATTATTCACCAACAATATTCTGTTCAGTCTCTGTCTCTCCCACTGCATTCATCTCATCCCTTCAACACTGACTTATAAAACCATATCACCTTAAGTTAGGTCACCTTAAAACCAAGATGTTAAATATATCTGAAAGTCAAGACATTGATTTTTTCCACATATCGATGCATTTCCTAGACCAGGGGTCTCCAAACTTTTAAGCCTAAGGGCCACACTGACTCCTCCACTAAGTCCCAAGGGCCAAGCTAGGACCTAGCTAGCTCATCATACCAACAAACTGTAGTTTTTAATTACGAGCAAATTTTCATACTAGCCAAATTTTCATATTAGACTAGCCGGCGAGTGAGATATCCATGGCGCAGGGTGCGGGGATGGACTCCGCTCCGAATTACCCATGTATGTCACTTATTATAAGTTTTTAGGATAAATCTCATATCATTAATTACAGTTAAAATGTTCAATTTCATTATGTACTCGTATGACAGTTATTGTGTTTCTTAATCGGTCGTTAAATAAAAACATCTGATTATTATTTTGTATGATTTACTTACATTGTAAATTTTACAATGTAATCAAAATAAACTATGACAGGCCGGATACCGGGCATATCCAAATCGCTACCGCGGGCCGTAGTTTGGAGACCCCTGTCCTAGACTGCCAAAACCACATAAATTTATCATTTGCAAATGATCCTACATACATAACATACATGGATACCATCGTGCCATTTCCCTGTCGGGGTAGACAGAGAGGACTAAACCATCTCAGCGTGCTCTTGTACATCTTACTCAACATATCGACCTTAAGTGATCCTGCCCTCTTGATATGACAAAACCCTTAATAGATGAATGGTTTGTGTCATCAAGCAGGCATAAGACAAATCTAGAAAAATGAGTATTCCAACAAGAAGGAAATGTCAATCTGTAAGTGTGAACCGATGTTCTGATTTCCTACCCAACGGCCTTCTGGTTGCCTACCCAAAGTTTGAGACGAGTTGTTGTCAGCTACCAAAAATGTTATTCATGTTGTTGCGCGCTCGAGTGGCAAGGCCTGGGAATGAAAACAAAAAGGTCTAAATACGGACGACTCAAAATCTTGTGATAAAGAAGAGACATGACAGTGAATCAGGAGCAGAAGATCCATCCCGAGGAAATGGGATAAAGCCTTATGAGTCAGTTAACAAGAACGTGAAGTATATTTAAATGTACGAATACAATGCACAGAAAGAATATAAAAAGTCAGAAATTGTATGAGGTGTATGGATGTAGAAGAGAAAGATGTGTGTTACAATAGAAAAGTCTGGCACTCACTCTTCTCTGCTTCACCCAATAGGGAACCGGTGTGATGGTACGTATGTATAATACACATGAAGGAGTGCCGGACTATGGATTGTTAGATTAACATATGAATATACGGGTATACTTAAAATATGCATGATATGGAAATTGCCTTTCCAAATAACAATGACTTCAGAAAAAAAGAAGCGAGTAATAGAAAAAAAATAAGAATAAATTTTTATTTACAGTTGAGATAATAAAATTGTGGAGGTGTAAAGACAAGAAAAAAATCCCAATATAGGAGTTGTATGAGGTATATGGATGTGAGAGGCGAAGAATGTGCCCTCTCTGCCTACTCTGATAGGGAAATGGCATTATGGTATGTATGTAAATTGTTAGATAACATAAAAAAAAAAAAAACATGCACACTCAATAAAACAAAATTAATTTCTATTCTAAATTACTGATGAAACAAAGAAATTAAACTGAATTCAAGGAACAAGCATTTCCATTTAATATCAACAATGTACTAGGTTAGTCAAAAAGTTTTGAAAGCGGAAATGAAAATACATTTTTTTTGGGGGGAAATCACTTTTATTGCTCAGTATAGTCTCCCATAAGATCAATACACTTGGTCCAATGATCTTCCAACTTTGTAGACCCATCACGGAAGTGACTTTCTGGAAGGCCTGCAAAATACTCCTCTACGACGGCTATAACCTCTTCGTTTGATGAAAAATGCTTTCCACGAAGGAATTTTTTGAGGTGTGAGAACAGCCAGAAGTCAGAGGGAGCTAAATCTGGCGAATAGGGTGGATGCTGCAACAATTCGTACCCCAATTCACTGATTTTCGCGATGGTTTTTTGAGCTGTGTGAGCAGGTGCAGGTTGGAAATGAAGGAGAAGACTCCTTTAATACTTTCACCATCTTTGCATGGATCTCAGTAGCCGATAAACCTTCCAAAACAAAGAATTTAATCACTGCACGATATTCGGATTTTTCCATTGTTAAAAATACACTGACACGTCAACTTCAAATGGCTTGTAAACAAAGAATGAATTGACAGATCGAAATGAAATTTTGAGTACTTTCTTATGAAAGATGAAATATGAAAATGGCGTAGAAATTTTGGTTTTCTACTGCTCCATAGATGTCGCTTTCAAAACTTTTTGACTAATCTAGTAATGCAAAAAGAACAGAAGCAGGATCCAAGTTGTTACGTAGAACTAAAAGCATTTATTTAAAGCATAACTATAAACCATCAAACTCAAATTAAAAAAGGTCTAATAGTTAAACCGCCTAACAGTAGAGTTCCCCAGGGATCAAACCGGGGACATCAGTTTGCTTAGCAAGCATGCTAACCATTAGACTATTGGAGACAACTTATACAAGAATATTAACCACATTGCTCGAAGAACAACTGCTATGAATCATAGAACTGAGGCACTCTTTTGTGGAAGTTTTGCTAACAAATTATTACAATACATTTCATATTAGGAGTTAATAAAAAATATTAAATGAGGCTATAAAGTGAGCATATCCAACACGCAGCCCAAATGTGGTCCGCCAGTGTTTTGTGCAGCCCGCGATCTGTTTTTTTATAAATCATGAAAATATTACATAACAATAAGGCATAGTTGTTAAACAAAAAAGTACGCATTATTTTTAATACAATGCACTTAATTATTTAGTAGCACATTTTTGTGAACAATCAACCCTAGGATGGAGCATCTGGAGTATTTCACAAGACCGTGAATCACGGGCAGTCATCTAGAAAGCTTAAACCGTGTTGCGATTTCATCCATTGAATTTCATTTCATCCATTAGTTTTATCAATATCTATACAATAGATATTCATGTCAATGAGAAAGTGTCCAGTCTCACATTCATTTTTATTATTATAATTATTTTTTGTAATAAAAAAGTGGTGATAACATACACATAGGTAGTAAAGAACTGGATTTGGTGATAACATACACATAGGTAGTAAAGCACTGGATTTGGGAGCATGTTACCTCGTTTTCAGGCATTAAAATTTTGATATACCTATTGATTTAAAAAATACACACGCGTCCCGCAAGCTATAACCCATTGCAGGTTTTAACACACAGCCCAAAAAGGTCGGCTACCCCTGCTATAAAGTCTAAAACACTAGCGTCTTTCTTAACGTAGAAGATATTATAAGAGTTAACATACCTTATCCTGGCGGGAGGCGCAAACGCACCGAGAGCGCTCCTGCTGCAGCGTAGCATTGGCGCCCGCCACCTCGGCGTTGAGCTCTGCGTTCACCTCACGCAGTCGCTCCATCTCCACCAACAGCTGTGCTTTGTCTTTCACTGCGTGACATTTGACTATTATTAGTGCAGGGTCCACCTCATATCATAAAATTAAAGACTAAGTGAGAGTATACTGTGAACTGAGTAAAACATTGCAAGTACTCATGTGTATAGAGTCCTCGTACTTCTTCCTTAAGGGGTGAAAATGTGTGTCATTTCTCTGTCTCCACAACATCGTGCATAGCTAAATCCATTAGCGCGACATTTCCATATGAACATTATATCGTTCCTTTTTCACCAAGGAAGAACTTCCTCATTCTCTTTGAATATACGAAAAGTCCATTAATTAGAAGAATGATAATTTGTATTTTTCACAATTTTCTAGGTCCCAAATCAACATTTTTTGCAATCAATTTTACTGTTAGTAAAAAATATCATGTTTTTTCGCTAAAAAGTATAAAATCTAATAATTGGAAACTTTCCACGTAAATCACAGACGACCAATGTATGTATTACACGACAACGAGCGGTTCAATTCCCCGAGCTCCCCCATATATCTAAATTCCCCGAGCTCCCCCATATATCTAAATTCCCCGAGCTCCCCCATATATCTAAAGATTCAATATCCAAATATCTCGAGATTGTTGTCATAAGTTTTAAGTGTTCTTCTGTATAAATGATTACTTCCAAGAGGATAGGCAGGTGTTAATCTGCTGTAGCCTTTAATTAAACAGGGTTGTATACAGTGTTATTTTTTTGTGTTACTTATTAGCTTAGTTATTATATTTATTTATACATGACAATTTAATTTTACAAATACATAATTTATGATAAAACAACAGGTAATTTAAAGTGGACACACAATTTATACGAGTCTGGGTTTGTTGCCTTTCATTTGCTGTATCCCCAGTAAATTAGGTTTTTGCTTGTATCAGTAAAATGTAAATTGAGATGTAAAATGGTTCTAGAATAAAACCAGCCCGGAAGTGAAACTCCCAGGAATAGAACGTAGGATGCACGCTTGCTTAGCATGAATACTAACTGTTATACCATGGTCGCCGACAAAGTTGACTCCCTTTATTCATATAGCAACACCATTTTATTTTCTATCAACTAAATGTGATTTATTTTACATAAAATTCTATAAGTGGATTTTGGCCATGTAACTTTCATCACCAAAGACTAATGCTTAATCACAAGAACAAGCAGCTCAAATTTGATTTACTTCAATGGTTCCCAAACTTTCCGGTTAATAGCGCCTTTAGTGTATCAGGATTATTCCACAGTGCCCAAAGTCAGAACATACCTAACAGTTGCACTTACGTTGGTGAGGTTAGGTACGTAAGGTTATAAAATAACTGAAACATATTTATAATACAAAAAAAATCGGAGCACTCACTCTCCCCCTGGCCAATGATGTTGCAGAGCTTCTTATTCCGGGTCTTGACCTTGAGCAGCTCCGCCCTGAGTGCCTCCACCTCCGTCTGCAGGTCCAGGACCTGGGCGTCGCGCTGCTCCAGCACGACACGCAGCTGCGATCCCTTTATCTCTTCGTTCGAAGGTGGCTCCCGTTGCTTCGCTCTCTCTGTGCCATGTTTATTAGGGGTGCTTTTCTTTTCCTTCAGCAGCTGCTCTTTAGTGTCTTTGTCTACTGACTCGAAGAATTCGCGCTCTGCTCGAAGCTCCTTGTGACATGGTGGACTTTTGTCTTCAATTTCCACTAGAAAAGAATGTTGCCTTTATTTAAAACTGGTAGAAAGGCAATCTGTCCATTCTGTGAAAGGATGACGCCTGAGTGTGCATTATTGTGTATGAACTTTAGCAATTACACAGTATTTACAGATCAAACCTAAGGTTTCATCGACAAAATGTTTAAAAACCTAGACATATCGGCAGATTCATTCTGCTATAGCCTTTCTCAAAACCATGTATAAAGTGCTATTTTTAATCGCTACACAGCACTTTGACAATTTATTTATAATTAAAATAACCAAAAAAAATCCGATATTATCTGAAAATAAAACTAATCCAAAAGTGGATTACGCAAAACTTACTACTGTTAAACAAACTTCAACTCTTACAGAAGAAATTTATTATTTTGAACATTTTTAAATAAATTGATAGTGAAAAGGCGGAAAGGTAGTTTTATAAGGTGGTTACCTCAAAAGGATTGACTTATAATCCACGCTTGACTAATGGGTGGATTCATGCATAAATGAAATATGTATTTGACGAGAACTAGTCACCTTGATATTCCCGAGTATTGGACCACAGACCCATTACTCTGTAGAAGAATATTTAAGAGAGCAATTAATGGTCAGGGATCGTTTTCAAATATTGTTCAGCCTACTTTATTTTTGTAATCCGGATGTTAATACTGAAGTGGCTAAGGTGAGAGAGTGTGATTTTGTTGTTGAAATGTGAAATTCAATTTAAGTTAAATAAACAATATTATTAACATGAATACAAAAAGAAAACATTAATACAAAAAAAATAATTACAACGCAGTGGTCCTTTTGCGTGAAAGAACTAGAGTTTCGCGTGAAAGGTGAGTAATCTTTTATCTTTATTTATCTAAAATGGCGAACTATAGTTCGTGGGAATTTTGCCACGATTAAACCTTCTCTCCCTGTGATGTGTAACTAGTACACATTGCTTCTAAAAACTTGAATATCTCTATAAATATAATAAATACTGGATTCAGATTTTAGGTCTCTCTCTCTGTGGTTGCAGTCCTAAGACTGGTTTGCAGCAATTTCAACTCTTCTCCTCCATTCCTCCCTGTCCTGTGCGGCTCTTTTTAAATCTGTATATGTTGAGCAGCGCACGTCCACCAACAGGTCCTCCAGGTACTCTCGGCGTGGGCGTCCCCTAGAGTTTGTCCCCTCGGTCATACCCTCCATTATGGCATGCAAAAGGCCCTCTTGTCGTATTATATGACCGATCCATCTTGCACGCCTTTCGGACAAGATCCTGAGCAGGTGCCTTCCTCCTTCGATTCGTTGGAGAACCTCTTCATTCGTGATGTGGTCTCTCCAGGAAATTCCTAATAGTCTTCTATAGGACCACATCTCAAAAGCCTCTAGTCTCCGTCTATCTCTTTCGGATAGGCACCATGTCTCGCAGCCGTACATCAAGATACTCCATACATAGGTCTTGATGAGGAGTATTCTCAGTTTTAGGTCTATATTATTTGATTCTATTATTTTCGACCTTTTATTAAATGCAAGTCTGGCCTGATGTATACGGCTGTCGACCTCGCTCTTAGACCGACCGTCCCATGTTATTTTGCTTAAATTTTTTGCTTAGATTTTAGGTATTCCTCCGTAATACATTTACGCATTGAATGAAAAAATAATATTAATAATATAATTAGCACTTATCGGACACATCAGATATTTTGTGAAAATCGGGAATAAATTCACCGATACAATCAAACGTGCGCCAGTGTGCGACGTAGGTATATTCATTCTAAAAAACCGCTATGGGTGAGGAAGTGACGCTATTCACGTCTCACACTCACACTACTTCGGTATATGGGAACGCAAGAAATAGAATCTCAGTTCGCTCGTTTCTCTCGCTTCAGTAGCTCTCGGGCATCCATTTGAGGTGGTTCCGATTTTAAATAGCTCATTTTTACATGTGTATACACAGCACCGAAAAGCGCAGATTTGTTTAGCACAGAAAGGGAAAGGTTAATAATGCAAAAAAATTTGTCCATAAATAATAATCTGAGTGTTGATATGACCTTGTATTTATACGAAACGAGTATAACCAAGTTCAATCTATCTTGACATTTTTATTAAAATATTTTTTATAAAGATAATGGGTTTATCGATATCAAATAAAAATTAAAAGATCAACTCATATTTATGGTAAATAGGGCCCATATATGTTGTCAATGAGCCAATAATGACGCATTACATAGGTTAAAAAGAGTTCCAGCCTTAAAGATTACCACATGGCAATGGCAATGAACCTGTAGGGTACCCACGTCCCTAAATATTGTCAACATGCAGGGTCAACGACCGATGAATCAACCTCTGGACATGTACAATTGTCACATACCAGAAACGTCAACACTGTTTACACGCAAATAATATTTACATCGCATTCCAAGGTAGAAAGAGAACATATCACGCTGTCTCGCCGTTTCGACAATAAATATCCTACCCACTGTAGTATCCGCAGCGCTTGCGACCACCTCAGCACGCGCAGGAATGAGATCGAGATATACCGCGGACGCAGTCACGCGTCCCGTTCTGAAATTCTATATATACCTTCTTATCGATGAATAAAGGCACTTGTTATTATTCACTTGACCATTCATCGCTGTTTACTATTTATCGATTATTCACTCTCACTTTTATCGCATTCCTGAATCGACGTATTTTATTTTAAATACAAACAAATCAAAATCATCACGACGTATCAAATTAAGCATCCCGCTAAATTGATGACCCCGAACGAAAAGGAACACAGAATTCGACTAAAGCGAATACAGAGATGTCAACAACATCATTATCAGCACGTCCTACTAGGGCACACGCTAAAAACCCAACAGGTGGTACTGCATATAATGAAAGTGTAATATAACGAGACATGATCGGTGCTCACCATCTTTCTGGGCGTTCTCCGAGTGCATCTCATTGAATTCCCCCAAGGACATGGTTTTGTTCTTTTTCTGTTTCTTGTTCATCTTTGCCTCTTCACCCTTGGCCTCAACAACCTCAGGTTCCTTTTTGCCACTTTTCTTTTCAGCCTCAAATTCCAATGTAGACAACAGGATTGCCTAAAAAAAAATTAACAAATAACAAATGTTTATCTCCTTTTTCTAATAAAAACAGGTGAATTATATACGATGACATTGAGTGGTTGAATATAAAGCAAAGGGTGAAGAAATCACCCTACCCTACCCTGGTTATTCAATGTTTACAAAGAAATACGTTTGTATTATTGATGGAAAACGGACTACAAAGAAACATTTGTAGATCTTCCGATATGTGATAGTAACACATTCGAGCTTTAGATGGAATGTAGAATATATATTTGTAGTGTTCATATATCTGTGGCGTTATGGCAGTAGTTGATATGTCCGTTTTTTGTCATTTTGTGTTTATTCTCCCAATTTATAGAAAACATTTCCCAGCATGTTGTGGCAAAACTTGGTGTGTCAGTCATTATCCAGACAAAAGATATATAATTTGGAAAAACTTAAAAAATACTTATTTGTACTGATTTTAACAGCTTATCAAAGTTAATATTGCTTCTCCTGTAAACTAAGGTAAAACGGACATATCAACTTCTGCCATAACGCCACAGATATAATCATCATTTTTAATAAGACTTCCCAAAATGGGTTATTTTCAAATGCTTCCTAAAGCTGCACATGCCACCCACATATCTCTAACATTTTGAGGCAGACAAAGATCAATCCGATTGAAAAGAAATGTTGACCAAAAATAAAGATCATCCCATTCATTAAATACTACGCAACAATAATAAACTGTTGCAATAACAAAATAAACACTTTTATAGACTAAATACTATAGTATATAACGGAATACTGTGAAGTTTCAAGAATACCCAAACAGCTAAAAATCTAACTAATTTAATTTTAAATTGAATTAAAAGAGGACTTATATAGCACACAGTTTCATAATAAAATATCCCTTCAAGAGGGCAGTCTTTCTTTTATTTAAAGAAGGCAACTCATAAGTGCCAATCTACAAATCCAGGCAGCATAAGGTCTGAAAGCAATGTATACAAATCAGAATATCAATAATGAATATGAAGATGTATATAATCCCTCTTGTCCATGTATGATTGTCAGCCATCCTGTAGACGGAAGACACGTGTGTTTGTACTGGTATATTGTGTGCGAAATACAGCATTACAGCAAGGACAGTCATGACAGATTAAACCCAAAGTTTCGATGGCAGGAGACCAAACTTCCAAGATGATCGGCCGGTTTAATCTAATGCAACCTGTCCTCTCGTTAGACACTTTTTATAGAACGCTATTATTGTATTCTTTTACAGCGCTAAGAATTTATGATAGGCATCTTATAAGCTACAGAATTTATGATAGGCAGCTTATAAGCTACAGAATTTATGATAGGCAGCTTATAAGCTACAGAAAAACTAGTTCATATGATTTATCAAAGGTTTCAGTTTTAACTTTGTAGAACTCTAAATTACAATATTTAGTAACAAATTACTTTGTTATTCCACTAATTATATTAATCCCCACTACACGTACTTCTAACTCCTATTCTGAGGCTCTCTTCAAGCGGAATGATCCCGGTTTATTATAAGAGCAGTGCTTATATCAGACTGGTATCATGTTACTATGGAAAACCCACATAAAAAATGTGTGATATATTGACATGGAAAGAAGAAAAAAATTATGAAAAGTGTGAAACCTTTTGTATTATTTGGTTATTATGACTTGTCTAGTGTTTCTATTTGGTGATTATGACTTTGTGTATGTCTAGTGTTTCTATTTAGTTATTATGACTTTGCGTATGTCTAGTGTTTCTATTTGGTTATCATGATTTTGTGTATGTCTAGTGTTTCTCTTTGGTTATCATGGCTTTGTGTATGTCTAGTGTTTCTATTTGGTTATCATGATTTTGTGTATGTCTAGTATTTCTATTTGGTTATCATGACTTTGTGTATGTCTAGTGTTTCTATTTGGTTATCATGACTTTGTGTATGTCTAGTGTTTCTATTAATTGTTTTCTGTCATTTTTGTGATGTATGCAAACCTTTAACCTTACTTTCTTTGAAATGATGATTTGTCCATTATATGGTTTGCCAATCCTAAAAAATAGTGATTAGATAGGTAACACTTATGTTCTCGTATTCTAATATCCATGTTTCTTTGTGTCATTCCAATATACAACATATACTTTCACAAATACATTCTATTTCATACACGCCACTCTTGTACAGTGTATCTCTCTTGTTTTCAGCATTAAATGCAGGTGTAATAAAATGCAGGAATGGAAATAAGTGTGAAACAATGGGAAAATAAGTGTGAAACAATCGGGGTTATTTCATCAATACGTAGAATTCTTCAATTGTCTTCGCCATTCAGTTCTATTGGGACAGGAGGTGGAAACATGTGTAGCGGGAATCAATGTATCATAATTAGCGGAATAACAGTAATTTATTATTAAATACTTTAATTCAGATAAATTTATGGTCTAAGAGTAAAACCAGTCTGGAAATGAATCTACCAGGAATCAATCCTGTGGCACATGTTTGCTTGGTGTGAATGGTAACGGTAACAGTTAGACATGGGCTGCTGAAAACTATCCATTAGACCATTGGCACTGGTAATGCAGCTACTAATGTATGAACAGATATGATACAAGATAATAAGTCCATTAGACTTGTATAGAAAACCCCGGGGCATTATTTAAGAGTGCCTGCCTCCAGTTAGAAGCTTTGCCCCTGACACCACCGGGCTACGGTAATATAATATTGAGTCGGATGTGCACCTGATGCAACTCAACCTGGTAGTGTCCCTCCACCATTTGTGTGTCCTTCTGTATCCACTCCTCCCACTGCCCGTCATTGCCCGAGTTCCTTCTCTTCTTACGGCCATGAGAGGGGCCCGAAGCGGAGGGACCGGCGCTGCCCCCGCTTCCCGCCCCAGCGCCGCCACCAGCATTGCCCGCCCCTGCACCACTCGTGCTGGCACCACTTGTGCTGGCACCACTCGTGCTGGCACCACTCGTGCTGGCACCACTCGTGCTGGCACCACTCGTGCTGGCACCACTCTGTGATTTATTGTTAGTCCCATTGTTCCCCTGCCACAATATATATTTTTATTAATATTTCAAAACACAGAATAACAAAGATGTTACCTCACTTTAAAATCCATCACGGCGCAGTTCCCAAAATTAAGAGGAATACAAAGGTTGAAAGAGATAGACTCGGCCATTGTCCCGCTCTTTTTGCATGTGTGAGATAAAGGGTGTAACCTAGATAGAACTTATGTTTATATTTGTCCTTTATATTTGCAAACTCTTCTAAATTTGGAAGACTGATCCGTGATGAATTTCAATTACACAAAGCATCTCTGTTATTCTTTGTCGTCAAATGTTTTTTTAATTTATTTTTTTAATAACAATTTATGGCATGGAAATACAATCCTTATTGCCAGGTTATAAACATTCTCCCATTCCAAAGAGTTTACTTCTTTCTTTGGAATGACAGTGAGCTCTATCAGTGGGAAAAACAACCTCCCTATAACAACTTTTAAAATCCTTGCCCATCACTCCAGATAACTTCTTCCTGCTTTAACAATAACAGAATCCAGTAAAAAATCATAGAAGATGCATCTATAAAAACCAGAACTAACCACCCAATACGAAAAAAAAGGATTTCAAAGCTTCAATGAAAATGTCAACCCATCTCACCGATAGAATTCCCACCACTTTTCAAATGTTTTTAAATATGTTCAATAATGCCCTTCCCTCTGTGATATCCAGTTCAGGGAAGCACTATTTACACAGGACTTAAATTAACCATTCATTTAATCTACACCAGTGGTTTCAAACACCATCTGATATATAAATGTGATTCCCAACAGACAACACATTAAAACACTCGAAAAATTACAGCAACGGCACCTCACGCAAATAATGAAAATTCAATAGTACCATAGAATATCAAACAATCAAGTTTTGAGCAAAGCAAACTGCTGTAACATCGAGATTCTCTTGTCACATGCTCAACTGCGTTGGTATGGACATATAACTGGCATAATTAACTCCAGACTAATAATATCCTCTTTGATGAGCTGATGCAGGGCAGAATAATGCACGGTGGACGTGCTCGAGAACGTACTACATGACAAGCTAAAAAACATAAATGTTCAACACAACGGGGAGCAAACAGCAGCAGATTGAGACAAATGTTATGGAACGGTTGCTAGTTTTTTTTATTTTTTTTTTTTTATTTATTTTTTTTTTTTTTCAAAACAGGCTTAGCCCAATTACTTTGAAAAATACAAGACATTAAAAAAGAAGAAAAGTTACATAGAAAAAAAATTAGAAAATTATATAAAATAAAAAATAATGCATATGTATACAAACATATGCATTATTTTATATATATACACACAAACATATGATACATATATATTCAGTCACTTAAGTATGTTGATGAGTGCTTTCTAACGCGCTTAATCTAAGAAGAAAATTTACTTTTGCTTTTGGTAATGTGATATGAAATATGTCAATATCCGAAGCAGACCCGTTCAGAAGAGTTAAGACCCTTCCAACAGGCATAGCAGCTGGAAGACCCGTTCTTGCATATGTTATTGAGAACAGTTCTTGCCGGCGCAGTCTAGTGTAATTGTTAGGAACATTTAACGCTAATCTTTGTAGTAATGCTGGACAGCTCACAACTCCTCGAACGAGTTTGACAACGTATACCAAGAGACGCAGATCTCTTCTTACACTCAAGGAGTTATACCCGAGCATGCCCAGCAGAAACTGTAGGATAAAGCCACGGATAGACACCGAACTCACTCATATAGAGATATCGTAGATATTTTTTTGTACTTTCTCCACCATGAGCGAGTTCTGCGCCCCCACCGGGTTCCAAATGCAAGCATTGCTTTCTAGTTTGCTACGGATCAATGAATTAAACAACGTTTTGAGCACCAATTGGTTTTCAAACGACTTAGAGATTCTCATTACAAATCCTAGAGTTTTATAAGATGAGTTGCACATAACTTCTATGTGAGGACCAAACGCGAGATTGCTGTGGAACAAGACACCCAGATCTTTAATATTATCTGTGCGGGGTATAGGTATAGATTCTAATGTATATCTATGGAATTTCAAGACGTGTGAGCGATGATACGACATAATTTTGCACTTTGATGCTTTGAAATATAATTTATTATTGTGGCTCCACTCACAAACGTTGTTGAGATCTGACTGTAGGTCTAAGCAGTCGGTATAAGAATGATTTTTTTTAAAGATTTTAAGGTCGTCAGCAAATAGAAGAAACGTGGATTTTTTTATAACTCTACATATATAATTAATAAAAATAAGAAATAAGGTAGTTCCAAGATTAGACCCCTGCGGAACACCTGAGTAGGCAGTGAAGTAATCGGAGTTGTAGATTCCATGTGAAACAAATTGTTTTCTATCTGTAAGATAATCTGATAGCAGCCTTAGTAAGTTACCTGGGATCCCAAGTTCACTCATTTTTTCTAATATTTTTTTGTGATTGTCGTTATCAAAAGCTTTTGCAAAGTCATGATACGAACAATCAATCTGATTGCCACTATCTACAGCCCTTGAAACATAGTCGGTGAAGATCATCAGATTGGATTCAGTAGATCTGCCTCTTCTGAAGCCATGCTGCTCATCAATTATACTCGTATATGGGTCCACTAACGACCTTAGTGTGCGATCCATAAACATTTCTAGGAGCTTAGCTATTGAAGAAAGTATGGCGATAGGTCTGTAGTTGGTTACATCGTCCTTAGAACCATTTTTAAATATGGGAATAACTCGAGTCTTTTTCCATTCACTTGGAAAAGTACTCGGAAGACAAGATTAAATATGTAAGCAAGAGTTGTCAGGGACACAATGAAGAAACAAGATTGATTTCAAACTTTCTCTTTGTATTCAAGTCCCTTAATGGGATGTCTCCATTGTATCTTTCTAATCTGTCCTTCAGAGAGAAGTAGAACTTAGAGGTCAATTTTATCTTCATCGAATAAATTGATTCCTCAGAATTAATCCCATAGGACGGGGTCTTATGATAGAGTTTTGCCATTGCTGGTCCTGTGGCATAGAATGTTCTACCTCTCAGTGTTAGAGATATGGGTGAAGTGTGCAGCTTTACGAAACGCTTGAAGACAACCATCCAACCAACCAAGTATTATAAAAATGTATGATTGTAAATGAACACTACACTACACCTAAAGCCAAATCTATAACTATCACATATCAAAAGATCTACAAAGGTTTCTTTGTAGATCGTCTTCCCTTAATAAATTTTCTGCGGTGTTCTCACTAAATATGTTTTCTGAACATATATATGCAGATGTGGGGAAGTACCTAACCTAATAGCCAAAGCCGCTACCTTCATATCCTTACACTGAACTTATATTCTTTATCTGTCAATAATAGTGAGTTGGAGTGTCCTCGAGGAGAGGTTACTTCCTAAATTGTGCTATATAAATTGTCCTTTATTATCGCAAGACAGCTCAATCATATTATACTCTAGATTGTGGCCTGAATGGGTCTTGAATTCATGTGAACTTCTCCATATTTTCTTAAGCATTTTCAAATCAGCAATGTGTCAGATGTTGATTGTAACCGTGCATTGATATTATTAGGATTTTCAAATATCCTGCAGTGCCCCTAAAAATGAATCAAGATGCCAAGGATCGTCAAGCCATCGGAGTACCATTTGGCACACATTGTCTCCTTTTCAAGCATTAACATTTTAATAAACCTGTTAAATTAAAAACAAATACACATGCAGCCCACAAGCTTTACACAAAGCCAGTTTTGGGACGTGGCCCAAAAAGGTTGATCTACGAACTAGACCCATAAAACATTGTACAGTGAGTGTTTCATAAATAACAATAGAAAACAAAAATATACATGTATTCAGTTCGAGCCTTGAGGAGAGTCTGCTCTCTAAAATACAACATGTATACAGTTGGAGCCTTGAAGAGAGTCCGATTTCTAAACGGTGCTATATAAATTGTCCTTTTATTATTATTATAAATAATAAAGTTTTACTTTTTGGTGGATTTTCATTCATTGCCATATAAAAATTACTTTTTTGTATTACACTCGCATTGTATACATTACAACCTGGCAGGTTTATTGCCATAAGGAAATCTCTTCAACTTACCAAAAAGACATTGAAGAGGCCTTAAGTGAAAACCAGACTAAATCCTGGTTTAAAAAAATAATTACAAACGGGAATGATTGAGCCCATAACCCCCGGGTTAGAAGACAGGCATCTTACCGTCCAAGCCATCGAGGTTATTATTATAATGCATTTATTATGAACAAACAAAGTCATTGGATATAACGAACAAGAAGTTCTAAATCATACACTCGTACCATCACGACATCTCCCTGTCGTGGTAGTCTGAGGACAAAGCACCACTTTCCTATCTTGATAAACACACCCTTCGCCTCTTCCACATCCATACATACACCTTATCATACAACGTCTACAGTTTCTCTGCTTTTCTATGTTTCCTTCTTTTAAAATGTCATACACTTTATCCAACCAGACTTTCCTTGGTCTTCTTCTACCACACCTTCCTCTCACATTTGCACTGTATTTGTTTTATTAGTCTTTCTTCATTCATTTGTTTCAAACCATGTCAGTGTTCTCCATCTTACTCAACACCACAGTTCACACAAGTTCCTAATCACTTCATTATATTTTCTGTCATACATTTTCCCCTCATCTATTCTCAGCTCACGCATTTCTACAGCATTTATTCGGCTCCTGTCAGTCTTTTATCCGCGTCTAGTTCTAAATCAATGTTTAAAAATGAAAACACGGAATAAATCTCCTAAAAGGTACACAAAATACATTCCCATAAATATCTATCCCAACAAATAGATTAGCAGCATACCTTGACAAATAGATTAGCAGCATACCTTGACTTTTGGATTCTTCTTCTTGTTTTCCTCCAATTTCTTTTTGGCAGCTTCAGCTTTTTTTGCCTCCTTTGCCTTAGCAGCTACAAAATCATCCTCTACAATCTTCAAACTGGCAAATCGGGACTGCACAACACAAGTCATGGCTGGAGTCGCTGGAAATGAAGTATTCATTTATTAACCCTTCCCTTACGGTGCTCAAATTGAAACGCGCGCTCCAGCGTTGGGTAGTGAGTACGCGATAAAAAATTTGCGATTTCAAATCGGAAAAATAAGAACATTCATAGATAATCCCCTTAATTAATTATAATTGAAGTTAAAAATTATAATAATTGAGATTTATTTGCTGAAAACATTAAAAAAACCATCTGGCAACGCTCACGGAACGGGCGTAGGTCTAATCTATTTGCAAGCCCAAAAGCTACTGCGGCGTGGAGCGGTAGTGGCTTACTCCCGGCGTGGCTTACGCTTGCGACGATTGAGACAATTGAGCTCCTCGCAATTCAGTGGAGTATGCAAGAGTGAGATGCGAATATAGTGTCGCGCTTCCCGCATACTCTTCACCTATCGTCAAGACCCAAGGTCGAGGTACTCACAGCGTTTAAATGCGAATTTGTTTCCGATCTTCACAAAATATCCACGATGTAGTCGATAAATTCTGATTATTATTAATATTATTTTTTAAATCAATGCATAAATATATTATGGAGGAATACCTAAAATCTTAACCCTTTCCGGTCCACAAAAAAAAATTAAAATGTTCCACCAGGTCCACAATAGATTTACAGCATTACAGGGTAAAACAATACATCCAGGTTGTTTTTAATAAAACTATATTTATGTTCACAATTTTTTTTAAACTTTTTTTTTATTTTGAAGGTATAGAATAATGCTCTAATTATTACATTAATTATTACATTTTATACACATCTAAAGTATGATATCGGTGAAAATATTCACCGATGCAAAGGCCGGGCTTTCTCTCACAAGTTACACAAATGTATCGCGTTTCTTTTCTACCTCCAGGAATGTATTCTAATTATTAGAACAATAGTAAGTATCGGTAATAATAATTATCAAGTTGTTTCCACGTGCACGGGTGGAGCGTAACTGATCCCAGCGCCGGCGGCCGGGTATCCGAGAGACGCGTGCCGAGCCAGCCAGCAAACCTTTTGTATCCTTCTCAGGTAGAAAGTTACACATTCCAATGCTCATAAAAACCATTGAATCCTCATCCCAGTATACCGCTACACTAAATACAAGTGAGAAAAAAATATGTTTGCTTGTATTTTTACAATAAACTGATGAAGAAAAAAATGTCGAATGACATTCGACATAGGACTCACTGGAATAAAGTCGATGTCGAATGACATTCGACATAGGACCGGAAAGGGTTAACCTTGTATTTATAATATTTATAGAGATATTGATGGTTATTAGAAGCAACGTGTAGAAGATACCCAACACAGGGAAGGAAAGGTTAAGAACATTTAACAATAAAATACTTTGTTATTCCACTAATTACATTAATCTCCGCCACATGCGTATCTACCTCCTATCCCGCGGCTCTCTTTAGGCAGAAAAATCCAAATTTGTTATGAGAGCAGTGTTTATTATCAAACTGGTGTCATATAACTATGGAACACCCACATCAAGTGTGTTCAGGAACAGGGGGAAAACTAAAAGGGACAAATCTGGTGAATATGGAGGGTGTAAAAGCAATTCCAAAACAAATTTATGAATTTCAGCGATAAATTGTGAATATATTATAGATATACGAATAGCAGATCAAGTGGACTTGTATTAAATTAAATTCCTTAACCCAATCACGGCGGCGGACCACTTAAATGGCCCATACATAATACGTGCCGTCCTGGCGAGCGGCCTTTTAAGTGGCCACTAACTTTGCGTGTCGATATGTCGTTCAAGATTAAATCTTCTTTAAATTTTTTTAACCTGAATATAAGACAAAACGTGTCCTCTCTTTTAAAATCATCAAAACTTCAAGTACTTGATCCATAAGAAGGATTTAAACAGACAGATTCCCGGCCGTCGAGATTTAAAGCATTTTAAAATTTGGCGCTACTCGCTCGGGTGTGCCGAAGGTCATGTTTCTAATGACGAATTCTCCCGATCAATGTGAGGTATTGTGCATCGATATTTTTATCTTTGTGTACGGGTATTGAATTAATTGCCTTTTTCATTGTTTATGGATTATTGTTTTCTTCGATTATTGCTTCTTATATTGTCGCACTTTATTTATAGCTTTGATTTGGATACCATTACACAAACTGTTTTTTAACCCTTTCCGGTCCTATGTCGAATGTCATTCGACATCGATTTTATTCCAGTGAGTCCTATGTCGAATGTCATTCGACATTTTTATTTTTTTTTTTAATTTTTATTTTTTTTTAAATTTTTTTTTTAACCGTGCAAGTTTATTGCCATGTAGAAATCTCTTCCAAAAATTTTCTTGTGAACATAAATATAGATTTATTAAAAACAACCTTGTGAACATAAATATAGTTTTATTAAAAACAACCTGGATGTATTGTTTTACCCTGTAATTCTGTAAATCTTTTGTGGACCTGATGGAACATTTTTTTTTTTTTTGTGGACCGGAAAGGGTTAAGAGATTTTAACATTCACTTACTTTTACAACTTTTCAAATCGTCGTTATTTTTTATGTTACGTGTGTTATACGCCATTGTAACAATTCATTAAATTTTTAAAATAACTAAAAAAATCAACACCGCTTATATTATCAATATGGCTAAAAGGAACTTGACTGGAGAGGAAGTTGAAGATATCACGGTAGAACTTGATTCAGATTTTGAATTAACCGATGAAGAAGATGTTGATCCATTTGAAGAAGAGCAGAGAATGGATGATACAATTATTCCAGATATTGGAGCAACAACCAGCGGCAATGTGGAACCAAACGAACTATTAGAAAATCTATTTTCTTCATGGAGCCTTGGTCCGTTTGCGCCAATTATCCACGAGTTTGATGAATTTTCATCTGGCATCTTGCCCTCGTGCCAACTTACACCAGAATCATCCGAACTCGATATTTTCGAATATTTTTTAAATATAATTGAAAATGTGGTACAACAGACTAACCAATTTCATAATTTTAAAAAATTGAGTAAGGAATATTCCGCTAAATCACGAATTCAATGCTGGGTAGATACAAATGTACCAGAATTATATGTTATTTGTATAATAGTGTTATAAGAATATTTTCTAATATTACGTAGTGTCAGCTAAAAAATGCATCGGCGCACAGTTCCACAGAACTCAGCTTCGGGAAAATGGCTGCCAGGCGGTGAGTCATATTTGTATGTAGATACAATATAAATTTATAGACGTAAAATACCGCCGCCTGTGGGACACACCAAAGATACTCGAGCTTTCGCCGTAAAAAGGTTAAAGTTTGATTATCATGAACTTGGACAGCAAACACTTAAAAAAGTTAAACCTCTTTATATCCATTCTCAACTATCAACAAAATTTCATAATTATTTATTACGAAAGGTTAAGGTGTTAACTCTGTGGGGGCTTAGAGACATTACGATTAGTCAAGTTTACTGTTCACTTTAGATAATGGTACGGCACTATCATTACTTTAAGGAAGATTTTTAACACCTGATTGATGATGAGGCAAAAAATAAAAACAAAAAGAAATTTATCAAAAATCATATTTTTAACGATACTTTTAACCATACCTATAAATAAAGCAAAATTTTATTAATGAAAAATATAATATACTCACTGACAAAATCTTTACCAAGTCACATACTCGTAAAGTCAGCCTTGTCAGGGAAATGGTGTGATGGTATGTATATATTATAGTTTTAAAGCGAGAGTTCCCAAACTTCTTCAGCCGCAGACCCCTTTACAAAAAACTTTTAAAACCGTCTCCCCCCTCCCCATGTCATTTACTTTACTTACTCAAATTAATAAGTTTGTACAGTACTCGATATTAAATATTTCACTAGATATCAAACTTTTCATTTTAATCACTTGTAATTAAAGGATTGAAAAAGATAAAAGGACTACAGATTATGCGTTGCATTATCTTGCGCAACATTTAAATTGAAATCTACGCTGACGGAAATTAAAACAAAAAAAATACGAGCAGAGTTACGAGGCATATCCAGAAAGTAAGTGTACTGAATTTTTGTAGGTTACAATTTTTTTTATTTAAACAAAAAAATTATATCGTTACCGTAGTACATATGTAAGCTATTTTTCGACATAGTCACCATTCCTCTCAATACAGGTCGTGAAGCGGGGTATCAACTTTTTGATGCCTTCCTCGAAGTAGTTTCCCGCCAACCCCTCCGTCCACTTCTCCACCTCCTCATTTACCTCCTCGTCGGTTGAAAACCTTTTTCCACCCATGTGCAGCTTCAGGGAGGTAAAGAAATAGTAATCTGAAGGTGCTAGGTCAAGGGAATGCGCGGGGTGGTTCAGGACATCCCATTTAAACGAGGCGAGCAGTTCCTTCGTGGCGTTGGCCGTGTGTGGTCTGGCATTGTCGTGCAGCAGGCAGACTCCCTTTGTCAGCACGCCTCTCCTCTTGTTCTGAATCGCCCTCCGCAATTTTTTTAGGGTCTCACAGTATCTTGCAGAGTTGATGGTCTCCCCTTGAGGCATATATTCAATTAAAATTATACCTTGACAGTCCCAAAACACGGATGCCATGATTTTCTTGGCTGAAATTGTGGTTTTGAACTTTTTGGCGGAGGGTGAAGAGGTGTGACGTGACCGTTTTTAAACTCGCGACACCACTTGTACACACTCGTACGATTCATAGCTTTATCACCATATACAGTTTTCACCTCATTATAAACCTCAACCGGAGGTTTTCCCTTCCAAACGAGATAACGGATGACGCCGCATATTTCGCACTTGGCGGGAGATTGGATTGATATTTTTCACGAAACGTGTTGTCGCGTCGACACTTCTCAACGTACTGACCTCGAACCGGTCTCGTTGCGGAGGGGAAGGGTCAGGCTACACGGAAGTGTAGCCAACATGTCGAAAATAAAATCCATCCAGTCGTGAGAGCCTCAGTACACTTACTTTCTGGATACGCATAGTATATTTAATTTTTGACATTTATGAAATAAATATGTAAATTCAAAATAAGTACAAATATTGACCAATATTCTTAATTAGGTATCTATTGGAATCATAGATATTTTGAAGTAACAAACAAATAGCAATAGTAAGTGGGTCTATTTTTGCTGTCGTCGACCCTCAAATTTTTTTATTGAAACTAGCGACCCCTAGAAAAATCAAATCCCCCCCAGGGGGTCCCAGGGGATATCGACCACTTTGGGAACTCTCGGTTTATAGGTTAAGTATATTTATATAACTAAGCATTTTACTTGCGTAATTTTAGTTTATTGTACAGTTTTCGTTATTTAGTTTAATATTTTACGCACTTTTATAGGTAATTTTTAATAAACAATGGCAAATGTAAGTTCTACAATGAGTATTGAAAGTGACAGGGAAATGCCAAGTGACTGAAGCTGATACAATAAAAGCACTTCAATGAGAGAGGCATCTGATATCCAGATGTCGGAAAACAAAGATGAAATAAATAACGAGTATGTAGGAGTCTTTTCTTCAGAACAGTTACCATTGCAGCGTGACTTCCTAGAAATACCTGAACCTAAAAGTATTCCACCATCTGGATCACATACTATACTTTATTTGGTTTTATTTTTCACGTCCACCTTCTTATTATTGAATGTGAAAAAAACGTGCAGGAATGTCAATATTTTTTTTCAAAAAGGTTGTCATTGGGTACTGAATAGGTAGAATATTGTTGAATAAATTTAGACACAATCTACACATTGGCTGCAGTGCTGCTTGAGGAGCCCGATGTCTTGCACTGAAGAGGACGTTATTTGTGGAACGCAGTCCTGTTCAGATGGCAACATTTTGGGCAAAAGTAGTATAGTGATTTTGACACAAAAAGATGGGAGAACTTCGGAACATGAATTTTTAGAAAAAAAGCATGTATCACTGTATATGTGCCTATTTCAAAACTAAATACTACGAAAGATATCCAACTCTCTTTTTTTCATTAGGAAAATAGGGATGCTACAAAATGCCAGGTCAGTCCGTAATCCAGCACACTACATCCTCGCATGTTAGACCAAGACTGCAAATTTCTTCATTACATTACTAGAGGATGGTTTAGTAGAGGTTTATAATTTTTTAGGCTTCTAAATTTTGCAATGATTGGTCTAATGCCAAGAGGCATCCTCAACATGTTACTCAATCGTCTCCAACATCTTATATTATGGTAATTATAGACTCCCGCTGCCTTCGAAGACAAACTGTCTTGTTTGTCACTGATGTTACTACCTGACATGTATCGTCTTAAGGCAACGCTATAAAGTAGAAATAGTTTGTATGATCTAATACTCCAAATGTTTGAGTTGCATTTTGTGTATTTATTTTTTGAGTAAATATATTTTTGATTAGATATAATTTTTAATGGATCATCATTGTAATAATAATGAAAAATTGACAATGTACATTGTTGAACAATCAAATTCTAAGAAATTCCTTAAATGCTAACAAAGCATTCTCACTAATCCGATATTTATAGCAAAAATGCATTATTCATCATGTGAACAGTCTGTAAATAGTTAATTTGCAAATTGTGAACAGAATGGTAAGCTATTTTATGGAACTACGAGGGTAGTCCCAAAAGTACCCGACCTAACAAAGAAAACACAAAAAATTTGAGAAAAAATATTTTTATTTCTCAACAGTCTCCTTTCAGCTCGACACACTTTTCCCAGTGATGTTCAATAGCTTCGATACCCTGTTTATAGTGAGAACCGTCGAGCACCTCAAAATAGCCATCAAGCGCAGATTCCACCTCTTCATTGTTGGCAAATCTTTTACCACCGAGCCATTTTTTTCAAGTTTGGAAAAAGAAAATAATCCGAGGGGGGTAAATCTGGCGAATAGGGTGCGTGAGGAAGCAATTCGAACTTTAATTCATTGATTTTGGCCACCGCGATAACGGATGTATGAACTGGTGCATTGTCTTGATGAAACAACACTTTCTTTTTCGCCAAATGCGGCCGTTTTTTCTTGATTTCATCACTCAAACGCTGCAATAAGTTCGCATAATACTCGCCGTTGATTGTTTTTTCTTTTTGAAGATAATCAATGAAAATTATTCCACACGCATCCCAAAAAACTGACCGATGAGCCGATTCTCCCCTTTCAGTCCATTGTTTTGACTGTTCCTTCGTCTCAGGTGTGAAGTGATGGACCTATGTTTCATCCATGGTTATGAATCGACGCAAAAACTCGGCTTTATTGCTGTGAAACATAGCCAAACACTTGATTGAAACATCCTCACGACGCTGTTTTTGTTGCATTGTGAGCAAACGCGGCACCCAACTTGCGCACAGCTTTCTCATGTCCAAATTTTCAGTCAATATGTGATGTACAGCACTTTTTGAAATGCCTACCATGTCTGCTGGCTCGCGCACTTTCAATCTACGGTCATCCAATACCATTTTGTGGATTTTCTTTATCATTTCTGGCGTGGTCACCTCATTTGGTCGACCACTGCGATGTTCGTCTTGGCAGCTCGTACGGCCTCGTTTAAACTCTGCCACCCAATATTTTACTGTTGTAAACGAGGGAGCAGACTTCCCCAGAGTAGAATCTAGCTCGGCTTTGATATTGGTTGGACTTAGACCTTTCAAATGAAAGTATTGTATCACATAACGATGTCCAATTTTTTCCATGTTTACAAATTCACTGAGAGCGTTCACTATTGATGGCTGCCAAACAAATACTAAACAATGTAGCGTCTTAAAACTTGAAACTTAAGTTTTATAAGTTTAGTACTTCCTACCATAGTAATTTTTTAAAGCAACAACCGCCATCTATACGTCAGGTCGGGTACTTCTGGGACCACCCTCGTAGGTGTTACAGTGCTAAATAACGGGAGACACTTTTGCCATCCCAAGATAGTTAGGTTTTGTTATCCTAAGATAGTTAGGTTTTGTCATCCCAAGATAGTTAGGTTTTGTCATCCCAAGATAGTTAGGTTTTGAAATTTTCTGTTTTGAATGTTTTTTTAATCTCTTTAGGAATATGTATGGGAATATCGGACATAAAAATATGAATTTTATAGATTCATTACTTTTTAAATTTTTATATGATGTAATGGGACACATATCATGTTTTTTTATCCATAAAGCGAACCTTAGGGTCAACTCTCTCATCAACAGGATCCATAAACTATAAATTTAGAAATGTAACACTGCACATGTTGGCCATTTCAAATTTCTAAAACTAAATATTACAATGTTGTCTTCATACGTGCATGTTCTTTAGAAGCTCCCAGCCCCTGCCCCAGGAAATATTACAATGTTGTCTTCATACGAGCATGTTCTTTAGAAGCTCCCAGCCCCTGCCCCAGGAAATAAGTGAAGCAGAAGAAAGGTAATTTTAGCTATTTGCTCTTACACTTTCAGTTGAAAACAGGTGAAGATATCTTATTTCAGCTAAAAAGGGCATATTAAGGGCCTGTAAGGCTCAAATTCCTTCGACACTTTCGCATTAGAGAAAAATTAGGTCATTATGACATTTTATCCTGCAAATTATACTTACATAAATACATATCATTACGCTGTGTCCCTTTGCAGGGTAGGCAGAGAGAACAGATATCCAAATTTTTCTATCCAAGCACACAATCTTTCGCCTCCTCCACATTCATACATCTCGTCATGCACAATCTTCCATTATTCACACTTCTCCCTTTACCTTCTTTGAAAACCAGTTATTTGGTCCAGCCATGTTTTCCTCGGTATACTTCTTACACGTACACCTTGCACTTCTAACTTGAACACTCATTAAGTCATTCTCTCCACATATCCAAACCATTTTAAAGCTCCTTTCTTCGTGTTACTTAAAACATCCATCCATGATATACTTCATTATACAAGTCACTTGAATAAAATATTGAAGAATGTACGTATTTTCCATCATCATCTTCTTCTTTCGACATAACACAACTCTTATTCTATAGAATGATGCAGCAACTATTTTACTAAATGAGCACATACTTAATACGAATGCAACTCATTTTAGTATAATTTTATAATAGATTTACTAAAAACTGGTGATGATTGGCGATAGCCGCAAGTGTTGGGTAATGGCGGAAACTATAGTACTACTCCAGCTTGCACTCGCAGCTTGGGGCATACAGGAGCTGCAAAGTCTCTCTGCAGCGACTGATCGGATGCTTGCCCGGTCCGCTATAGAGGGATTGGATGCACAAGGATTTCACCGAACCGAGGTACCGAAGGTTTTTAAACGAGATATGGTGATCGCTAATTTGAAATCTTCATTTTTACATTTGCTCAAGTCTCGAATCTGAGTGATAATATGAATAAATTAGTATCTACGCTGTTATCCACTTAAAATAAAGATCTTAATTATACTCGGATAACGAATTATTAGGCACAACACCATTTCAAAGGAAAATTTACGGAAATTATACCAGTCAAGTAGTCAAGAGACGGAATTCCCCGAAAATAAGTTTTATAGAAAAAAGAGCTATGATGTCTCTCGTATTCCCCATACTTGCAGCGATGCTTAATTCCGTAATATTAAATTTAAATAATAAAATAACACATATTTTCATAATGAATAAATACAACAATAAAACCGATACGCAATGGAGTACAAGTGATCGCTAAACCCACAATTATTTTACTAAATAGTCCTTAATCTAAGTATAGTTCAAGTGGTCAACTCACTCGGTATGAATAATTAAATAAAGCACTTTTTAATAAGCTCAATTCAAGACAGAAACACCGATGACTAAATTTTAACTTGAAGAAAGTACAATTCAACACGGCGAAATACTCAGATGATAGCGATTTCAATGGCTGGGAAAACGTCAAATATAAACAATCACAAAAAGATTCGAGTAGGAAAACTGATTATACCATAAACAAAAATGTATGGTAAAAATCAATTTCTTCAGTTTCCAAATACTGGCTACAAAATTATTTAACCTTTTCAACCCCTTTCACATTATTTTTACCAAACCTTTAATTCTAATGAAACTTATAAAGAGCTATCAATATAGTTATTATCAGAAAGAGCTATCAATATAGTATCACAAATAAACATATACGAAATATACGGTCATATACGAAACTTTTATATCAAACAAAATATGTTTATCAAATAATAACAAACATTGAATATTTTTTATTATTAGGAAAAAATAATCAACATGATTAATTCTCAAATTTTCTTCTCTTCCGAAAAGTTCCCTGGAGTTCAAGCCTTAAATGAAAATATATTATCAAGTGGTTGTTAATACAAACGAATAAAGTAAAATATGTACTCAAGCCGAGGAATAATAAAAAATATTTGAAATAATTATTTTACACTTTCGTTGTATAATGTACAACATGGTGGATTTGTTGCTATGTGGAAATCCCTCAGCCAGATATTACCAACCATGTCCAGTAAAAGACTCTTCCTACCAAATCTAACACTTCTTATATAACCAACATTAAAATAATTTAGAGCCTTAAGGGAAAACTAGACTTAAACCATTATTTTGAAATTCGGACACCAATATAAATTAAGTCCACAAATCCGTAATGAAAGGCAAATTTACTAACTAAGTGCGGTCATCATTATCATTATTCTGGCCAATTACTTAAAAGAGCTCCATGCAGTGAGGATATCATACGTCATATATATATTATAGTACATACACATACCTTATATTTTCTTCTTTCACCTGAACTTACTCATTTTCTTAAGGGTCGGCTCTTCGGGTCCTTCGACACCACGTCTTTCTTTCATGACATGTTCGCATTCTTTCTTTAGCCCCATTTTATTACTTTTCACTATTGACAATCAAACGAACCCCTAATTTTTCACGAATATATAAAAAATCCAATATATTGATCAAATTTGATCAAAATTCGGTGTAAAAACGTTGTAACATCTGCATACAACAGATTTCAATGAGCTAATAGGTATATACATAAACAATAAATTGAGTCATTTATTTTATTGAAAAATTTATTAAAATTGAATAAAAAACACTTGAAAATAATTAATTGATTTTAAGACACTTTTAATAACAAAATTTATAGAAAGGCTATTTAATTTTCACCTTTTCAACGTTTTTCGGTTATAGAAAATATTTCAATTTAGTTGTGTGCATGTTTAAATAATGAACATTTATTGGGTTAAGTACGTACCCAGGACTAACGTTGGCTGGAAAAAAATATTCTTTATAGTTCATTTCATGGGTGACAACATGACAGATTTGTTTTCGTGACACTTTAATGGCGTCGTTCATTCGTAGATTTTCATTAACCATGGGGACGCTATATTTATTCAGATAAATCACTATTTTTCTAACTCAAGTGACAGTTGACATCTTATTCGGAGACTCTACATACAAAGCAGTTTAATGTACGGCATTGTTTCAGTATTTAATTTTTCTTATTATCCCTGAATGTTGGCTGTTCTTGGTGACGCTTAACAAAACAGTGGTTCCGCTGCAATCGTGCGCCGTGCACCAATCAGATATTTTTTGTATATAAGTTCTGTTCAGATCTCTGTTATTATTTTTTCTCATATTATCCAAAGATTATTTATAAATAAAATATAGTTCCGATATTATTTTGGTGAGGTTTTGTATTTCACGCTGAATGTGAAAGAGCCATCTTCATTTGATCAATCAGGGCTACCATCTGCCTTGCGCCGAGCAAAATATTGATATCGCATTTTAATAGCGTAATGTCATATTGTTCGCACTATTTATAATTAATAGTAGTGTAAAGATAAAGAGGCGACAGAAGATGTCCGAGTGTAGTGCGACGTGTTGAGGAGCCGAGACTGCGGAGTGACAGTGCGACCTGTTTCAGATATGAAAGTGCAGTTGCAGCGAGAGCAGATGCAGTAGCGATGTGCGACCAGACACAGATCCCGTATGGGGATGGGGACGTGGTTTGGGTGAAACTGAGCAGCACCTGGTGGCCCGGGGAGGTGCTGGCCCCCGACAGGGTCCCGCCCGACGTGCTCGCCTCCTTCAGGAAGCCCCCCATCGCCATTGTCAAGTTCTTCAGGGAAGAGACATTGTAAGTCATTGTAATCAGTGTACACCAACCCGATTATGTTTTAATCATACTCCTTATAACGTTATCAACAAATCCATACACATTTTCAATTCGACTCTTTGTGAGGTTATCTTTTATGAATATATATTTTTTAGGTTATTAATACATATTTAATTAAACCGATGGGCGTTGGATTGGATAATAAGTGTAAATAAAGGCTATAGATATAAATCAATCCAACAATCTGTCCCTTTAAAACCATGGTTTAATATAATGAGTATGAACAAAATGGAAGTGTCTGTCATATGTTGCTTGTGGAAGGTCCCGGCTACGAATGTGTTCTGGATGATGAAACTTTACGGGACAGATTTGTTTTACTGAATGCTATATCTTAGTCACATCCAATGAATATTACGTTTCTTTGAGGAATTTTTCCACTTATAGATTGATTACATTTTTGAAGTTTCAGTTGAAACTTAAAAGTGTCTAAAATTGTAATTCTTTAAAATTAATTTTATTATAATGACCTATATAATTGTATAATGACTTTGATTTGATGGTACACCAATCCTAGTGTGGGTGGATTGCCTTTTAATAAAAAAATACAAATTTGTATTTTTTTTTTTGGCAAAATTAAAGTTTTCAAACATCTCTTTATTTCTAATAGTTTAATTTCTAGTTGACGCAATTTCACTGTACAAATGGAATAAGGGTTAAACATATGTTTAGATCAAGTTGGCTGTATAAAAGTAACGTGACATTTTTTGTTTCAGTGAATTCGTGAGGAACTTGAATAGTATATACAAATACAACTGTAGCAGAAAACATGAATTTATCAAAAAAGGATTGGGTAAGTTCTTATATAATATTATGATATTTCAAGTATTCAATAACGTAACAAAACAGTACTTCTACACTCAATCGTAAAGCTTTTCTGTAGTAACCTGACAGCTTAAAGCTCCCTGTTATCCCGCACGATTCACTCGTATGTGTTGTTAGTCAACAGCCTTGTGTGAGAATAAGCTCTTCGTCATCACATACTATGTCTCCGATTCGGCGATCACTACCGAACCTGGGTCATGTTGAATGTGGAACTTAAAAGGGATCCTTTTAACTCCTTTATTTGAATCCAACCATCTCGTAGGACACCTTCATCTTGCTCCCCTTCCCTCAACTTTCCCCGTGATCGTGATCACCAGCTTCTCCAAACTTTCACGTTTTCTAGTAACAGCCAAAGTGCGTAAGAATTCTATTTTTGCATGTTGTCGAAAGTCTTTCCGTACTCTGCAATTCTTGGATGATAGAAACATTAGTATCTGCCTCCAACACAACATCTCAAAGGTATCGTTCATGTTTTTTCCTTCCCTCTCACCGTCCATTCCATGCAGTGCTATGAAGAATACTAGGCTTAACTTGACGGATTTTAGTTCCTCTGAGTATAGACAGGTTAGTCCATATCTTTGTCAGGTTTGTCAAAGCTGATTTTGCCATTCCAATTCATCTTAGGATCTCCGCTTCACATCCTCCATTCCTCGAAATGAGAGCACTGTGTAAAGAAATGAAAACAAGAAAACTTAGAATAATATGACATTCCCAAATTATCTAAAAAAAATATGAAATACAACATAATTATCTGCTTGTTGGTTTCTCCAGCTCTGCAGAACATTATTACCATGGCAAATTCCTTCTGTAACTGCTTTTCAAGTATTCGTATGAACTGATATATTATTTGTTGTGTCTATATATTCTGCTGCAAAGCAGAATTATTTTACTCGTCTCCTTCGGGATGGCGCCAACCACGCCAACATATCCTAACACCTCAACCATTATATCAGCTGACTGGGTCAAGTCTCTGCTGGCACAAGCTCTCTGTTCGATTACTTCACTGCTAATTTGATGTCAAAATGCCTATCTATCCTGATAGGCCTTGCTTACTACATCTAAAATATCTCATCTCTAAGACTATTTTGTACTTTTGATCTTGTTCTGTCAAATTGAAATGATATGCCTATATATGTGTTAATAGGAAACAAAAAAATTGGCATGGTGGTTTTTTCACCCATTTTTCTTTTCTCACCACTGAATGATAGATTCATTTCAGTATCACTGGTGGCCCCAGCACTATATCCAGTTCTACCCAGGGTCTCTCATCTGTAAAGTTGGCCCCGAGGTAGTTCAACTCTTTGACCTGTTTTATACATATATACCATCATGCCTTTTCTCTGTCGAGGAACACGGAGGGCAGTCCTCCAGACTTTCCTATCACGGTATACATCCTTAACCTCCCCACATCAATACACCTCATACAACTTTTATGATTTCTCTGACTTTCTATGTTTCCTCTTTTCAGAATATCATTCACTTGATCCACCCATACTTTCCTTGGTCTTCCTCTCATATGCTTTCTACTCAAGTTTGCACTGTATGTGTGTTTTGTTAGTCTTTCATTTGTTTGTTCTACATGCCAAACCCATCTCAATATGCTCTTAGTCTTACTCAACACAATGGAAATGAATGGTCAGAGAGCATCACTATAGTAATCGGTGAATGTGTACTACAGTGTAAACTGTTCACATTTGCTAAAAGTGTACTTCCACTGCTCGTCGTTTGTGAAAGTTCTAGAATATGAAAATCCAAACACATCTACGGTTTTTGCACTTTGAAATGCGAGACTCTGAAGTGTAAATGCAATAAGAATGGTACTTGATGCACATCGAAATTTTGTTCGAAACTCTGACTTGATGCGATTTAAAAAAAAACATTCATCAAAAGTTTTTTTAAGACTCAAAATTATTTTCCGCAACTTCAGTAAAGGTTAACCGACTCGAGAAAGGGTATGCAATCGCTAGTAAATATGGATTTATTATTTTCAAATAAATAATTTCTTCCTCATTCACTTTTCCACTGTGACATAAACACTAACTAAGTTCAATGTTTACCCGAGATATTATTTAAGTAGATATTAATGAATTCTCAGCTACAATCAAATTGAAACTGCCACACGGATTCATCTCTGTTTTTATCTTACTAATGCTTTTTGGTAATTGGTATCGGTAATAAATTTTGTAATAATATTTTTTCCTATCTAAATTTTCACAGTGTAAGCTGTTTCATCAAAATGAAAAAGATTATCTCCTAAACATAGGGGAACCTCTGCAAACACCAGTTAGTTTGTCAGTCCAGCACCCTAATAGATCTGAATGCTCCAAGTATAAGATGTCTGGTTTGGAGTTGCACGCAGCGAGACATAGCATGTATGTACAGTAGATTTTCTCTGCTGTGTGAAACTTAGCACATAGGTTCATCATGGTATGTTTATGAGCCTCACCTGTTTTGCTATATGAGCTATGAAAAACGTAATAACTAAATGTAACTTTTCAGACCAGTGGCGTGCAAAGCATGCGCACATGGGCCTATTTCCGGCGTATGTGCGTGAGGCAGAGGAGCGCACGCACGGTGACCCGACCATCCTCAGCAACGAGGAGTTCCAGCCGGACCAACGGGTGGACTACAACACCATCTTCGGTACTCCCACTGCTAAAGGTGAGACATTTCATCCATCGCGATCATTAATAATATCCGACCGATTTATTCCGACCGATGTGTAGCCAGTATGCTGCGCAGCAGAAATACAATATATAATAACCAGAGAATTTGTATAGCACTGTTTAGAGAGCAGGCTTTTTCAAGAGTGCTCCAACTTGGGATTCTAAACAACTATTATACATAATAGACATCCAGAAGGCTTCGACGCCCATTTTGGAGGTAATTCCGAAGAATGAGTTTCAGGAGTGCTTCAGAAAATGTTACAACCGCTTCCAGTATATTGTATTGACTCTCAAGGAGTGTATTTTGAATAAAAGGTAATGTAAACTAAAAATAAACAATGTCCTGTATTTCATTTCCTGTCAGTCACCTTTCCAATTGGACAGACTATATATCTAACATTAAGAGGCAGTTCATTCAATGGTACAGAAGCGGACTGCATCATAATACCCTGCCCTATTGGATTCATTTAGAACAACTATTTTATTACATGAACCCTTTTATTCCTTCCGAGAGTAGAACTTTGATGCGAAGAAATCCACATCAAAATTCTACTCTCCGAAGGAACATCCCCTGACAGATTGAAAAAATACAATAAAGACATCCCATTAAGGGACTTGAATACAAAGGGACAAAGTTTGAAATCAATCCATTCGCGACGCTTAAGCCATCGTAAACTTTTTAGAAGCGGGCCAATATGCCAATATTTAATACTACCATATATAAATTAACCTAGCAGCTGCATTGAAAACGGACTAGAGTGTAAAAATTTACTTATTATGTTATAAAGTTATTTATTTTGATTAAAACTCTGATGCGAATACATCTGTTGGATTTATTTCTTTAAAACAATTTCTTTCAAGGAACCGAACCAGCTTTTGTTTCTTAATTACTATTGGTATCCATGACCGTACCGTGTCTTTAACTCATTGTATGAAAACAATATTTGAGAAAATTGAACAAAAATGAATATAAAAAGATAAATCTCGAGGAAAATAGGGATTAGGAACAGAATTGTATGGGAGTTAAGGATGAGGAATATTTTGAGACAAATATTGCTTCGTTTGCTTATTTTTAAATGTCAATAAGTCGTCATTTGAGTTTTCAAGGTGTTGGTTTTTAAACCTTTTAAATATGTATTAGGTTGTCCGGACGAAAATGACGTATCAGTTGTGTTCCAGTCTTTGGTCCTACAAGATGTGTTCTATAGTATTCATCAGTTGACATCTGGTAAATGTTGTTGGAGGGTTATATACCTAACAAACAACTTATACGAAATTGCATGTTGTACAAATACTGTCGAAAAAATAATGCAACAACTGCAACTAAAAACATTTGGAGAATGTTTTAACCGTTTGGCAATGGCAAAGGTGGTTTAAACAATTTAAAAGTGGTGATTGTAATCTAAAAAACAATCCTCGAAGGGAAAAAGTGGTGAAAGTGGATGTTGATGTATTGTAAATCCAACACTGACTATACGACGATTAGCTGACAAGCTTGGATACTCCAAAATCAAGTGTGCAAGTGTACATCTGACAATCAAGTGTACATCTGAAAAATGTCGGCAAGATTGTAAAGCAGGGCGTATGGATACCGCACGATCTAATGGATGAGACCAAAGTGGTACACACAAGCGCATATGTGAAGAATTAATCGAAAAAAGAGACAAACACTCCGTTTTTTTACACCATTTAGTGACCGGAGACGAAAAGTGAGTGCTATATTTGAACCAACGACATAAACACCCATGGCTTTCAAAGGGGCAGGTAGCAAAACCGGCCCCTCTTCCGGGTCTAACTGTAAAAGAAGTGTTTTTGAGTGTGGTGGGATGCAAAAGGCATAATTTATCACGAAGTCCTTCCTTACGGTAAAACAATTACGATTGAACAATATACTCTGCCCAACTCAAAAGTTTGTATGCAGCAATAAGGCTAAAGAGATCCGGTTTTTTCAATCGACATTCAATTTTATTGTAACATGACAACGCCCGACTACATACATCGAAGATGATTGAATATAAAATAAAGGAGCTGGGATGGAAACTATTCTTCACCCACCATATAGTTCCGATTTTGCTCCTTCAGATTATCATTTATTTAGATCTATGTAGCTGGAAAAAAATCACACTTTTAGAAGAAGTGAAAAAAGGCATCGAGGAATATTTTGCATTCAAATATAAATTTTATTCTGATGGTATTAAAATTTTGTTAAATAGATGGAAGAAGGTTGTGTCTACCGAAGGAGAATATATTGTATCCATATAATAAGAAAATAAATATAAAAAAAATCCAATGACCTCTTTCGTTTAAAAAACGACATTTTCGCCCGGACAACCTAATATATATACATCATGTTTCACACTGTTCTTCTGATGACTTCCAGGGTCTCCGCAGAAGGTGAAGAGCAAAGTGACAGTCAGCGGGCCTGAGGAGAGAACACCCCGAATAACTCACCCTAGGATTATACAAAAGGTATGACCTGATCTCTTGCTGCGTAAGCTTATTAGTTTTTAACATAATTAAAAAATGAGGTGTTTAGAGGATATTGCACAAATGGATTATAAAGGTTGAATACAAATTAGGAACTGGAGTGTGAGGCATGCTGACAAAAGTTGACTAAAACTCACTAATGTGATTGGGAAGGATGAAAGAAGACCAAGGAAATATAATCTAATTACAGTAAGTAAAAGTCTGAAGTAAAATTCACACAAAAATTCAAATAATATACAATCATGAATAAAACAATTAGAATTTGCGCATCACTTCCCAACACTAGGAACATTTCACCATTTCTTACTGTAGAAAGTCAAGTCCGCAATATTGAGACTCGATAGACCAGAATATTTAATGGACAAATAATGTACAATCATGAATAAAACAATTAGAATTTGCGCATCACTTACCAACACTAGGAAAATTTCACCATTTCTTCTTACTGTAGATAGTCAAGTCCGCAATATTGAGACTCGATAGACTAGAATATTTAATGAACAAATAAATAAAATACTCTGGTGAATACATTATTCAGCAGTTTATTTGTTTTTCATATAACTTTCCTTGGATTGTTATAAAATCTAGATTTATTGTTCTGTTCTGTTCTGAAAAGTTGTAATGATTGGTCAAGATCTCAACATTCAATCGACGTCATTGTTATAGACCAGGCAATTTCATTAAATGTCAGCTATCTTTATAACACCGTGCTTTTCTTTCCAGTACCTAAAAGGAACTTCAGACTACAAGATGCACATCATGGTACAAGAGAGGGACAGGGAGGAGCAGGGGGAGGGGGCACAGTCCCCAGCACTGTGCGGCATGGACGGAGAGGGTGAGGACACACCCCCGCCACCGCGCACGCCTGCTCCCAGTACGCCCTCCTCGGGGCCGCTCACCTGCCCCGTGTGTTCGTTTTCCTGCACTAGGATCAGTGTCATGGTACTGCACAGCAAGTGGCACAGCGCGAGCTTCGTTCCTTACACACCACCCAAGCGGCCACCGGTGCGCCCCACACACTCCACGCCCGCAGCGCGCAAGCACAATGTCAAGCAGCGCGGCCGCCCCAAGAAGATTGACATCATCCCCAGCCCCTCACTTCCCAAATCTTCAAAACCATCGCCTTCTCCTAAAAGAAAAGCCAAAGAAAAGAAAGTGGACAAAGTCAAAACTGAAATTGATATCAAGAATTCGCTACTCGCCGACTGGAATGAAAACAGCGATGATGACAGTATGGACTTATTGACATCCCTTCAGCTGACTGAGAATCAAAATATTGCCGAAAGCAGACAAGAAGGAAGCGACGCCAATGATTCGCAATCGCCGGAACCCATCGAAGCCGAGGACGACAAGGGTAGGGTAACACCTGATAGTCCGAAATATAGTCAGAATGATGATACTCAAGCTAAGCCTGAAAGTCCATCAAAATGTAACGAACCCAAAAAAGTTTCATGTTTTGATTTTGACGACGAAGAAGATCTTCCAATAGAAAGTATTGGAAGAAAAATTCCGAGACTCTCGAGCAAAAGCGACGATGTCCAACGAAAACCCATTGATTTTCTAGATTCAAGTAAAATTGAGAAAAGGGACATTAGTCAAGAACAGAGTCTAGAAAGTAATGAAACAGAACCCGGTAATATAGATGCAGACATTGATAATTTACTTCAAGAAACTGCATTGCCCGAGTTACCGGCGCTACCGACGGAAGTCAAATTTCAAGAGAAAACGTCTCCACCAAAAAACATAGAGAAAGATGTCAGTTATGATAAAAACTCGAGTAAACCGCAACAAAAGTCTATTTTTAAAACCAAGACGTTTTTTAGGAGTCGGCATTCTAGGAGTCAGGATGCCATAGAAAAATACGTTGCGGACAATACTAGTTTAGACAAACCTCTCACATACATGGAGGAGCCCTCGGACTCCGACACCCCTCCTGTGGTGCAGGCACCCGAAGTTGTGCCCCCATTGGCCCTCTCCCCACCACCACAGGCCAAGGCACCAAAGTTTGCACCCAAAATACAACTCAAGAAAATGAAGGCCGCTTTCAGTGATCAAATAAAAACTCCCAAACCGCAAGAAACCACTCCAAGGGAAGAACCTAGCGAACTTCCAATAGATACCTCCGTGTGCATCACCGCACACCACAGGTGGGATGACGAATCCGTACTCAGTTTGCTCAAATATAGTTCTGTGGATCAGCATTCGCGGACTATTAATGATTTATTAGGTACAATGGAAGACATCCAGAATGCTTCACATCAAGCGTGCATTGGATCTGACCAGGCGACCGAACAAGAATGTTCCATGGCGATGGAAACTCACACATCAGTTGCTGAGGAACATGTACCCGTCGAGACAGTAGAACCAGAACTAGAACAGAATTTAGTAGAAATGAATGCAATCTCCACACCGGTTTGTGATTATTCATCTCCTAAACTGAGCGTACCAAAAGTAGAATGTGAAACAATATCAGAAACCAAAGCCATTGAATGTTTGCCTGAAGCAGAAATGACTATTGCAGAACCTACACTGGAATTATCAATGGCAGAATCTGTCCCGGATTTGCCAACTGTGAAATCTGTCCCAGAATTGACAACTACGGAATCTGTACCGGAATTAACAATTGCGGAATCTGTTCCAGAATTTACAATTTCAGAATGTGTTCCGGAATTGTCAACTGAAGAATCTGTTCCAAAATTGTCAATTGTAGAATCTGTCCCGGAATTGTCAACTGTAGAATCTGTTTCGAAATTTACAATTGCAGAATCTGTTTCGGAATTGTCGACAGAAGAAACTGTTCCAGAATTGTCAACAGAAGAATCTATTCCGGTATTGTCAACAGGAGACTCTGTTCCAGTATTATCAACAGGAGAATCTGTCCCGGAATTGTCAGCTGGTGAATCTTTTCCAGAATCGTCAACTGGAGAATCTAATTCAGAATCGACAACTGCAGAACCAATTTCAGAATTGATAGAAGAATCTGATTCTCATCAAGTAGTTGAAAAAACTGACCAACCATCCGAGTCTGCACCAGTTGAAATGACCAGCATTGAAGATGGAAATTTGCCATCAAAAATAGATTCACAACCCATGAACACGAGCCAAGAAGTTATTCAAGATGATCTACCCCAAATTGAACCTATAAACTCAAACAATATTCCCATTCCTGAAGAAGAACAGGCGCTGTCTCCACCAGCACTTGCTCTCAGTAGTGAATATTTAGAAAGTGACAATGCAAATTGTGTGATAGACTCCAAATTGACTAATCATGAAAGTGAGCCTACGGAATCAGATCTGCAGATCGCGGAGACCCTCATCAACCTTCCCACTTCAGGTGCTCACACAACCATTGACTACCAACCGAGGGAATGTGCACCTGTTGAATCCTCGAGTGAAAGTAAAATGACTGAAAATGATAAAAACTTTAGTGCAGCCAGGTCCTTAGTGCAAATGTCGGAAACTTTACAAAGTGAACAGGTAGCCGGTGGACCACAAGAGGAAGAACAAGCAACCGCAGTGACCACTTTCAGTATGGAAGACAATCTAGAGCCAGTTTTTACTGACGAATCTGAAAAGAGTGAAATAGCGACAAATATCAATGTGCGGGACCAACCGATGCAACAGCAAGCAACAAGCCCCGCTGTTATATCCCCTACTAAATTATCTCCCATTATTGAACCTAAGAAACTAATATCCAAAGTCACTCCCTTAAAAGAGGACTCCATGCAAAATTCTAAACTCTTTCAGATTTTAGATGAACCAAACAAGAATAAGCCTAAACCTGCAGTGCAGATATTGCAATCCAAGCCCACCAGCCAGGGCAGGGAAAAGATCCTGAACTTTCAGGTGGGGGGGGTTGGGGCAGGAGCGCACAAGCCAAGAGTCATCATCCGCAAAGGGCACAAGGGAGCTACGGGCCCCTGGGACACGGGCAACGTACAGACTTTCACCATCCAGCAAGCTGGGGGGGCTGCCCTCAAGCAGAAATTGCTCTCTAAGCCTAGCAACACCATCATCACCTCTACGGGAAAGCTCATCCAAACCGTGGATTCTAAGGAGGAGGAAGGTCTATTTGACATTAATTCTATGCCCATAGTTCTTTCTGAAGAGATATTAACACCTGAAAATATAGATAAAATGCCAATTGTTATGACGGACACTCCGGTCACTTCAGCTCCTGCTCAGATCACTCCTGTTATGACTGAGACAGTTGCCATAAAGAAGGATAAAATTAAGGCGTCACCCGGACTGTATTCGGAAAAAACTGGTCCACCGATTAAGAAATACGGCTTGGATTCCAAGAGCAATGTTATCATGAAGCCATCCGTGAGTCCTAACATATTATCAAAGTCACCTAAAGTTAAAACGATGAAACATTTGCTGGTTGTGGATAAGAACACCGGCGAACAAAAACTTATCACATCGGAAGGCCTTAAAGATGTGCAGAATCCTCAAACTGTTACCAAAATTATGAAAACTTCACCCAGTGCATTATCCCAGCAACAAAAAGGGGAAAAATTCATTATACTTCCTCCCGGGCCAGCCAAAGTAACTACCGAACATGCCAAAATCTCACCGACAGTTACTAAGATATCACCCACTGCTTCTAAAGTTTTACCTCCTGCTGCCAAAAGAACTCAAAAAATCATAGTTAACCCTCAAACGGGAAAGTCACAAATCATTATCGGAGAAGCAATTCGGCCCGAGTCCGTTCCATCTCTAGGACAGAATAAACCTAAAACTGCCACTGCTAAAATCATACAAAATAGATCCAATATGGAGTCTTCCAGCGGAAACACTATAATGATTTTAACAAATTCTCAAGGAATACAGTCAAAAATTGTGCTTACTCCGGAACATCAAAGGTTACTTTTTCCCAAGAAGGGAGCCCAAATAGCGGTCACTTCACAAGCCATTGTCACATCCAGGGGTGCCCCTCCATCTGCGTCCAGCCCTGCCGTGCAGCGAGCCATGGCAAGCCTCACCCCCTTCCAACCTATCATTACCTCCCGAGGCCACAATGCCAACCCCATTTCGGGGAATGCCCTCATCACTAGCACCGGCCAGCTCATCCCCGCACACTCGCAGCAATCCTTGAAGATCATAAGCAAACAGAAAGGAAACCTCACTCCCACCTCGAGAATGATTTCTTCCGGAACCAGAACTATTCTAACTGGCAAGCCTAATCAAACTATACTCACCTCCAAAGGACAATTAATAACGACTCAGTCTTCTCCCATAACTAGTCAAAGTAGATTGCAGTCTGAAGTCAACAAGATCATAACATCATCTTCTCATCCTCACGAAGCTCATACCAAAGTATCTTCCCAACACCAGCCTCAGAAAATAATGGGAAAGCCCAAACAAGGGCTGCTCCGAGTTTCTCCGAAACCAGAAAAGATTCTTACTCCTGTGGCCCCATCCACTGTATTTATAAAGAGTGGTGGAAAACTATTAAATGCAGATACTGCTAGCATTTTGCATGGCAAAAAACCTGGAACCGTAATGCATTTGACCGCTGCGCAATTTGAACGTTTACAAAAAACTGGACAAATTATTCAGCAACCATCCTTAACACAAATAGTCTCCCCATCAAAAATGAAAGGTAGCCCTGGGAAAGTGCAAACTCAAAAGTTTATATTACAAAAGTACGCTAACACTAAACAAACCCCTCAAACTATCATGGAAAGAAAACCTGAGGCATTGGGTATGGGAACTGCACCAAAGCACAAGGTGTTGAGTCCTGGACCTGCACCGAAGAATATGCCCAGCTTAGTTCAGACTGGGGCACTGCATGGACCCACTCCACCTAAGAAGCAGAAACTACGGGAATTGTTAACAGTCAAATCCGAATCTAGCGCTAAGAAACGGGAGTCTGTATATCCCAGTCCATCCATCAAGGCTACAACTGATCAGTATAAAATCACCGAGCAACAGGTTATGGAGTTAGGAAACTTGGATGAGCTGATTCCAGCCACCACAATATCTACTTGCAAGGGTGAGGTGCGTACAAATGACACTGTCCATATGGCTAAGCCTGCCGTAGAACCGGCTCTTGCTCAAGTCCAACAGTCAGTATTGGAAAATCTTGTACAAAAAGAACCTGCAGTTCTTCACGAAACCGGTGTGGTGATGAAAACTGAAGAGATTCCACCTGCACAACCAAGTGGCATTGGAGATGGACAATTACTGGCTGTCCCTGGAGAAAATTTCGGCGGACCTCCCAATTCTTTTTATCTGTGCATGGAAGAAAATGGCACCCTCACTCCTATCAACAATCAACCGTTAGTTCTTGAAAATAATCAACTGGTTCCAATGGTTATTCCACCTGTTCTCCCAGAACAGCAAGTTATTATAAATGCGGGAGATCAGCAAATTCTTGTAGACCAACAAACTCTTCTGAGTCTTCTGGGCGGAGAAAGGTTGGTGACGACTGGAGACAATCAGCTCTTGTTGCAAGGAGATGTGAGACAGTTGCTAGCCGCCCTGACCCCGCAGACAACACCCAATCAAGACATCTTGGCAGCAGCCTTGGCTGACACCGATGTGTTCCAGCCTGAAGCCATGGTACCCGAAGGACTGAGTGTGGTGACTGGGAATCCTGAGGGAATGCTTGTTGAAATGGATAATATCGGAACTGACTTCCAAAATCTCAATGCCGTTGTATCTGTACATAGTAATGTATCAGAGACGAGTACAACTCTAAAACAACCCATCATGTCTCCAGTAGAATTGCCCTCTAAGACCAGAGTGCTGGAGGATGGAAGTCAAGGAGTGATTACTTCTACAGTGGCATGTCCAGAAACTGTTCCCCAGAATTTAGAAGATAGTTTAGCCGTTATAGGAGTGACTCCACCAAGTGTTCCAACGTCTTTGGATCTCCCCATCACAGTGACTGACCCGAGAATTGCTCCTAAAACAACTCATCCTCTTTCCTTATCATGTGGAGCTATATTTCCTCCATCTGGTCTTATGTCAGGTGCGATTATCTCTCCCAGTAGTGGATTGGATGTTTATCCCACTTCTCTGCTGCAAGATATCAAGACTTCGGCAAGCGAGAGTTTTCACCCCGCATCATTACTCTCCAAGTCCACTGAATCGAAAATTGATCGAAAAAGAAAAAGAGAAACAGTCCTAGAACAGAAGATTGCAGATGTGCCACGAAAGAAATCCTATTCCAGCTTTGTTTCCAAGAAAGATGACTATAATAAAGCCATTAAACAACCGGCATCTTCAATGCCATGTTTAGATGATTCAAGTTCCGATAGTTTCACTGAAGACAATCCCCAACAGTTGACGGAAGCGATCCAAACCAAAACATATTCACCCATTTCTATGCCTCTCCTCACCGAGGACACTGTTGAGGAAACAGTGCGTGTCCCTAGTCCTCCAACCGTAGTTAATGAAATGGTGGACAGCCACAATCTGACCACTTCAAAAGAGAGTCTACAAGCCGAACAAGAAGTTACTGAAATTCAAAATGAGGTGAAATCAATGCCGGTTCTACTTGATTCCGATGACTTTGTTTCACAAGAGGAAGATGCTCCTAGGAAATTAGAATCTGATATGCCTTCACTAGAAATAATAGAAGAATCAAATAAATGTGTTATAAATACGGAAGGTATCAGTATGCCCATGTTGGATAGTTCCGTGACTGATGAACCAGAGGAGTCGCAATCCTGTAAGGAAACAAATGTATTGATCTCCTCGCAGGATAGTCCCAGTCAAGGCTTACCTGAGCTACCCTCTTCAGAGCCCCCTGCCGATGAAATTATCCCGACGGATGCACAAATTAATACTAACGAATATCACGAGAATGAATGTCTAGAGAGTTCTTTTCCAGAGGATCAAGTCCATCCCGAAGCTATTACAGAAAATGGAGAAAATGATGTTAAGACTGATCAATCGGAAATTTCTCCTCAAAATGTTGGTGGCATAAATGATGCTGATGTAGAGAATGATATGGTACCACCATATTCTTGCGAAATTAGTGATTTACCAGATGAAAATGATGTTTCCCAGAATACCCCTGTGGACCTATCGGAGAGGTGTAGATCTGAAGATTTAGATGCTGAATTGGATATTGCCCCTTCATCAGTACCCGGAGAGACTTGCGAGAGCCCCCTCGCATCGTCTCCGCAACCTGTGGATGTGGGGCCTGAGCCAAATTGCCTTCCCATGCCCCTGCCCTGCGCCGAGCCCGAGGGCAACAGTTTAGATCACTTTAACGAGGATTATAACGAAATAGACCAACAACCGGCAGAGCCAGCCTCGGAAGATCCCATCCCTTTGGTGGGGGAGAATGCGGAGGACTCGCAACACTTTTCCGACAGCTCTTCAGACGCCTCTACAGAGATCCCCATTCAGCCTAGCATCTCGGTCAGCCACCATCTGGTGCAGAACCTTCCCTTGATCAATCATTCTGAGGATAAGAATGGCGACACGATCAAGAGGCCCGCCGATGAGGACGAGTTAAATGATGATTTCAAGTCTCCCACTAAGAGGTTCAGGCTGGACGCGGAAAGATAGAAACGGAGGTGGAAGGTGCTCTGTTAGCTGTATATATGTTTGAAATGTCGCATAGTATTTATGTTTATGAGTTTTTATCGAAAGCTTTTTGATTGCTGATCCTTAGACTAGGCCTGTGTAATATTATTTTAAAGGACTGCACTTTTTTATGTTCAACTTTTAATATTCTTAAGGTTAGCCCTAGCCCTAGAGCTGTAGTTTTGTTTGAGGATATCGGAATGGGCGCTGCCGAGAGGAGCGACAGGAGAGGCTCGAGCTCCTGCGGGCCGGGTGTGGGACGGGCGAGGTTCTCATCGTCACAAGGCAATTGTGTCTAATATTGGCTTTTTATCTGTCTAAATTGAATCAAATTGTAAATAAATTATTAATTAGAATATATTTTGGAAATATTGTTATATTTTTCAAATTCCATTATATAAACTTAAGCGTACAAGTAGATAAGACTTAAAAGTACCGATGAGAGTACTTTGACATGTAGAGAGAGGAAATAATATATAAACGAGTGCATATTGCGGAGGAGCAGAAGGATGGATCAGTGTCGGTGATGGACTATACGAGTGGAACAGAACAGAACTCTACATACAGTTGCCTTGAGGCGGTGCGGTGCGTTGCGTTATATTGTGTTATATTAAAACACCACGAATCATGAATCATTGTTTTATGATGTGGCATAAATTTATAATTATACCCTGTTTTCACTGTATGTTTTGTTTTATTTCTTTGTGTAAGAAGGGCACCCGCCTTGCGACACCTATAGTACTGTCATCCTGATCTTGATAGTTGAGGCTCTCCTATTGGTTTTGATAAAATCATAAATATTTGCTGATACCTGCAAAATCCATGTTTATTTCACACACTCAATTCAAATATATGTTTTAACACGTTCAGTACTGAGGACACACCTCGTGTGTCCATACAAACATACGCCCAGTGCGTACAACACGCCAGGCGTGTTCTGTTGATAATGTGCTTGTGTCTACTAAATTTTTCAGCATGGCACGCATGTATTCACATTAAAATAAATTCAAAATGAATGTGTTTAATAAACGAGTCCTGTGGTTTTTACTGCTTAACTTAAAAATTTGGAACTTATTCGTATAGTCTGACTGAATTTAGTATAGTCAAAATATTAACTACGGACGCAGCGACCGAGTGTGCCGATGTCGCCCATGTGAATAAAATTATCGAGATCCTATAAAGTGAACATCGCTCGACACTGGCGTATACACCTTCATATCGCCTGTTGAGAATCATAGTGGCGAAACTACAAAAAAATAATTTTCCAGTTAAGACTTCCAAATGGCACTAAAATGACTCCTTTTTTACGTGCGTAAGTGGCGAAAGTATATTTCAACTCCTTGAAGCGGCAAGGAGTTGAAGTTTCGTCACTATGATTCTCAACAGGCGATTTATACGAATTCACGGCCACAAGAAGAAAAATAGGAGTACAGATGACATTTTCATGCTAGAATTTAGACCTTAGTGTTGATTTTAGCTAAGTTAACTCCTTTTGTGAGTGTGTTGGTAAAATAACCTTTAAAGTTCCTCTCTGCTTCCATCATCGTGACTATCTTAACCTATGAACGGTACTACAATGTAAGTTCTTCAGCCAGGAAATGAATTTTCTCCTGCAGTATGAGTAAATATTTCGTATTTTTCTCCTCACATTATATCTCCCAAGTATTTGAACTTTCTCTGAAGAGCTTGTAATGAATATATCAAAAGATAAAATTTTTGATTGTCAGTAAAAAGAAAATATGAACAGACAAAGAGTACCTCTCGATATAAATAACTAAATTATTAAGAGAGTCCAATTTAATAAATATTTGAAATGCTGGCTGAATAACAGAGTGAGTGGAGATAGCTCGAAGTTTTTTGTTAAAAAAGTATGATTTTTGCAACAATTTTAATCTCGACTTAGGATGTATGAATTTTGCATTGCTACATATTCTCCCTAACCTCTATAGTAATTAAAGCATAAATACGTATTCGGGCCACCATAAAGAAACAGAAAGCTTTTTAAATATGGTGCTACCAAAGAATGCCGAGTCATGGATTGACTAAGTCCATAATAATGACATCTTGAAACGGATGAATCAAGATAGAGAAGTACTAATTGCCATCAAACAAAATAAACAATGTTAGATAAATGCTCGGAAATATATATTATACAAATATTGATACGGAGTTCAACAAAAGCGGATATTATAAAATTAGAATAATGATTTTATTATAATTATACAAGAAATAAAAATAAAAGTATGAAGATAGTTTTCTGAAGCTATTTTTATTATCCCATTTACTTTGCGCTGATAAACAGGTGTGATACATTCACTGGGAAGTTGATATGTATCAAGTTCTTACCTTTATTGCAGACTATGGCTTAAGTGTTGGGAGAGATCTACGCTCGTGTTTATACATATACAAATTACTAACAGGAAAAATAAAATCTTTGTTGATTGACAATATTGGGTAATTATTTACAATATTTATATAGCGTATTAGCCCGACTATAAGATGAGGTTTTTATTTAAAAAGGCGACATGTAAATAGGGGGGTCGCCTTATATTAGAGTCACAGAAGTGAGAGCGTTCAATAGGCGTCATTGTTTACACATAGCCTGTGCGTAGTCATTTCTGACAGTTTTCGATGTTTTTTTTGTACTGTCAGTTTTGCATCTTTGCTACCTAAAAAATATTATGACTGACCATATTGAAAGACGAGGAGCTCGAAAAAATCAAGGAATACGCAGAAACTATGGTTATGGTGGTGCGCGCTGCAGAAACAACCAACAGCTGTGCGGCTGTCGTCAATGGAGTAAAAAAATGTTGCATATCCAATAAAATGGACGGTGCTGAAGATGATATTTTGTGGGAAAATATGATTGAGGATTCCGAAGATGATAATATCACTGAAGATGAGATGAGACTGATGCTGAGGATGCTACCTATACCATATAGCCATATGTGAATCTGTCTGGTCTGATTAGCTACTGTAGTTGGACTTTTTTATTTCTTCTTTTCATGTTTAAACATGTACTCAACTATTATCTGGGTACTTCGTTTTAGTAAATATTTTTCGTTAAACATTTTGCATTTTATTTTTCATAATATTAACATATAATGGTGAGGGAAATGTTTTTTTTTCTCCAAAAAGCAGATTAAAAAATAGAGGTAGCCTTATAATCAGGATCGCCCTATAGTCAGGCCATTACATTAAAGTCTGAAGAAACTATAGAGGTCAATTGTTGGCATACAAATGTCAAATGGAAATGTATAAAGATTGATGTATGCTGATGACATGGTAGTATTGTCAAAAAGCAAAGATGAATTAGAGTTTGGTAAGTAAATTGTACGAGAGTTGCGAGGAGAAATATCTGAGAATGAATGTTGGAAAATCCTAAGTAATGGTGAAAGGAAAAGTAAATGATGGGATATATGGATGAATAATGAAAGATGGAGTAAGTTAGGGAATTCTGCCATTTGGGTAGTGTTTTCTCAGATGATGGAAGAGTTAAGAGGCATATTGAACAGGGTGTAGCATTAGGAAACGTCAATGGGGCACTAAAACATGTATACTCAAACCAGACAGTAGAAAAATTTGCTAAGATAGTTCATAATATTTTGGTGCCAGCTTTGATGTATGGGAATGAAATGTGAACACGGAAAATGACTGATAAGAGCCGAATAAATACTGTAGAAATGTGTACATTGAGAAGAATACACGGGGTGACAATGTATGACAGAAACACGATATGAAAGTGAACTTATGTGGGTGATGTGTTGAGTAAGACGAAGTAGAGCACGCTGAGATGGTTAGGGCACGTGGAACGAATGAATGAAGAAAGACTAACAAAACATTTATAGTGCCAATATGAAAGAAGCAAATGTAGAAAGTCATAGAAGTTGTACGGATGTAGAAGAGGCTAAGAGTGTGTGTCAAGATAGGAAAGTCTGACGCTCTGTCGTCTCTGCTTATCCTGACGGCGAAATAGCATGATGGTATGTAATTATTTATACAGTCGTAAATTAAGATTCTTTTTGGTGGCGTATTCACAAACTGGCCTTTTGAAAGCATCACTATAAATTGAGGAAGTAAGCCACTTACACAGGGATGCACGAGTTCATTGTTCCTGTTATTATATTTAGACTTAATCATTTAATTTTTTCTCTTGTACTATGCATTTAATTTGATTTAATTGTGTTAACCTTGTAATTTATTTTTAACAAACACTGTTTATTCCACTTTTTTGTGACGGTATAACCCTACCGGTTTCAAGGCTTTCACCTCACCTTCAGGGGAGCGCAAACAAGACTAAATGCTGTTCGAACTGGTACCGATATAGACACTTCAACGGTTGGAGGCGGGGGGGTGAGGAAGGCTAGGGATAATTTCGGCCAAGAGCGGGGAGATTTTGGGGAAATAACTGTTCAACAGATGCTCCGATCGGTATACTGACTTAGAAATTTCTAGGGCCTCTAATCTGTCCAATTTATTTCCGTTGCCGCTAATAGTTAAGAATTTGGCATCATCGATAGAAAAAGTATGATTCTCACGGTGACAATGATTAGCCATTTCAGAATAAATTAGAGGATTTGTTAAGGCAGATTGGTGTTCACGAAATCTCTTTTCAAAAGATCTTCCTGTCTTTCCTATATAGAAATTATCACAGTCAGCACATAAAAGTTTATACACACCGCTGTTGCTAAGTATTTCATTTTTGCCTTTCCCATTAAATAAGAGTTTCCGGAGATTAAAGTTAGTGTAAAAAGCTGGCTTTATGTGACTTGGAATATTTTTGGTTATTTCATTTGATATATTTTTTATAAATAGGACTTTGCTCCATTTATAGGTATGCTTATAGGTGTCGTTAAATATATAATCTTTTATAAGTTTCTTTTTTGTTTTGTTTTTTAAAAGTGAATCAATGAGGCTTCCAGGATAGCCATTATTTGTAGCAATTTTTTTGGTTATTAATTCCTTTTTAAAATTGTCGTCGGTTAATGGGACACTGAGCAATCTATGAAGCATACTAACCTTGTATCAATTGTAAAATGAACAAATAAAAATAAAGAAAATGCTTTTTCTTATGCTATCAGTTTATTCTCAACCCCTCATTTATTGGTTGTCCGGAAATTATATCGTATTTTCAGGTAAAATTGGACCAAATGCTCATGGACGGTGGTTTTCCATATTTTCAGTATCTCAATATCTCATGTCATTGAACGCTTGTGGTGGTAATCAGCCTCAATCAGTGATAATCATCCTTCCAGTGTCTTATCATTATGATTTTTTTTAACCACATATGATGGACATGATGGCTTACTGCAAATGCTGTACATATCTTTTTTCAATTTGTATTGCATTTTACCCTTTATCTTCAAAATGACATAAAAAACCAATCAAGCAATTTGAGTAAACAATGGCTGGAAATATGTGCTAAACTATTGCTTTTCATAACAATATACATTCAGGATATTCTACTATTTGTTCTACTATTTTGTTTTTTTCAAGTTTTGTTCTACTATTTCTCCGAGAAATACAAAATTACTTTCCAGATAACATATTACAGTAGAACCTCTATAATTTTTAAGGGACTAATTAAATTTAACAATAAATATCATTTTTGTGATTGATTTATTGGCAAACACAGCACTAAGTGTACCATGGTCTTAAAATGAAATAAACAATGTTTTAGGGGGAAAAAAACACATTTTACATTTTAAAATATCTTTAATTTCATTCTTAAGTGTTAACAAATTAAAATATCCAACTTAATATAATAAGGTTATATAAGAAAAGTTATAGTCAAATTGCCAGTTGCCAACTTATTCTTACAATAATATCCACTTAAAGTTTCTTCTTCAAAATGCAGGATCTCCTCTGCAACAAACATTTCAATCACAACTTATATATGCAAATTTTGCATCGCTACATATTCTTAAAATATGGATAAGTTATCTTCTTCCCCTAAACTGTTGAATTAATCAAAAAAAGAAATATACAAATTATAGTATTGCGCTGTCATAAAATATAATCTCGAAATAACTGGTTTAGGATTTATAAAAGGCACCACTAGATCAATTCAGTTGGGATAAGATCTGATAGCTAAGATATAAAAATATGGATATCAGTAATGAGTCGACTATCTACCAATAGACCACTGACACCGGTAATATGGCCAGTAATGTTTATTCAGTTACCAATATTCATAATGGTCATCACCCTACACATTCCACCAGGAACACACGGACGCCATAAAACACCTCCACCCGAGTCGGTCAACAGCTCGGTAATCCATGTTTTCCTATGAATTTCCCTATAGTTACATTCAAGTATAGTGTAGGACGGGTGCCCGATTTATCTAGTCCCTTGCTGGAGATAAAGCAACATAACTCTTGACCAGCATCCTCAATACATGACCCAGACACTTCCAGCGCTTCACACTTACTGTGGTGGTTATAGGCTGTTGTTGCATCTGAAGATGAACTATCTCGTTCCCAATCATCCTCTTAAGCCATATCTTCTCAAAACAGATAGTTCTTCTCTTTTGGGCCTTGATAATATACTTAGATACAGAGCCATATTGTGTAGGTTGTGGGTTCGATTCCCGTTGGTACCCAGCTTTTTTGTAAAAAAGGGATCCAGTATGGTTTTTATGTCATACATATTTAGTTTTATTTTCATTTTCTACAGCATGTCCAAATGTAATGACTTGCAGTAAACCTGTACAACACGTTATTCGAAAGCGTGGATAAATGGGATCTCAGAAAATATTTTGACCGCAGCCACCACCTTCCTTTGGTTGATCTTATCTTTTAAGGAAAATGTTTAATTCAATAAAAATGTGTTTGAATTCCTCGAGGAGAGTTCGATTTCTAAACGGCGAGAAGTGCTTTCATTGAAATGAAGCCTCTCTTGACAAGCCCAGACCCGAGTTTAGAATTAAGAATACTGTGCAGACACTAGTGAATCTAGACTATTCAGTCGTTTGTTCCAAGATCTCATAACTCGTTTAGCAAAACAAAAAGCGAAAAGATTTTTTTGTCGACAGTAGTTTAATAAAGTAACACGAATGTTTCTTTGGAATACTTTTGAACTAGTTAAAAGGCATTTTAGATTTCTTCTTCCAGACGACACTACCCTTAGTGATGGTCATGAATAAATGCATAATGTGTGTGTTGGCTTTAATATTGCACTGCCTTGCTGCGTAAGTGATGTTTCCGATCTTTATATTATATAGTCATTAGTCTCACTTGTAGGCGTTTTCATAGTTATCTTCTATAGGATGGCCCCTCGTATGATTTTTAAAGCCCCAGTTGTCAACATCGATGGACGTCATTCTTAGTGGAAAGATTGGAAAAAAAATTCCTTGCATAAGGGCATGCCTGAGCTCGCCATGGGTTTATCCAAGCTATTGAACCACCCAATTTCTCTCAAGCCATGAGAGCTTTACTGACAAAAAATTTTAATTCAATTTTCGTGTTGCCCTGTTGTAATTTTTTCAGACTATTTGAACTTCAGGCCTTAAGCCGTTTTATACATCTATTTATTGCGCTGCGAGTCATTTCCCTTCTCCCATGATGGACCTTAATTCCGTAGTTGCTTCTCTTCTTTTCCCACTCAGGTGTGTCGCTACCAGTCCCTTTAGGCAGTTCCTTCTTCATCACTACGTGCTGACACGCTCATAAAAAAATTCAGATTTTGATGGTTTAGTGTAGATCGCACTGGATGGAGACTTATTTTGTCCCCCATAACAACTTGGATGGAACTTAAGTTATCTTCTATAGTATAAATTATGTGACCTGCGGATTTTTTATTTCAACAGGCTGGGAATAGGAGTTTGTCACCAATAGTTTAGGTCTTTTTTTTCTTCCTAGCTGCATTCCACTATGTGGGGTTGACTTATCTAGCCCTCTTTCTCCAGAGTACTGTTGGACAGGATCCCTCGCCCCTCCTAGCGCTCCGATATCATCTCCCACACCATCCATCAATATTTTCCTTGAATGACCTCTTTACCTTCTCCCATGCACCTCTAGCCCAAGGAAAGATTGGCCAACACAATTTTCAGTTTTTCTAGAGATGTGCCTGTACCACCGCAATCTGGTCTCCCTCAGTTTGTCATTTATGGGTGCCACTTACCTACGATACACTATTTCCTACGACTATACGAGTGATACCCACCACCCATCTCAGCATATACACCGGCGTATTACTTCTGCTCTATTGTGCACTGAACACTGCACCGTTATTGTCGTGATACTTTGATGCACTTAGCGCTTTATCTTCAGTGGTATTATGTTATCACAAGTCACATGAGGCACTTAAACATATATACTCGAAGCAGACAGTATCAAAATCTGCCAATATGTTAATCCACAACAGTATTTTAGTACCAACTTTGATGTATGGGAGTGAAACGTGGATATGGAACAAGACTGAAAAGAGCCCGATACATGCTGTGGAAATGTGTGCACTTTGAAGACTATATGGGATAACACAATGTACGACAGAATACGGAATGAAGTGATTAGGGATGAATGTGAACTTAAAGCTGATGTGTTTAGTAGGGTGAAGAAGAATAAGCAGAGATGTTTAGGCAGGTGAACAAATAAATGTACAAATATACAGTGCAAATGTGAGTGGAAGGCGTAGTAGAAGACCAAGGAAAGTATGGTTAGATCAAGTGTATATTTTGAAAGAAGGAAATGTCAAATCCGAGAAATCGTAAGAGATGCATGAAAAGGTGCATAGATGTAGAAGAGGCGAAATATGTGTCACAATAGGAAAGCCCGGTGCTCTCTCCTCTCTGCCTACCCCGACAGGGAGACGGCGCGATGGCACGTGTGTATGTAAGTCACTCCAGTGACTAGTATCCAGTCTGCCCCCACAGGTATAGGCCACTGTTCTAGGGTAAACTTGAGTGAGTATACAATCTAAACAAAATATAATTTGTACCAAAGTATTTATTTTGTTATATTAAAACAAATTCACTGTTAAACATAAACATGGTACACACAAATTATAAATGGTTATTGGTAGAAATTAATTCTTTACTTACAATAAATAGGTATGTTTGGAAAATAAGAATTACCGTTGCTTGGATCGTTCTACGTGACATTTGTACTAACAACATACCAAAAGGGCACAAGTCAATATAAGACAGAATTTAATTTTAATGCCATTCTATTTTTTTGTGCCATACGAGGCTTTTAAAATATTATCTACAGGCATACCACACTTACGACACATTAGGTTCAGGTTCTTTGTCGTAACACCGAGCGATGCATTTTTCGTTACATCTCTATGTGCATACTGCTATGCAGTTGCCATCTATGAGAATAACTTACATAAATAAAATATTCAAAACCAGAATAAACATCATAGGCCTTATACCTTGTTTATACGTGACGATTCCTCGGCCAAACACCAAATATTCACTGTGATATTTTTGACACATTACAAATGCTGAATCCATTTAATGTGAATAAAATTTTACGTAAGTACATGCCGTGCTGATAAATTTCACCTAGATAACAAGAACATTATCAGCAGATCATGCCTAGGGTGTTGTGCACACTGGACGTATCTTCGTATGGACACGCGAGTGGTGTCCTCAGCAATGAACGTGTTAATTTGACAATATATTATATGAGTACATCCAAAATACAAAACTAGTTTTTGTGATTTATTTAAAATATTAATGTTGTACACTTTTATTGCATACAGTACAAGCTGGAGGTTTATTACCCCGTGGCAATCTTTTACAATCAACTGGAAAAATGTTAAAGAAACCTTAAGTGAAAACCAGACTGGTACCTTTTTTAATAAAATTAGGTAGACAGGAATCGAACCCGCAACTTACGAGATGGAACACAGGTGTCTTACTAATGAGGCTATAATAAAATATGTATGAGTAAAGAAGGCCTATATCACATCATCCTGTTTGTTCCATCAGGTACACAGGAACGAGCACTTGCTAAGCAATTTGTGTTTCTTCAAATGTTATCTCAAAACGTGCATTTCGATTCGATACATTTGCATTTATAAGAAAATCCTAATTCACGAGCTTAATAATGAGGCTATGTCTTATCTCAGGTGTTGACATAGACCGAGTGAAACAGCAAGAGTGCACCTCAGTCAGGGAAACCACTCAGCCGAGCAGATAGGACTGCAGTCTATCCACTCTTCTCGACCGAAGATTACTCGCTAATTTACACAGGCCAAGTTTAGTTCTTGGCCTTGTCACGTAAACAAAGCATTATTTTGATAATAATGGTAAGCATACTGATATTGGATGGTGTCAAGAGTCGCAAAGCAGGTGTCTCAAGTCATAGTATAATCAGAACTGAAGTGTCGTAGACACTAAGCATCGTAAGTTGGGGTATGTCTGTACTACTCTCAAATATTGAGCATAAGTAACATTTTTACTACACTAAAGTAGAAAACTTGATTTTTTACAAATTTTCAGTTCTCACTTTTATGTGAACCGTCAAGTTCAAAGTCTGTCGACCCAATTATGTATATCCATTGTTTAACCTAAAATACATCAAAAGACTGATGTCAACATTTACATTTTGTGTCTGTCTCTAAAAGAAGTCAGCTCACACTTCAAGTTATGATAAGCGAGAGTTGTTTAATTAAATTAATGAGAAATTTATCAACAATAAATGATAAAAATATCACATTATATTGTACTATTTTACTAATTTTACAATGTGAAAAAAAAACTTTAAAACCGGAATTATACAAATTGAAATAACATATTTTTGTTATGAATATCATACATACATAGTTTATTTACTTTCACGGTATATGATACGGCCTAGCCTGGTGGACTTCATTATTTCTTCCGAAGGTTTATTTAATAAAAGGAAACATCAATCTACCACGAACAGTGTCCTTTTGTTGTAGTCTAATTATTTTCAAATAAGTGATAGAAAATTCTATTACGATGTATTACTGTTAATAGCATATTGACCAACCAAATGGGAAACATATGTGACATAACATTATTCAGTCAAAGAATACAGGTTAGCCCTCGATTTACAGTATCCGGACCATTTGCATCAATCAGGTCTCGCTAAGAGCGTTAAGTCCCAATGTTCGGACAAACTAGCGTGTGTCAAGTCTTGTATACCCCCCACAATCACATTCAGTACTACTTTGGTTCAAGGAACCACATCGTTTGATTATTCACCTTGCATCTAGTCACCACTACCAGGAGTCTATTCAGTGATCTCCAAGTAGCCCAAGGCAGTTTTCCATTCCAACCATTCCATATTATTACAATAATGTCAACATTAAATCTGTGGCTATCCTAGGAATATGTCTAATGACACATCACTAGTATTGTAGAGTTCTCTAGAAAGTTTGCGGTCAGATAACTCCACAAATGTTTTTGTTGCTCTATAAAACTTACAACATATTAAACCTTTACTAGTATTTAGATACCAAATATGGAACTCTTTTTTTATAAAAGATATTGAACATCTTAAAAAGAAACTAAAACTCCAAGATGTCGAACTAATCTGAATTACGAAGACCTACTCTGCAATAAATACAAAATCGCGGAGACTTGATCGAACGTTAGATCTTAAGCAGCCATTATGATGGCTCACAAATCCACCATCAGTTTGCTTTTAACCAAAACACTCATTTGAGAGGAATCAGTTTTGCTAAAATGAGTAGTGAAATCTGGAATTTACTGTCCAATAGTTAAGCGAGTGTTGGAACACACAAACCGAGAAGTGCTGTTTTAATGGTCTTTTCCTATGTCATTTCTATAACGATTATTATTACTTATTTAGTCAATGAAAAATGAATAAATTATATTATAGGTTTCTCTAAAAATACACACACATCAAATATTATTTTGTTAAACTTGGATATGAATGCATAGTTTAATTTCTGCTCTAGTCCGGTTGCGTCGTAGTTACAGTCGTATTATGTTGCCCCGACTGTTTTATTTTATTATAGTAGTCGGTCAATGCGACGCAATTTCATATAACTTCAAATATTAGGACGCGTCAGATCATCTTCTATTTTTAACATTGGTGTCAAGTCTACGTGACTTTTTCTAAACATTTTTATATTTACCGCACTTCTATTGTTAGAGATATGACGGTTCTTTTGCATTCATTCAATCAACACTTTTGAAACTGACACTTGGAAACATTTATCGAACTGGCTGAACGTTGAAAGCGTACTGTTTAGCGAGAATGTTACCGTGTAGAAACCTCGGGTTTTCCCCAAAATGACAAACTAACTGGTGTGATTGTGAATTGGCACAAACAAAACCACCGTAAAACGAGGGCAACCTGTAACTTCGTAAGGTAAAACAAAAATTAATAAAAAACAGGAAAAAAAGTGAATAAAACTCAGATTTTATACAAAAGGAATTTGTTAATAAATAACCAATGTATTATACAATTTACTCACATAAAAGTTGACAAAAATCGTCCAAAATATGGAGTTGTTGAAATTTGGAGAAAATAAAATGAGAATATGAACTGTACAAAAAGATTTATTGTTATGTTTGGATACTCGTACAATCGCATACAACTAAAATAATAATATATTTAATGCAGCACGTAACATACACGACATTCAGCCGATACCCCGTACACTCCCGACACTCCACTGCGCGTCGAGATCAATTTCCTACCGATTATCCCATCTTGTCCGTCGCAGTGATATGGGTGACAGCCTTTCTCGCTGTCATAAATTAAATTCAATACTAAGATACCTTTGGAACCAGCCAAGATATTATTTTTCTTGGAAACATTTGTCACATTGTTAAAAAATATTTATGATGGGATAAAAAAAAGTTCCCTACTATAATTTCACACTATGTGTATGTCACTTCGAACCAAATCCACAAAGATATTGTAGCAGATCTTACAAGAGCTTATGTGGATTTGTTAAGTAAGTGGATTTCTTTAGCTCAAAATTTGTGTCCACTTAGCAAACACATATTTGAGTTGTTCAAGGAATATATAGTTTATTGAGCCTTTTTAAATATGACGAAAATATAAATCACATTAATATCAGATGCTAAGAAAGAAGCTTGAACTTCACCAGGGGATGCAATATTGCCATAGGGATAGAATTTATCTTAAGTGAAAACCAGATTGGAATCCTTTTAAGAAAAAATCGAACCTGCCACCCCCGATTCGGATGTAGTTAGTTGGATTTCACAACCACCCATGCATTGTTCCATGGGGGAAAAATAAATCCCCATTTAGCGCAATCTCCACTAGAACTTTATTTTTTTATGTAACGTCACTTAGCGAAGAAGAAGGAACTCCTCTTCTAGTGGCAAAACACCAGAGTGTGAAAAGAATACTAGCGAGGATGAAATCAGGTCGGAAACAACTAGAACACAGAGGTAAAAGACATTGTGCAGGGCAATCATGATCAAAGTAACTAAACAAGTTGCCATATGCTCGAAAGTATGCACAAATCAACTCTTAGGCAATAACACTATTCATACTTATTCGCCAGTCATTTTAAGTTCCCTGACTCGATCCATTTCCCTGGTGAATCCATTAGCTCTTGAGCTATCTTCTCATATATTCAATTTCATCAAATTAGGCATCAAAGTCTTATTATTCGTATGCTAAATAATTAATTTAAAGAGTGGACGTGTCGGGCAGGGCTCAAACTCTCGGGCACGCATTCAGACGCTTCGACACTCACACACTCGGCCACAGTTAGTCTAAGTTGCACAATCTCAATGGGAACTCCCTATCTCTAAGTGTTTTCATTCACTCATTAAGTCTAAAAAGTTTTCTTCTTTACACAAGGCATTGTAATATTCTTCTTAAATGCTTCATACCTAAAGGAAATCAAACCACCTCAACTCCCACCCGCGTTCGAGTGAAAGATAAATAATCGTTCATTGTAGTCGACTGGTCGCCACGTTCGGGCGACACGAAACCGCACGACGCTACTGAGCCCAGCCGGCCAGCTCCGAGCTCCTCTCGCTGCTTTCTCCCGTACGTCAATTATTACCAACTTAACATTTATAACGTTGCAAGCATAATAATATGTATATTTGTGGAATAATAATAAAAATATAAAAGAAAACTAAAGAAATAACACTTTCACTAAATTACACATTTTTAAATATAAGAAAGAAAAAAACAACTACAGAAACATTAAAAATTCTTTTGAAAAAATAAAAAAACGCAACATGATAACTATACACAAAAGTATATTTATTACAGAATGAAGATAATTAGATAACAGTCGGATTTGTATGCGTATTTGCCGAGGAAGACACGTGAGTAAAGCGTGGGAATTTATCAATTACTTTTCTTACAAAACCGGCCTGGACACGGAGCGGAGACCATCTCATCTCGCGACGTGACAACGCCGCTATTTATTTTCAATACACAACTTCAATTTTGAAATGTCCAAATAAAAAAAAAATAAACACCTACATAAAGCATTTTCTCTCACATATTTTTTTTTTAAACAAAATTAACACTTGATCACAGTTCAATCCAGTCAGTTTTATCTCCCCGCAGGTCGCACATTACTCAAAAGCCGGTAAACATGACGAGGATCACCAACACATTGCTCAGGTGGACTTAAACAAATAGTTATATAATGACACGTGGATATTGTATAATGAGTCCATTCATTAATAGTCCGTGGGGCGCACACTGCACTGTACGGGCCGGCGCACTAACTCCTTAACCGTCCTCCTTCGGGGGGGTGAACCATCCTGCAAAACAAAATAACATATTATAATGACCAGTAATTCAGTTTAGAATAGATAAATCTAATATGACATGGAATAGCATATTTGCTATAGCATTAGAGGCATTTCATATCATATTACCTTTAACCTCTAAGTGACATGGAATAGCATATTTGCTATAGCATTAGAGGCATTTCATATCATATTACCTTTAACCTCTAAGTGACATGGAATAGCATATTTGCTATAGCATTAGAGGCATTTCATATCATATTACCTTTAACCTCTAAGTGACATGGAATAGCATATTTGCTATAGCATTAGAGGCATTTCATATCATATTACCTTTAACCTCTAAGCGAGTGAGATTTTGTAAGTAAAATAAAAATTTTTTTTTTAAGTAATATAAATAAAGAATTGCGGCCGCCATATACAAAATAATTGAATAGATAAAAACATTTGAGCCATGTCCATTTTATGGATAAATTCATGTATTCGGGAATAAAAACATAGGACGTACCGTGTACGTCCACTCTCTTGAGGTAAAAATTCACTCGACGTACGGCCATACTCGTTTCGAAGTTAACATAGTAGATTTTACTCTTTTTTGGTACATGAATTTCATATCATCAGTATCAAAATCAGCCAAGATGATTAGTGCATAATTGTATTTTGGTGCCACTTTTGATGTATGGGAGTAAAGTGGACATGGAAAAAGACATAGGAGCTGAATTTAACGCTTTAGAAATGTTAACACATGAGGGGACAATGTATTCCAGTATACGGAATGAAGGGAGTAGGGATGATATTGAACTTAAAGCTGATGGATTGAGTAGGATGAAAAAGAATAATATGAGATGATTTAGGGAGGTGGAACTAATAAATGAAGGAAGACTAAGGAGGGTATGGTTGGAACAAGTGCATGATATTTTGAAGGGAAATCATAAGAGCTGTATGAGAAGGTAGAAGAGGCGAAAGCTCTCTCTTTTCTCTATCCAGTCCGACAGGAAGACATTTCATCATTTAATTCTTCTAGCCTAATAGGAAGAAGTGTTCAGTTACCATTCTTCTCGTGTATCTGCACCAGGGATTTGAAGCTCTGCTGGGCCCGCGCCAGGGAGTACTGTCCTTGCGACACCAGCTTGGTGGCCCCAAACTGGATGCGCGCCTTGCCCTTGACCAGCGTGGCGGCGATCTGCATGATGACCGCCTCCACAGTGTACGCCGAGGACCAGCCCTGCTTGGTGAGTAACTCCATGCATATGGCGCCGCCCACCAGCACATACCCCCCTGAGATGATGGGGTACACCACCCGCACGAAGGGCGGCTCGAACGGGTATGTCTCCTTGAAAATAATGTTCAGCAGGATGGAATCCTTGCCCTCCTTCTCCTTCAGCAGCACCAGGTCATTGTGCAGTGGGCTGTCAGGGTCCACGCACTTCAGCCTGATGTTCCACTCGTATATTGAGTCATTTACTAGTTCTGTAATACATAATATATATATATTATTGCTCTATGTACAAATGTGAAAATAACTTACTAATTTATTAAAAGATTTGGCTTTGTAGAACTCCATATTAGAAGATTTAACAATAAATTTAATTACTTTGTTATTCCACTAAAAACATCCATCCCATTACATTACACATGTTTTGCACCTTCTATCCCGAGGCTGAGGCTCTCTTCTGGCGGAATGATCCCAGAACATGAGCGTACATAGTCTATCTAATAATAATTTTTAAGAATTTGCAAATCACATAATAGAGATAATTAACATAATTTAATAGATAGTAAGGTTAAAGTTTAAACCAACATATTTAAAACAATTCCATATATTTTAGGCTCTGTACCATCTTGTACACTTCTATTACTTTCCGAGGGTTTATTGCTGTACTGTAGTTTATCTAAAAGAAAAACAAAACCATTTCTCTTTTCTCACCTGATTAATTAAAACAAACGCTTTTTTGCGAATGTGTGTTTATCATAGTATAAATAGGCCAAAACCCGTACGGCTGTCGAATACTTCAATTCTCTCCGAAAATAATTCGAAATTTGAATTCGGTGGGTCAGTGATCCTGAACGAATTTTAAATACCTAGCTTACAATTTTTGAACCGGTGTAAAAGGGGACGATGTATAAATGATATATACGAGGGCGGTCCGATAAGTACTTAGCCTCACCGCCCGATGGCACCACTATGGCAAGAGAAATTTTTTATCGCGTAGTACATTCTCGTTGACAGCTACTGTCAATATTTCAGCCGAATCGGACGCGTAGTTTTGTTTTGACCGCGTGTCCGCGGATTTGAGAAAAATGGAAAAAGAGCAATATCGGTCGGTGATTCGATTCTTGTTTTTGAAAGGGAAATCGCGCTGCGAAATCAAAGAGCGCTTGGATGCTGTGTACGGTGACTCTTCTCCTTCGATGGCGACTGTCAAAAATTGGTTTAACGAGTTTCAACGTGGTCGCACGTCGGTTTTTGATAAACCACGCCCAGGTGCCCCGAAAACGGCTACCACGGAGGATAACGTGACAAAAATCCACGATCTCGTATTGGCAGACCGCCGATTGAAGGTGCGCGAGATAGCTCACCCGGCGAATGTGCTCCGAAGAAGGCGAAGACTGTCCTATCGGCCGGAAAGGTGATGGCCACCGTTTTCTGGGATTCAAAAGGTGTGATCTACATCCACTTCCTGGAGAAGGGCAAAACGGTCACAGGGCTCTACTATGCCGAATTATTGGGCCGATTCGACGCTGAATTGCAAAAAAAACGGCCCCATTTGGCGAAGAAAAAAGTGCTCTTCCATCATAACGCACCGGCTCACACCTCCGCCGTCTCCACGGCCAAATTGGTAGAATTAGGCTACGAACTGCTGCCCCATCCACCGTATTCTCCGGATTTGAACCCGTGCGACTTCTTTTTGTTTCCAAATTTGAAAAAATCACTCGCCGGGCAGAAATTTGAGTCGAATGAGGAGGTTATCGCCGCCACGGAGGCCTACTTTGCAGACCTCCAGAAAACGTATTTTTCAGACGGGTTAAAGAAGTTGGAGCATCGCTGGGTCAAGTGTATCGAACTCAAAGGAGATTATGTTGAGAAATAAATCGCCACTTTTCCAAAATTTTTGTTATTCTTTTGTAGGCTAAGTACTTATCGGACCACCCTCGTATAAACAAATTTTACATTTATGAATATTAATTTTCATAAATGTAGAATTTGTTTTACTTCCGTGAATATTTCACAGGTTGCAACTAGTATAAAAATAATAGCAAAGGTCACACATGTGAGATTGTGTTTGACATCTATGAAAATTTTCACTAACAAAATTCACATTACGTACGCGGGTGGGGCATGAAGGCAGCTGTAATACATACCATCACGTTGTCTCACTGTTGGGGTAGGGAGAGGGGAGAGAGCGCCAAATTTCCATCATTTGCCTCCTCTAAATTCATACACCTTATACAATTTCTCTCGCTTTTTACATTTCCTTCTTTCAAAATATCACACTAGATCCAACCATAATTTCCTTGGTCTTCCTCTACCTCCCCTTCTATTCAAATTTGGACCGTATATTAATTTTAATAGTCTTCATTAATTCGTTCCATGTGCCCAAACCCTCTCAGAGAACTCTTCTCATAGTAATAATAAAAGGGCAATTTGCATAGCGCCGTTTAAAGAGTAATTTATTCTTACATGTACTTAAATCATTCTTCATCTTACTCAACACATCAGCTTTAAATTCACATTAATCCCATATTACTTAATTTCGTATTCTGTCATACATTGTCACCCCACATACAGGTCTAAGTGCACAAATTTCTAGAACAATTATTTGGTTAATTTCTATATTTTTCCACGTCCACGTTTCACTTCTATACATCACAAGGTTGGCACTAAAATACTGTTGTGGACTATTTTGTTACTATCAAAGCAGCTGTCAAGCTATTTCAATGAAATATTATGAACGTTCAATTATTTTCAACAGTCAATTATGCTTAAACAATTTCAAGCTTGTTAATTGGACCTGATTGCAATCAAAATATATCGATCGTAAATATCGGTGGCTGTGATCTGACAGCTTGCATGCTAAGCAAGCCTATTGTAAATATCAGTGGCTGTGATCTGACAGCTTGCATGCTAAGCAAGCCTATTGTAAATATCAGTGGCTGTGATCTGACAGCTTGCATGCTAAGCAAGCCTATTGTAAATATCAGTGGCTGTGATCTGACAGCTTGCATGCTAAGCAAGCCTATTGTAAATATCAGTGGCTGTGATCTGACAGCTTGCATGCTAAGCAAGCCTATTGTAAATATCAGTGGATGTGATCTGACAGGTTGCATGCTAAGCAAGCCTATTGTAAATATCAGTGGCTGTGATCTGACAGCTTGCATGCTAAGCAAGCCTATTGTAAATATCAGTGGCTGTGATCCGACAGCTTGCATGCTAAGCAAGCCTATTGTAAATATCAGTGGCTGTGATCTGACAGCTTGCATGCTAAGCAAGCCTATTGTAAATATCAGTGGCTGTGATCTGACAGCTTGCATGCTAAGCAAGCCTATTGTAAATATCAGTGGATGTGATCTGACAGCTTGCATGCTAAGCAAGCCTATTGTAAATATCAGTGGATGTGATCTGACAGCTTGCATGCTAAGCAAGCCTATTGAATATTGGGCGTCTCCAGATTCAATTCCTGGTGTATTTAATACACTCCTGGACTGGTTTTACTCTGACCATTTTACATCTATAGTTGTTTATACAGTTTATTTTAAATTTTTATAGCGGTAGTAAGCAACATAAAAATAGTGATATAAATATTAACTCCCGCCTAATGAAAGAGACGCAATAAATGAAACCTGTCGATCACACTGGAAGTTTAATTTCCTTACTGTAGAACTTTGGGTTTGATATTTCAAGAATGTGTGCTTACTGAAGTGCAATAGCTCGCAACTTGCTGACAATTATACTAGACTATGATCACGAAGGAGTCTCTATCGTATATTTATCATTTACACCATAATCTTTCATTGCCTCACCATATTCCTCTCTTTTCTGTAATAAATAATATATAATGAATCCATGTGGAGTATGTAAAAGTACAGGGGCAGTGTGGAAATTTAGGTACAAGCAATAGAACGCTTTATATTACAGCAGGGGAGTCCAATCAGTCAATGGTGATCTGCCAATTAATTCCAGCATGCTTTTATGTAGATTTTGACTTTTTGTTCCATTGCATACATAAAAAAATACTAATATAAAATTAAAACTCACTTTGTTTTATCATTTCTTGCACATCACAATGTATTTCAATACTTGCTTCGTCACCATCAGGTGAGTTGACAAGAAGTAAAACATATTTATGTGTGTTGCTTATGGTGCAATAGAGTAAAAGTGAAAGTGCTGTACTATTTGTCGTTAATGGCATTAAGGGAAATAATATTATATTTATCATTCACTGTCTAACACCAATACTAATCATAATATTCGTAACATCTATAATAAGAGTGGAGTTTACCAGATTACCTGGAATTATTGCAATGTGGTATACATAATAGGTAAAGCGGAAAGTAATGACAATTTTCATTAGGCGTCACGTTGAAACCAGTTTGCCACCAGTTACCTTTGGGTTAATACGTCGTGGTTGGTATCGTTTTGAAGCTCGATTAATATCCTTTCTGTTTTGATGTTTTTTTTTGGTTTTGGTCCAAAGTACAAAACTGCAAAAGCCAGAGATTGAAGAGACAAATTTGCGGTATTTTATGCTGTTTTTATTCGATAAAGGATTGAAGTCAAAATAAGCTACCCAGACCATCTGCGATATTTATAGAGACATCTTGAATCCTCGGAAGTGCCAAACATGGTTTCAAAAAATTGAAAGTTGTGAAAGGGAATCGAAGGACAAACCAAAAATAGGAAGACCTCTTAAAATCGATAATGACACTTTAAATTCATTAGTGAGGTCCGATCCGCGTAAAACCATCAAGGAATTGTCACAAGATATCGGCTGTCCATGAAAAACAGTGAAGAACTATTTGAAAAGGCTCGGAAAACAAAATAGACAAGGAAATTGGGAGCCGCACGAACTTTCTTCAACGGCCATGGAACAAAGAATAACAATCTGTTCATCTTCACTCTTCAGATATGAAACTGATCCATTTCTTAGAAAATTTATTACTGGGGATGAGAAGTGGGTCCTTTACACCAATCCGAGGAGAAAAAAAAACAAAAAACATTGGTTTTCGACAAATCAGGTAGCTGTGTCTACCCCTCAGCCGATATTGACTCTTGGATATTTTGGAAGTTGGATATTTTGGAAGTTATTCATTATAAATTACTAAAATCTGGTCAGACTGTTACAGCAGATGTGTATTGTGCCCAAATCGAAAGATTAAAGGCAGAACTGCTTAAAAAATGATCAGTTTTAGTAAAGAATCAGAGAAGAATTCTACAACATGATAATGTAAGACCACACGCAGCAAGGATTACGCAGGACAAAATAAGAGAGCTAGATTTAGAAGTTCTGCAGCCTCCACCATATTCACCTGATATTGCACCTTTGGATTACCGTCTTTTTAGGTCGATGGAACATTCCCTTCGAGACAAAAAATCTACGAATTTCGAACTAGTCCAAAATCACTTGGAGTCATATTTTACCGAAAAACCGCCAGAATTATACGAATAAGGTATAAAAAAACTGCCTATTCTGTGGAGGAAGATCATCGGTAACAACGGTAATTATTTAACGGAATAATATTGTACAGTTTTTGTTTAAATCCATTTTTTGTCGCATCAAAAAAAATTGTCATTACTTTCCGCTTTACCTATTACATATATCACAACAAGGAATTAAAGAATACATTAGAGCAATAAAATACTATTTTCCTGAGTTCGCTGAGCACCTAATAACACATGATCATTCATTTTCACGCACAGTTAACATAAAAATATCAAACAAAAAAGCTTGAAACTATTGGAATACATAAGGTAAACAAACAAAACTAAAATATTACAAAATATCCAATTAAATTTATTCTCTTCGCTTCTAACTATATTTCCTTTTAGTACTAATAAACAACAAATACGAGGGTTGCTACTTAAGTTTTGAGATATGGCAACACCAGTGTAGGTAGATACGTCAAATCTGACATCAGCATCATAAAGTTTGACGTTTTTAATGAAAGTTTTGTCATACGAGTGCTATTTGTGTTGTTTACAGTGACTTGAAAAATTCAACTCGGTCAAAAATAGAATTAAATCGTGAACATTTTCGTGCGATGATTTTTTGATTTTCGACGTGGACTAACTCAACAACAGTGTGCCGATCAACTCGCTTCGACTTTTGGTGATGAAGCACCATCCCGGGCTGTGCCACTGTGTTTCGCTGGTTTTCCGAATTCAATCGTGGTCGTAGTTCGCTCCAGGACGAATTTCGTGAAGGTCGTCCAAAATCGGTTGTTGTGCCAGAAAACATCGATGCTGCGCGTGAACTGATATTGCAAGACCGTCATGTGACTTATCGTGAGATTGAGGCATGTTTGGGCATTAGTTCCACTCGCATACATTAAATATTGCATGAACATTTGGCCGTCAAAAAGATTTGTTCGTGTTTAATACTACATAATTTGGCAATCGCTCATAAAAAGGTTCGTGTCGATTGTTCCAAAGAAATGTTGAAAAAATTCGATTGCGATGCTTCAAAAGACATCTATAAGATGGTGACAGGCTACGAATCATGGATCTATGCATATGAGCCACAAACTAAACAGCAGTCGACTGAATGGGTCTTTCAAGACGAGCCAAATCCAACAAAAGTTGTTCGCGCACGAAGCACTTTGATTCAAATGGTGGCATGTTTCTTCGGTATAAATGGTCATGTCGCAACAGTGCCTTTAGTGGACCGTCGTACGGTCAATTCTGAATGGTACACCACCATTTGTTTGCCAGAAGTGTTCGGAGAAATGAGGAAAACCAACCGCCGAAGATGGATCATTGTCCACCACGACAATGCGAGCTCTCACACATCGGTTCAAACAAGTGACTTTTTGAGCACTCAAACATCGAATTGATGGATCATTTGCCGTACAGTCCTGATTTGGCCCCCAATGACTTCTTTTTATTCCCGAACATCAAAAATAAATTGCGAGGTCAACTTTTTTCGACGTCTGAAGAAGCGGTTGATGCGTTCAAAATGCATGCTTTGAAGTTACCTCATTCGTAGTGGAAAAAGTGCTTCGAAAATTGGTTCCAACGCATGCAAAAGTGTATTGATTTTCATGGAGAGTATTTTGAAAAACAATAAAGCCATTTTCGATGATAAATATTTGTTTTTACTTGACTGTCTCAAAACTTAAGTAGCTTTAGTATGAACATAGCCAATTTACATCTCAAATCCATTCTCTGGCACTACCATCGAGAGGAGGGGAAGATGCAGACTCAGCAGACACACATGACACGCATGGCAACTAATGAAATGTTCACCATCCCTAGAGTTAAAACCTCTTTTGCCCAAAGGCAATATGCTTATTTGGCTCCCATTACATACAATGGCGTGCCGACTTCAATAAAAGTAAAGGTAGGAAAACCATTTAGACAGTCGATCGGAGTGTGGTTGTTATTGCGACAGGATTTTGAGTACTTGGGCTTTCAGGATGAATGACGAGTGGAAAGGATTTATGTGAGCTCGTGAGTGTGGGTCTCTTCTTGTTGTTTTAATTTTGGTTGTTTTTGTATTTGTGTTTCTGTGTGTTTTTCTTTTTTTCTTCTTTTTTTTTTGTTTTGAATTTGTTTTGATTTTTATTCTTATGATTGTGTGCGGTATATTGTGGGATGAATATTTTTGGTCTTTCTGGAGTGATAATGTGTGAGGAGTTGAGTTTCGCAAGATGTTTCCAGTTGTAGTTGAGTGTCACTGTTTGTCAGGTTGATGAGAACGTGCAACGGGGTTTTTTGTGTTATCAAAAATCGGAAAGAAGTATCGATTTATTTTTTCATGCTAAATATCCTCAGTGAGATACAGGGAAAAGCCTAGTTTACTGGGGATACGACAAATGAAAGGCAACAAACCCAGATCCATTAAAATTATATGTCCAAATCAAATTACCTGTTGTTTTTTCTCAAATTGTGTATATTTCTTGTCATGTGTAATAATAAATAAATAAAATAAAATAACCCTCGTAATATAGACATTTTTACTCTATTTTACCATAAACACATATAACAATGACATAGGAAGTGTTGAAAAGCATTGTGATGGTGTTTTAATTTTAACCAAGTGACGGTGTTTTAATTTTATATTACTTATGGAGTTCCATAAAGTGGTGTCAGAGTTATTTAAACAAATAAGAATCATTTTAATCGATTCTAATAAGAAATACGATGAACTTGTTTGTATTCTAAACATGAAATATAAGGATATCTATCTTACAGAGTTTAGTTCTTAAATTTAAAACTGTATAATACTTTGTTTATAATAAATATTCATTATTATATCCAATTATAATTTTGTATCTTTCTCTGTACATTGGTTTATCGCAACATCCCCTTCCAAAAAAAGTAGCTAACGTGTACAGAAAGGTTAGGGAGCCCTGTATTATAGTAATACACCGAAATGATACCGTACCTATGGAATACATGTTAGTCTTGAATGAGTCGGATCTGTAAATGTCACGAAGCTCCTTCATGAGGCGGTCAGTAGCTTGCACCGAGCCCGAGACGGATCCGGCCAAGTAGTCCTGCCGCTGGGACTGCCTGAGCCTTTCCAGCGTGGCCAGGTGCTCCAGCTCCATCTCCTCCTTCTGTAACCCAGCACCGTGTTATTATTGCACTTCTCCTTCACCACGGATGGCTGGAAACCTGATCAAGTCTTGACACAGCCCTTCTACTGATAAAAGACATTCACTTTATACTATGTAATTTGAATCACAAATTTAACATAAGCGCATTGAACAAAGTAGACATATTTAATAAGAAACTTCTATTACAGAGAATATAGATTTACCCATGGCTCAATCCCACATGTTTAATGGATATGCTCGGATATTACTCCTCAAGCATTAGGAAAGATCTATAGATATACAAATTTCTAACAGGAAAAACGACAAACCCTTTTTTGATGAACAAAAATTTTATTTAATGTTCCTGATAATTATTTACATAATGTAAATTAACCCTTGCCGATCTGTGAACGGACAAGAGTGACCAAGACGTATATTTTATTTAATTTCTCGAAATATACTGCTTGCAGGGTCTTCATACTTTATGTATTCCTCATCGAAACTTCTATGATTTGAATGATGTCATTACGAAATAAAATCATTAATAAATATCAACAGAAATTAATGATTTTAAATCGAGAATTGACGAAATGTCAAAACACTCCGTATGACTCATTATTTTTTGACAGTTAATATTTTACGAGTACATTCGTTCCAGGGATTGGTTACCAGTTTTATCAAACACCTGTGTGTTTAGTACATAGAATAGAAACAAAAGTTATTTCGTGCCCCAATTGCGATAGACTTTCTCCACAGGATTAAATTTTGATTTTATATGTTTGTCCTATTTTCAAATTTTGACATGTTTTCAAAGTGTTTATATTTTCCAAATGCATATTTTATTGATTTGAATTTCGTGTTTGTTTTTATATTATTATTTTTGAATTTATATAATCATTTTATATTTTGTTAATATGTTAATTATTGTCTTAATTCGAATTATATTTTTATTGCCAAAAAATACACGCTACATTTTATTGTATAATTTTTTTTTTAAAAGGTTGGAGACCTCTTTTCAGTCATGCGCATTCTGAACGTTGCGCAGACCGAACGACGCAGTGGAAATATGATATTCTTATAGAAATGTCACCTCTCTGTTTCAACTCTTATTTTATCATTTCTTACACTTATTTTATATTATTCGACATTGTATTACATAATAAAATGATGTTTATAGCTAATTACAAAAAAAAACTAATAGATTTTGCATAATTTTAATTTAAAACATACACGTTTACTGTACCCTCAGTGTCCAACACCGTTACTGGCGTAATTTTTTAGCACAGTAAGGGAAGTGTTAAGATTGTTTTCGGTGTGGTATTCACGAACTAAGTAATTAAGAACTTTACCACTCGCACATGGAATGACATTGTTTAATTACATCTTCCATCTCAGTGGATAAATGAATAATTGAGCACCTTAATCATCTCTGTAGGCATAACTGAACCGGCCCACTTGACAGAGAAGCGAGGGTAATAATTTTTACTGCTATTATTTTTAACTTATATCTATTTAATTTTCTTCTTATAATCATTTTATTTTACGAAATTAGGTTAAACATGCATTCAATATTAAATAAATAAATATGGATAAAAAAATCCCCATCTTGGCAAATTTTTTTGACTATACCAAATTTTATAAGCATAAAAAATACAAAGAAAACTTGAAATATTGCCTTAAAAGGGTCAAGTAGGTGCTGTGTCACATAGTGAGCAGTAAATCACAGCATTTTGAACTAGAGGTGGGAGTATGCCCTCTGAGGGTAAATACGAGGAGAATCGAATGTGTAAATACGAATATATAAATTGATCCAATATGAAAAAACATTTGTAAATTCATAAGATTCAAGCGATGCGATGCGTACAAAATATATTACAATTCTGCTATGAGGGGTTTTCATAAAACAAGACATTTTTAAAAAAAAGTTTCTAATCTGGTTTCACTTTCGGATTTTAACAATATTTTTCTGGTTGGTTGGAAGAAATCACCACATGGCAATTCATTCGCTAGGTTGCATTGTATACAGCGAAAGTGCTATACAATAAATTGTTTCTTCAACATTTTAATCAACGCTCTAATTTCTATAGCAATCATAATAATGTTAAAACAATTTTTAAAACATATTTATTTTTTATCTGTCAATAAATTTCATATTTTAGTCGTTTGATTCCAAGGATTGTTCAATGTAATGTGTAAACTTATACAAGTAAAGCAAAACCATTTAAGCACAGTATTTAATATAGATTCAACTCATTAAACACATTTTTATAGTTTTCTTTGAAATGTGATGACGATGCTTCATAGATTATATGGAGAAATATATAACCTCTTGTTTTATGAAATAATACAAACAGTGATAAAATGTGACCATAAATAAGTCTACTATGGAAATGAATCCTGGACATGATGGAAGAGGATAGGGATAGAATAGATGTGGTAGAAATTCCTGCTTTGCAAAGAATAATTAGTATTGCAATATATGATAGAGGAAGCAACAACTAGATTATGCCATGTTTACACGAGCAGTACTTGTCATTAGTGCTTCTCACTCCCACTTGTATCCACGTGTAAACAAGCATATTAGTACTAAGCATTAGTAAATCTGGCAAGTGCAAGTGAATAGGAGGCAGACTTATTTACTAAGCGACAAGCAGGTACCCCTACCACAATTCAATTAAGCACTTGTCACTTGCAGAGTCGTCTAAACAGCCGCGGCAAGTGTTTAGTGACAAATTGAAACGGCAAGTGAGCGCACATGTTCGTTCTTTTTTTAGTATTTGAACACATTTTTCAAAACAAGGCGGCGGCAGCGGTTGTCCATTCCGGCCGGATGTCGTGCTACTAATACCTCTTTTTAGCACCAACGTGTAAACGATTTCTTCTCACTTGTCACTAAACAGCTTAGTACAAACGGTAAGTACTAATGACAAGTACTAAGCTCGTGTAAATGTGGCATTAAGGATGTTATAAGCAGATTTAAAAGTGCTGAAAAACTGGGCATGCAAGGAAGTAGTAGGCTAAAGAATGAATAAATGGAAGGATACACATACATACAAAACATTACGCCATTCCCCTATCGGGGTAGGCAGAGAGGACGGAGTGCCATACTTTCTTATCTCGACACATTCTTAACCTCTTCTACATGCATACACCTTATCATACAACTTCTCTGATTTCTACATTTCCTTATTTCAGAATATCATTCACTTGAGCCAACCATACTTTCCTTGGTTTTCCTCTCACACACATTCCACTCACATTTGCACTATCCGTTTTGTTAGTCTTTCGTTCATCATTCGTCATTCGTTCCACGTGCCTAAATCACCTTAGCAAGCTCTTCATCTTCATCTTACTCAACACATCAGCCTTAAGGTTACACTAATCCCTAATCTAATCATTTCATTCCATTCCATATCCTATCATACATTGTTACCTCATATATTCTGATCAATGCACGTATTTCTACAGAAGGAAAGGATATAGTTGGTGAAATATTTACTGAAGAAAATGAACAGTGTATGAGATACACAAGAGCATGTATGAATACGGATAAATCTAGGACTGTGAGTGGATAGGAAGGTGTGGAAATATGTCCTCTCTGCTTACCCCAAAAGGGACATAAGTACTAAGTCTACTTATCACCGTTAGTATCAGGAATAGTTCTCAAGATAATCTCTGGTATGGCGGCTGCAGGATGATCATCTCCTAATCAAACCCTGCACAACATGCAACAATGAGAGAGCGGATCAAGACCTTGGGGGCACGTGGTGCTTCGTCCATCTCCAGGGGCAGGTCCTCATCTCCGTCGCTGTCCCCGTCAGCGTCTCCTTCCGACAGCATCTCCTCCTCTTCTTCTGTGCCCGACTCTCCTCCTGCGCCCCCCGCTCCAGCTACACCCATGCCCGCACCGGCTTTGTCTTTTGGAAACCTGCGGCATTGTAAAAAACATTATATTACAGGCAACACACCAATACCAATAATAGTACTTAAATGTATAGCACTTAAATATCACCTCAACAGTTTCGTATATAAAAGACAGCTCTTAAATGCTATTAAATAAAAACCAAGATATCGCCAATCAGTAACGAGTTTACTTTTATCAAAAGTTTTCACTTTAACTTTATGGCACTCCATATTAGAATGTTGAACAATAAATCCCTTTGTTATTTCACTAATTACATTAATCTCCGCTACACGTGTTTCTACCTCCTATCCCGAGGCTCTCTTCAGACTAATTGATCCCGGTTTGTTATGAGAGCAGCGCTTATATTATACTGATATCATGTTGCTGTAGACCACCTACACCTAAAGTGTGTGTGGTATATTTATGAAAAAATATTAATTTCAATAAGTTAATCAAAATATTTACACCAATATTTCTTACAATTCCACAATATTAAAGCATAGTAAAAATGTTAACACCAGTCTGATATAAGCACTGGTCTCATAATGAAGAAAGCCTCACAATAGAAAGTAGAAACGCATGAAGCCAAGATTAATATACTTAATGAATAACAAAATAATTTATTGTTAAATATTCCAAGTCTACTGTTTACCAGACTATTGGTCCCAGCAATACTTTCGATAGATAGATATCAAGATTATTCTTCTTTTCCCTTGCCTTATCCCCATCCATTTGAGGTTGGCTGCTTGGACCTTTTATTTCCATCTCTCTCAATCTCGTCAGTCACTCGGGGATAGTTCGAGTCTCCACTTTCTTATATAAGCTCTTCTTGAGTGTCCCTCTGCATCTATTTGGGAGTTCTCAATCCATAACTGTTTTTAGTGTAGACCTTTCACACCATCATTGCATGTGCCCATACCAGTGTACTCGTGCTTCCCGGGCTTTTCTACTATTGGTGACACTTCAATTGTTCCATGAATTTGTTCATTTAGGATCTTATCCAATCTAGTGACGCCCAATGACCACCGTAGCACAACATCTCGGCGATATGAAGCAGTTGTTCCACTTTTTTTCTATAGAAGCCAACACTCAGCTCCATGTAGTATAGCGGGCCTGATCACTGTCTTGTAGATCTTGCTCGTAAGCTTTATTGGTAACCTTCTGTCATACATAACCAGCCAATTTTATTGTTTTTTACTTCCTGGAGCACCTCCTCATCTGTGGTAATGATATCAAGATTATTACGATCAAATAATGATTTAGAATAATAAATCAAAGGGCAGTTAAGAAGGCTTAAGGAATTCTTAAGAGCCGTTGCCTGTAATTGAAGCTATCGCCCGTATAAGGGTCTATTTCATTGACCCTTATACGGGTGATAGCTTCAATTAGTAACCAAAATAATTTTGAATTTGCTAAGCAGTTGAGAACTGCCTGTGAGAATCGTTAAAGACAGCTTGGAATTGGTGATTGTATCAGAGATATGCGTCATGTAAGACTTATATTGTAAATTGAATTATATATAATATAGACCCTGTATTCTAAGAAAACATCCTTGTATGTGATCCTCACATTATCGCATGACGGACGGCTTAGATAAAAATAAATAAGTTCTAGCCAGCTGATTAACAGGTGTCGAACGACACCCAGGGTCAATCACCGCATGAAACAAGATGGCTACAGTTGTATTCGAGTCACCCTACCTGATATTATAGCTTAAGCGGTTAGGCCGGTATGCTTGCAATTTGTGAAAGACCATATATATATAGGATGGCAAATGAACTGAAATACATTCTTGTCTAAACCTTCCTACTGTATTTTATTTCACCAAGTTCTACTAGTCAAACTGAATTTCTTCAACCAGCTGTCACTGAGACAAAAAGGAGTCCTGACAGAATCCACGAGAATTGAGCAGCAATCATCCACCTATTTTAGTCTTTGTACTAGTATTGTACATCGATTCAATAATGCTTCTTAGTTAATCAGAAAATCCGCATTCAAGTTGAAGATCCACATTAAAAATACTTAAAACCATAAGAGAACAATGCAACCTCGATTTCCGAACTTAATTCATTCCAGAAGGCTGTTGGAAAACCGATTTGTTCCAAAACCAAATAAATTTTTCCCATAAGCAGCCTATTGTAGATTGGATTCATCCGTCCCAGACCCATAAAAATACACAGTGCGGCAACACAATAAATATTAAACAAATAAAAACTTAACTGCACTTTACCTGCATCAGAACTGACTGCGTAAGTGGAAGGTGGCGAGGTAGGTGGAGGAGAGATGGTATTATTTGGAAAGTCACCTTGCATAAAAATGTGAGGTTCTTTCTCTTTTCTATCCGAAAACCTTTGAGATTTTTTTGCCTACGTTATAAAATTATTCTGAGACATGGCATTGTCATCGAAAATTTATGGTCAAGAACCGAATAAAAAAATGTTTGAGCCGAATCGTTAGATAATAGACGTCTGAAAATCAAGTTTCCACTGTATACTACTTGGAGAAATAACTGCTAGGCCAATTTGATATTGTAGTGATCAACTTGGAAAGTAACTAGATAAGTGGCTCTCTCTAGTCAGTGGCAAACAGGGTTATAAAAGAATAATACCAAAACATGTGGTAACTTTGGTAAATCATTCCGCTTCTGGTTGCTATTGTTATTGAGTCGCTGGTTACAATCACTTCATCTGCTTGTATTGCAATACACTCCGTTAGTCATCGTAACTGTTTATAACTTTCATTTTATGATTTTTATGTTTTTAGAATGCTAAATCTAGTATACAATGTTTCTTTTATCAAAGTCATGAATACTTGATTATGAAACTTATGCCTGTCCATGATAATAGAACTGCAGTATACGAATTATGAAACTTACGCCTGTGCATGATAATAGAAGTGCAGTACAGGAATCATGAAAATTATGCCTGTGCATGATAATAGAAGTGCAGTACAAGAATTTATAAGATAGTAAAAAAGAAGTCCACTTTCTATGGTTACGACATCAGTTTATCACAACTGAATGTGGCATAATTCTGCAATTTGCAAATGGTTGAGACAAATTATCAATGATGAGAAAAAAAGGGTTGGGTAAAATTTTCAAATCAACAGTACAAACAGCAGAAGTGAGATAACTCGAGTATCAGGTAAAACCTTCATGGCTCGAGTCCTGGAGAGGTTATTATTAGATAGTTCCTAAACTTAGAAGTCTTAATAATGATTACAGAATGTAAGAGGGTATTTGAATCGAACCCAAGTGTAAGAAGACCAAAAGGAAAGCCGAGAAGAAGGTAGAGTAAATAGGCTGAGAATCTGTGTCAGAAAAGGCTTTAACTGGATTGGGCTGATGTAGGGCTATAGCACCACACTGGCCGGAATGGAAGAATCCTAAAATGTTCAAAGAGATGTGCATATAGAATGAACGTACGGTGTATGTATGTAATACTGACCTATGCCTGCCGATCATGTGCGAGTGTATCTTGAGGTTGTCCAGGTCGGGAGGCTCCGGGACCCCGTGCAGCTTGCACAGTTCTCTAAGCAGGATCCCTACCTACAATGCACAAATATAATTAAACTATGATCTGTACCAATAGGTGAGAATGCTAAACTGAAAAAAAATAATCCCTACCTTCAAAATCACTCCTTACGCTTATTTTCAAATTGTAATTTATTTTTATCAAACACTGTTTATTCCAAAAAAAAAAAAAAAAAGTAGAATAAACAGTGTTTGATAAAAATAAATTACAATGTCTTTAAACCTCCACAACGTTAATGCCTTAACTATAAACAACATATTTTCAAATTATTCATTTCACATACGTAATTGTAGTATACAATATTGAGAAAACACTATTTGAAATCAAATTGACAAAACATACAAAAAAAAAGGAAAACTTTTAATTTAGAAGTTCAATAATTAATTGCACATCGAAATTCAACAAAACTACTGTTTCAGTTTTAGTACATGCACATCACACGGATAAGCTGAGATGTATACAATAACACTGGCACAGCAAGTAGTGTGCAAATAACATCTGATAAGAATAATTGTTAGAGTTAAATATTTTCTACAAGTGACGGCACGGTCTGCTGCCTATAGTGATACTCGTAGTAATATCTAAATATTTTCTACAAGTGACGGCACGATCTGCTGCCTATAGTGATACTCGTAGTAATATCTAAATATTTTCTACAAGTGACGGCACGATCTGCTGCCTATAGTGATACTCGTAGTAATATCTAAATATTTTCTACAAGTGACGGCACGATCTGCTGCCTATAGTGATACTCGTAATATCTAAATATTTTCTACAAGTGACGGCACGATCTGCTGCCTATAGTGATACTCGTAGTAATATCTAAATATTTTCTACAAGTGACGGCATGATCTGCTGCCTATAGTGATACTCGTAGTAATATCTAAATATTTTCTACAAGTGACGGCACGATCTGCTGCCTATAGTGATACTCGTAGTAATATCTAAATATTTTCTACAAGTGACGGCACGATCTGCTGCCTATAGTGATACTCGTAATATCTAAATATTTTCTACAAGTGACGGCACGATCTGCTGCCTATAGTGATACTCGTAGTAATATCTAAATATTTTCTGCAAGTGACGGCACGATCTGCTGCCTATAGTGATACTCGTAGTAATATCTAAATATTTTCTACAAGTGACGGCACAATCTGCTGCCTATAGTGATACTCGTAGTAATATCTAAATATTTTTTATCCTTCACAGCGACTGACAAATGTAACTTAAATATATTATATGTTCAGTTCAGTTGGATCCCGCCAACACCCACACCGTATGTCCCCATCCAGCGCCATTGACACTGGAAGCTTCAAATCTTCATTATTTTTTCTTGAGCACAATGTCATGTAGTCCTTCTCCAGTGGTGACACACCCGAGTGTCAAAAGAATAGTAGTGATGACAGACTTTCCCTCGTTTATCTTTCATAATAATATACACTCAGCACTTTTAGAATAAAATTAGCAATGAAAATTTTCGTCCTATACTAAAGAAAATGTAGCATGGTCCCTGTGATGTTTCACAAATTTGCCCCAATACAACCTTGTAACGACATTCAGTAATTTTAATTATTTTATCAACTTTAATATAAGCCTCGATTCTAATAAATAGCAAGTTATTTAGGTAAATACATTATATAAAACTAACAATAATGACAAATGAATACATCTTGTTACAAATTAACAAAAATATGTCAGTTTGTTAAAATCAAATAATATTTGGCGACGTTTGTCAAAAGTCACTACGTTAGTCCGCATTGGCTAGGGATGGGGTATACGATAATTGGATTTTCGATATTTTTATACATAAAATTAAATGTTCGTATTTAGTATTAGTTCATAGTGGATCTTGGCCTATTTAAAGATAGATACAAATCACACAATCAGTATAATGAAAATTAGGAATTAAAACGTCAGTTTAGAGAAAAACAATTTTTCGATTTATAAAAAAACTATTCGATTTGGAAAAAAAACGATTTTACCATCACAGGAACCATGCTACATTTTCTTGAGTATCTAAGAAATATGAAACTACTCTCCGGCCGATTTTAGATTTTCCAAGTTGGCTTGAATTGTAAACATCCCCTTGGTGTTGAGACTCACCTGATTGATTATGTGGTTATCTAGTCCTTGTGTATTGCTTAAGATTTGCACGGCATTTGTCACGCTCGTCTCTTCACTCTCGGCAAACCACACCGGGGGAGTGGAGGGGTATGTTTCCTGGAAATTGTAAAAGTTCTCGTTAAAATTATGCGCTAGCTCAACATCAACACCTTCACGTGTGTTTCTTTTATATTCGGTTCAATTGTGAAATAAAAATAGGAATAGGCGCAAAGTGTGCAACATACTTGACAAATCAGCTAAATGGTTAATAATAAAGAATTAATCATCCAATTCCCAAAGTAGTATTTTAGTAACTTGCATTTCTGAAAGAAATAAATGTCGAGTTAGAGAAATCATAGAAGCTAAAGATGTGTCGAGGAAATAAAAGGAAACTGTATGGGAAAGTCTGGTGTTCTGTCTTCTCCACTTACCTCAACAGGGAGATAGCGTATGTATGTAACTTTGATGTATGGGAGTGAAACGTGGATATGGAACAAGGCTAAAAATAGCCGAATAAATGTTGTATACATGCATGCCTTTAGAAGAATACACGGGAAAACAATGTATGACAGAATACTGAATGAAGTGATTAAGGATGAATGTGTACTTAAGGCTGATGTTTTGAGTAAGATGAAGAGCACTCCGAGATGGCTCGGGCACATGGAACAAAATGAAGAAAGGCTAACAAAACAAAACAAAACAAATATGCAGTGCAAATGTGAGTAGAAGACGTGGTAGAGGAAGACCAAGGAAAATATAATCGGATCAAGCGTATATTTTAAAGGAAATGATAAAAAGTCAGAAATCATAGATGTATGAGGTGTATGGATGTAACACATCCATCAATAAGTCCCGGGACTAACCAACAGATGGCGCCTCTAATAACAAATCCATACCATTCTCAGTTAGTGCCAGCCTTTAGAAGTTATGTGTCAAACTTTCATGGCATTCCGACATTGTGTCATTGAGTTACAGTGGTTTTAGTGACGCTACTTTTGCTATTTGTTTGGCACTGTTTAGGCGAAATAAACAGGAGTTTTTGCATCGGTGTGTGACAATGGATGAAACTTGGATCCACCGCTATACTCCGGAATCAAATCGGCAGTCAGCTGAGTGGAGAGCAGTCGGTGAAAGTCGTCCGAAGCGACCAAAAACTCAACAGTCGGCCGGGAAGGTTATGGCCTCCGTATTTTGGGATGCACATGGTATAATATTCATCGATCACCTTGAAAAGGGAAAAACCATCAATAGCGAATATAACATAGCGTTATTGGAGCATTTGAAGGCAGAAATTGCAAAAAAACTTCTCTTTCCTCAGGACAATGCATCATGTCATAAGTCGATGGTAACGGTGGCCAAATTGCCTATTTGAACTTTGAATTGCTTCCGCACCCACCGTATTCTCCAGATTTGGCCCCCAGCGACTATAGGCTGTTCGCAGACCTCAAAAAGATGCTCCAGGGAAAGAGATTTGGCTCCAATGAAGAAGTGATTGCCGAAACTAACGCCTATTTTGAAACCAAAGATAAATCGTTCTACACGGCCGGCATAGAAAAGCTAGGAAAGCGTTGGAATGAATGTATCGCTTTTGAAGGAGACTGTTGATGAATAAAGAAGAATTTTGGCAAACAAATGTTGTTTTAGTAGTTAGTCTCGGGACTTATTAATCGATGTGTTAAGAGGCGAAATATGTATCGCGATATGCAAGTCCAGCGCTCTCTCCTCTCTGCCTATCCTAACATAGAGACAGCGTGACGATATAAAATTTCCACTTGAAATAATTATCGTAAATTAAAAAATGTGTTAGGTTTAAATGATTGGTTCCATTAATAATTTCAAATTCAATTACAGTGGAACCTCTCATATCGAGAATAATCTGTTCCAGAATCTTACTCGTCATGTGAAACACTCGTTAAGCGAAACAATTTTTCAAATCTTCAATTTGACAAATAATTAATTCTTTTTTACTAGAAAGCTGTCTAGAGACATTTGTTTTTGCCAACGCTTCAAAATTTGGTGAAAATGTGACACAGCATTATCATTGAATAAATTTGTAGAACGCATAGCCATCTCCTTATTAGGGTGATGCTTCTTAATGTACGATGCAACAGTTTTCCATGCTTTCAGCATTTCTCTTATTGCGCCAGAAGATGCTCTGCTACTTCCTCTTCCTCTACTAACAAACTCTCCTCCATAACTTCTTGCTGTGAAACACGATGCAACTCCATAAGCTCTTCGGTGGTCAGCTCTTGACTGTGCTCTTCCACAAGCTCATCAATATCGTTGTTATCTACCTCCAGTCCCATGGTATTGGCCAAAGACACAATCTCGTTGACTGTAGACTCCACAGGTACTGTTTCAAACCCCTCAAAATCACATTCGACAACGCTTGCATTGGCACAAAATAGCAGCGTGAGGCGGTCTTTCATTGGCTTGTGGCTGGGCATTGCATTCTCCTCTGCTATTATATAGGTTTGCTTTGGCATCTTTTTCCAGAAGAGACCCATGTCATCACAATTAAAAACTTGTTGCGGCAGGTAACCCTCAGAATCTACGAGCTTCTTATAGTCGCCAATGAAGTTCTCTGCTGCCTTTGTGTCAGAGCTTGCAGATTCAGCGTGCCTCACAATGCTGTGCATGCCGGTTCTTCTCTTAAATTTCTCGAACCACGACTTCCCTTAAATTGTACTTCTTTTTCGGCAGTTGATGATCTTGGCGTCTTCTTAACGAGGTTGGCGAAAATAACTTTCGCCTTCTCACAAACAATGTTTTCATTAATAGTATCGCCTTGCAATTGCTTTTCGTTTATCCATATGAGAAGCAACCTTTCAACATCATCAAGAATAGGTAACCGTTTCGTCGACATTCTTGACACCCCCTTTGAAGCATCTATCTTCTTAATTTTGTCCTTGTTCTTGACGATAGTGCAAATCGTTGATGTAGACCTATTGTATGTGCGCGCAAGATCAGCCACGCTCACACCTCGTTCTCGCTTTTCAACGATTTTAAGTTTCATTTCTACAGTTACTTTTATTCTCTTATGGCTGTCTTCTTGTGGCTTTTTCTTCAGGGACATTTTTGCAGGGGTTATTAAACTTTGCACAAAAAAAATTACAAATAATGTCTGAACACAAATTTGGAAAAATGTGTGATCACATGTGACACTAACGTGCTAGCGGAAAGAGTGCTAACCAGAATCTGACGTACTGGCGCGGAAATCCCGGCTCACAAGTGAGTGATGTGAAGATGGGACTTCCCCTTTCTGAGTCACTCGTTATGCGAAATGTCGCTCGTTAAGGGAGCATTTTTTTCACAATCTGTTTAGCTCGTTATGAGAGGTTCCACTGTACATCTTTTTACACATATGGAGTTAAACAGTCATTTTATCTAACCTATAAAATTAGCTAGTTGATGAATACACCCTCTTGCACTAATTGTATCGATATACAATCCCCATTTTACGTAGGATAAAAGATTAAACATAATAGCAAGATAAATGTATATAAGATCGAAATGTCTTCTCGTAGAAGACCGCATGACAGGTGCAGCTCGAAACTTATGTTGAAATGGCGAGGGAATCCTCGATTGAGACCTAGTAACGTCATTGATAACAACAAATTATACAGATTAAATATATATAATTTATAGTTGAGGCATTAACACTGTGGGCGTTTAAGACATTGTAATTTGTTTAATAAAACAATGTTTTAAACAAGGTTTAACAAGTAAGAACTTGTTTGTAAGCACAAACAAGACCTTGCAAGAGTCTTATTTGTGCTTCCCTGATGATGGGGTGAAAACCTTGAAACCGATAGGGTCATACCATTATCTTAAGTGAGAAGTGTTTTATTTAACAAATTACCAAATATTAAACAGTTATTGATCTACGCTGAGATCTAAAAGCAACATTGCATTGTATTACCCATTTGTTGTATACAGTACAACCTGGCGAGTTTAGTGTAATGTGACAATCTCTTTCGAACAATTTCGAGAAAATTATTAAAGCTGTCCTAACTGAAAACCATACTGAATCCTATTTAAAGAAATTGGGTACAACGGGAATTGAACCTGCAACCCTCAGATTGGAAGGTAAGCACCTTACCAACAATCCACAGAAGTCGTCAGGTTCACATTGTCAAAAAAAACTATGAAACTGAACCATGATTTTTTTTAGGGTTTGCGGTTCATCCCACCAGTTCAAGTGCACCATGTGGTTTGGCTTATGATGCAGACGTTGCAGTTTTCCCCTTCAGGGTTTGTTTGTAGTCAACTTCGCCATAAATGGATGCTCGCAATCTATATATATATATATATATATAATTCCATCACTAATAATATATAGTGGAATATAATTAGTGATGGAATTATGCATAGATTGATTGCAATTATTATAATTTGTTTTATCAAACACTGTTTATTCCACTTTATGTAACGGTATAACCCTACTGGTTTCAAGGCTTTCACCTCATCATCAGGGGAGCACAATCGAGACTCAAGGTCTTGTTGAAACCAGAAAGGGTTATACCGTTACATAAAGTGGAATAAACAGTGTTTGATAAAACAAATTACACTGTCTTTAAACCTCCACAATGTTAATGCCTTAACTATAAACAATACTTACTTATTCCTATTATAAACAATTTTTTTTTCTCTAATTTAGCTAACCAAAATAAACAGTTGATACTGTGTTTCCAGACACTTTATTACTTCAATACAATTTATTTTTATTAGTTAAATACAAGCACATAGTGGTACAATTATAGTGCACATAGTGGTACAATATATAACAGTTTGAACACACATATTATAAACTTTTCAGAGGTAATAATAGTTGCATTCGGAAGATAAGCTGTGTAATTACGAGTGTTTCATATTTATTTTCAAAAGCTAACCGATACCGATACTGACACAGAATCTCGTACAGTAATGTTAAAAGTGTATCTATCCAGGATGCATTAGGAGCAGCGTTTCCCAAACGGGGTTCCATGAAAAAATGTACACATTAAAAGATAAAAATGGATCACCTAGCTTTTACTACACGGCTTGTGTACTAAACTGCTATTTTTATTGCAATACAGAACTTTGCACATATCTACCTAAATACTAAGAAACGATGCACTAACGGCTATGATGCATTACGCTCCATATTTGGATCCGTAATTCGCATGATGGGAAACCCCACCCTCACTCCAGTGTTGAGTAGGATATGACTTGAAAATGCAGGCATGCGAAAACAATTGGAAACAAATAAACTGATATAAGAATTTGCCAAAAAAATAAAAAATGAATGTTTTTTTTTTAATATTTTCTATAGTAATAATGATATTGTAATTTGAGTAAGATTAAAGCTTTATCATTTTTCCCTGACAGGCACATACTATACACAGGGCGGCTGCATTTATTTATGGAACATGAAAAAGACAAAACGCATAGTTGTTTTCCTCCAGAAAAAACTTTCCTTTCAATTTCAAGGTATTTGACCTTGGACCAAGGAAGTTTTTCACCTGCAGCACATTTTATAATTTTATACATACATATATACTAAACCAACACGTAATTACCCTGTTGGGGTAGGCAGAGAGGACAACGAGCCGGATTTTCCTATCTTGACATACATCTTTAGCTGTTAAATTAGGACATTTATTTTGAAAAATTGTTTATGAAATTATTATTGAATATTGTTGTATTGTAATGTATCATGTGTTTTGCCATTGCCTGTGACTATATACATGTACATATTATAATCAAATGTTCCGTATGTGTGGCCTTCGCAAATAATGATCGCTGATCGGAGACTCCTTACGCGCAGAAAGCGTGTGGTATACTCGGCGCTTGAAAGTCGTGACGGCATCCGCGGTCGAATCAAGGGTCTTACGATGGGCTGAACATAAAGAACAAAGAAGGGAAAAAACATAATCTCATCTACTGGAATGTCTACTGTTTTTATTTCGACAAACTTCTACCTGTCAAAGAGGAATCTTTTAACCCTACTCTTCACCGAAAACGCAAGAAGCAAACCGGAATCTTCCGAGGATTCAGCGGCAGCCATCCACCTATTTTACTGTCTTCGTACCGGTGATGTACAACATATTTGTTTTGTTCTATCCTACATCAAAAATATTTAAAAAGTTTTGTTATTTTATACAAAATATAAAAGGGTTCCATGACTAAATTTAATCGGGAAACACTCGATTAGAGAAACAATATAATTATTAAGCTGTTTTCAGCATGCCACAGTGAAATTCATCAATCACCCGAGACACTGATTAGCATCTAGGTCAAATTACTCCATCCTCGGCTAGCGGGAATTCTTTTTGCCACTTTTTCAAAAATGATAAAAGAAAAAACTACACAATTTGTGTCTACGAATATTCTAGTCATACTGCGAGTTAATGCACTTCACACATAATATTTAATTACCACCGTTCCCTGAAATTGTGGAGCTTGCTTTAGAATTGGGGCTTATTTGATGTAAACTCCATTTAATTTACTTAACAATATTTTGTGCATTACAGATTTCCCTAAATTGTACAATGAGACCTAAATATATTGGAGTAAAATTTAGCTTTACAAAAATAATAGAAAAATACATTTTTGAACTGGATATAAAATATAACTAAAACCTAGTTACATTAGAGATGACATGTACAATAAAAATATATTTAAAAACAATTAACAATATTAAGACATGAGTAAAATGTTAAAAAAACACTAATGGAATATATATGTATACATGCATGTATCTTAGGATCAATGTTTATCTTAGATCAAGTTAAGATCAATGACGGGAGTTCTATGTGATCCGAAAATGTCAATAAAGTTAAAAGGAAAAGAATACCAAACGATTGTCAGGCCCGCACTCCTCTATGGCTCCGAATGCTAGACGATGTATAACTCTTACTCTAGGCAACTAGAAACTGCTGAAATGCGCATGCTAAGATGGTCAGCTGGTGTGTCCCTAAGACACAAAATAAAAAGCTCACGCATTCATGGAAGCCTAGGTGTTACAGACATCAACAATAAGATGGAGGAGAGGCGATTGAAATGGTATGGGCACGTTGGACGCAGAGCACCCGATCACATTGTGAATCAGGCAATCTCCATGGATCTTCCTCGAATTACAACCAGAGGAAAACCAAAGAATTCGTGGGTGGTGCAAAAAGATAACCTGATGCAGAGGCACGGCCTGAGGGACGTAGTCCTGGACAGAAGAGCATACAACCTGAGGACGAGGAGAGTTGACCCCAACAGTCTTCGCAGACAGTGAGTTGGGATGGAGCTAGGAAGAAGATACACGTATGTATCTTAAAAATTTAAACAATAATATTGAAAATTTTACGGTAAAAGTAACAAGTAACATAAAAAACGTCTATCTGAAGACATACGCGGTTGAAAAGTGTGATTGCTCTACCTATGAGCATTTCCAAAGGCAGGTTGGTTCTAAACAATCTGCGAGTGCATTGCCTCAAATTTAAGATCCACAGTATTTCATTTAATTAAAAATATCATTTCCACCAGAACAACACACAATTTCAGTACAGTACATGCTATGAAAAAAGAGCAGTGCTTCGACTTGGACTTTTTCAAGTTACAGCATTCATTTGAAACCAGAACTGATATTAACCTTTTAAATACCAAGGATGACATTATTCACATAATTAATGCCCACCGCATAGGTCGAGTGTGGTTATATTCACGTTCATATTGTTAAGCTTTTTATATCAATTTGACACAATTATGTTAATGCTATATTTCATAATTAGTACAGATACTGCCATCTCTGTAAAATATTATGAATATTTTTGTCATTTAAGATGATTTCTGATCGACGTATTGACATTTTTCTAAAATGATCCGTTTGACAGCCGTCATATGTAACTAGGATTGACACGTTAGTAGTTTTTTTGGAATAATAACATTAGTTAACAAGGTTTTTGTAACAAGGGTGAAAACGGTCATTTTAGGTCAATTTTTGTGCTGATAACGAATATGAAATTAAAAATGTTCCATCACGTACCTTTTCAGAGAAAAACCTGAAATGAGTTTTTGACTGAAACTGAAACTTTTGAAAGATGAAAAAGTTCGAAAAAAAATCAAGTGTTGAAGAACTAGAAGCTTGTTGGAAAGCCTTTGGAAGAGTTGTTAGTGGTTTCCTAGGTAATAATAAAGCTGACAATTACGAACAGCTTGTACAAGAACTCTTGCAGTTACCAGAAGCCAGGATGTCGAACGTCACTGAAAATACACTTCCTGCATTCCAGTAATCTGTTGACTGTAATGTAGGGGCTTCTAAATTATCTAATTTGAGTTTTTATTCGATTTAATATACAATCTCTAAAAAAAGTTGATTCGATCAAATTTATAAAAAAATGCTATTTTTTAACAAAAAAAGGTCTATAAGGTATATAAGGTAAATTTTTCTTATAGTAATGATTTTTATCTGCTTTTTTTTATTTTCCTATGTAACAACATTGTATGCTGTGTCTAAATTTAACATTTCAGGAATTTATTTTTGTTCATTGTTGTAATTATGACTTTTAAAATGCAAAAACGTACCTATTTTATTAAAACACTCCCCCTTCTGTTACACAAAAATGTTACGTGTTATAAACTTTTCACTGCGATTTTCGTAATCAGCAGTGTCGATTTAATAAGAATCAGCTAATTTAATCTCTGTTACAGACAAAAAGTTAAAATTTGTTAACTAGTGTAATTATTCAACAATATTTATGTGGATTCCAATCATAAATCATTGCTTCCTTCTTGCTATCAATTGTACTGCAAAAGTCCAAGCATTACATTATTCAACAACTAATATTGTATTACAAGGCTGCCTGAGAGATGTCATATGGAGGAATAAAGATGAGAACGGATACCAAGGTACGCATTTATAAGACCTGTGTGCGACCTATCCTCACATATGGCATCGAAGCGAGGGCGGACACTGTCAGGACAAAAAGTATGCTAAGGACAACGGAAATGAGAACTCTACGTGCTATTGCTGGGAAGACTTTGCGTGATCGTGTAAGGAACACCACAATCCGAGAGGTCTGTGAGGTCCAAGGTGTGGTCAGATGGGGACGACAGCGTCGACGATACTGGTACCAACATGTACAGAGAATTAATTCCACAAGAATCCCATACATAGCTCTGCATGGGGTGCCGGATGGACGGCGTCCACCAGGTAGACCCCCGAAACGATGGAGTGATAGTTGGAGCTCAGCATCACAGGAGGACAATCTTGCAGTAACAGACTCTTGAGTCTATAGAAAGTTTAAGAAGCAGAAGTTTGTTGTATATAGTCAACCTGAAGAATTTATTGACATGTGGCAATCTTTTCCAACTAACCAGAAAGGTATTTAAACAAGCCTTAAATGAAATCCAGACTGGAACCCTTTTTAACTTGTATACCAATGGGAATCAAACTAGTAACTCCAGTTCAGAAGACAGGTGTCTTACCAACTGGGCTAATTTTTTGTTTTGTTTCTGCTATTTAATAATTTTGTTTTTTCTCTCTTAATCTACACGTACAAAGGTGTAGGCTGAAAAAAATCTGACGTTCCCGCGGCTAGGCTTGACCTATATTGGTGGGGGTGTATCCCGCCCAGGAGGATTTATCTTGAGATGTATGTACAATTTTGAAATGTATTTATACATGTACATACTGTTGCTATCAATAAACCTATATTTATTTATTTATCATATATGTACGTACTATGTTGCTATCAATAAACCTATGTTTATTTATTTATTATATATGTACATACTATGTTGCTATCAATAAACCTATATTTATTTATTGATTATACATGTACATACTATGTTGCTATCAATAAACCTATATTTATTAATTTATTATACATGTACATACTATGTTGCTATCAATAAACCTATATTTATTTATTTATTTATTATACATGTATATACTATGTCGCTATCAATAAACCTATATTTATTTATTATACATGTACTTACTATGTTTCTATCAATAAACCTATATTTATTTATTCATGTTAGCTTAGTTTCTGTAATTTGTTGTATCGTATCTGGATTATTGTAATTCTATTTATTCTGATCTTGCAGATTCGCAAAATTTCTAGACTCTAGGCTATTTCCGATGCAGCTGTTAGCTGTTAGATTGATATATTGGTAGCCATAAATGTTATTATATTACATTAGTCAGCTTCTAAAACTCTACATTAATTCAAGTGCCCCGAACGGGTTAATTTCAAACAATGTCCCTTTGTATTCAGGTCCCTTAATGGGATATCTCCATTGTATGTTTCCAATCTGCGTCTGAGAGGAATAGAACTTTGAGGTTAATTTTGTTCTCCCCTAATATATTGATTGTTATAGAAAACACATAAAGATGTCAAGAACTTATCAAAATGTATAACTGTATATGAACACTACACACATTCCTTAGTCTCAAAATGTATGATTGTATATGACCACTATACAAATATACTACTACACTACACCTAAAGCCGAATGTGTTACAATTACACATCAGAAGATCTACACAGATCTCTTTGTATATAGGCTGCCATTTTGGTTTTCAGTATTAGATCATGATTATCAACCATTTTTTTTACTAAGTCATCTGTGTTTGCTTTGTCATTTACAATGATCTGTCCAGTTCTATGATCAACATTGATGTTAAGTTCGAGGTTCAGAAGTGCTATATAAATAGGCTCAAATCAAAACCATGACAAACAAAGAAAAAAAGATTTATTGAATTAAAAAAATCAAATAAAGCTAAATGCATAAAATTGATTGAAATTCGACTGAAACCATCGAAACTTGTTACCGGCAGGAAATTTTTAAGAATAACGTGCCATACATTTTTGGAAAATTCAAATCATACATACAATAGATATAATTACACCCCATCCCTGCCATGGTACAGAGTGGAGAATGCTCCAAACTTTCCTATTGCGACACACATATTTCGCCTCTTCTACATCCATACACCTTCTAAGATTTATCTGATTTTTTACATTACCTTCTTTCAAAATATCATACACTTGATCCAACCATACTTTCCTCGGTCTTCCTCTATAATATCTTCCACTCACATTTGCACTCTATTTCATATTGTCATACACTGTCAGCCCATGTATTCTAATAAATGCAAGTTTAATATTTAGTTTATAAACCGTTGGTGAGCCATTAAACTGTTTATTCAGCCATTCAATAGTTTTCTAAAAGTCAAACATTATTAATCGCAGAGTACACATTTTTAACAGGAGAAAATGGATGACAAATTAGACCAGAATCGTATAATTAGATTTAGATTTAGTTGAAAAATATAATAATTTCAACATTACCCATTACATGACCATCAATATTTTTGATGTAATAATAATAAAAGGAAAATGTCTACATTGCCGTTTAGAAAGCAAACTCTACAAGGGTACTCTGCCCTGCCTCGGGATTCGAATCAACTATTATAGACAAATTAAAAATATTACAAAATAAAGAAATATAAGTTGAGTGTATGGATGGAAAGGTATTGGCTGCAGTCATTAAATTAGGTACTGCTCCTTATCTACATATTTGGTAAGAAACCTGCAAAAAAAACTTACCAAGGAAGGAAAAACTACAAAGAAACCTTTGTAGATCTTCTGATATGTGATAGTTACAAATTCAGTTTAAGGGTGAAGTGTCCACCTATCTTTATAAATTTTGATAAGACCTACCAAACAGGATTGTCTTCAAATATTCCCTAAAGCTGCACACGCCACCCATATCACTAACACTATGAGGTACACCATTCCATGCTACAGGATGAGCAATGCCAAAAACTCAATCATAAGACCCCGCACTATAGGATCAATTCGAAACAATAAATTTATTTGATGAAGACAAAATTTGCTTCAAAGCTTTACTCCTCCTCAAAAGGAACATTTCTCAGGCACTGATTCGAAAAATAAAAGAGTTATTCCATCAAGGAATGTTTGAAATCAATCAGTTCTAACACTTGAGCAAGTGTAGACTTTTTAGAAGCAGATTAATATGACAATATTTATGACTACCATATATCTGACATGCAGCTACATTGAAAACAGACTGAAGTCTAGAAATCTGCGAATTATAACAAAAATACTAACAGGGATAAATGCAAACCGGTCAGAACATTATGTTGTACCTATAAACTGAGATAATCCCAATCAAACCAAGATGTATGCTATACTTTTATATACAAGTATAGCATATCTGAATTTTGATTGTATTATTAAAATTGTTAATGGTAGAAATCTACTGTAAATAAATACATATATACATTTTTAATAAAACAATTACGAGCACACCATTTGAATTCTTGAAATTGCACAAAATTATGTTAACTAGAATTTTTATACGAATCTTCAATATTTGTTTGTAATCTCCATTGTTTTGTAATGAAGTGGTCATGATACTGAAGAGCTTAGGTTATTACACATTCGACAATTACCTGAGGACGTCAAACCACAATTTTAAGTTTTATGCTTCCTTTTCCCGATTGTTAAGCTAGTTTATGTTTTAATCGCTTTATAAATCGCCGTCAATTTATATAATTATTAGTATTATAGGAAATAAGTGATAATTCGAGGTGTTAAATATTGAATAAAATTGTCACACGTCGATATTGCATTTATTGTTGGCATACTCGCGAAAAAAACACAAAACACAGAAATTAAATTATTATATTTTCGTAAGATTTGAACATTTTAACACGTATGAAGTTTGTGATGCAACGAATATTTACAATCTTAAAAAAACATAACGTCACCTCGCAAATACAATGTGTAAAATTCAACTATTCAATACCTATCCGATGCTAAATTAAATCGAATGCGCAATTTTTAAACGAATAAACGATTTTTGCAAAAATAAAATAAGTTCGCTTTACAGTTATTTCGGAAAGATAAAAAATACTAACAGTTCGCTCATTAAAAAACAACACCCAACTTTCACATCGAGATACGCACTACGCACAAATCGCGTTATTTCCTTTTGTCAAGTCCGACTGTTAGCGTTTACTTAATTATGACACTTCCTTGAAGTGAAAAACACTCGAAAATAAAAGATAACAGATGCGAATGAGCCCGGAACACAATCGAGGCTCGAATGCATTGTTCCGCAGCTTGTGTGTTGTCAATAAGCCAATAATAAATAACTGCCTTTGTCTAGGATCAGGGTTATTGCTCTCCCTAGACATAATTTATAACAATATTAGAAAGCTAAAAAGCGGATGGCATGAAATAACATGCAAACTTACCGTGATATTGGCGTGTATTTCATATTTCTTGCCATTCTTGCCTACGAATCTACAGCTCAACTCGTCGACACTGGCGGACATTATCTGAAACCTCTCATGATTTTTGGGGAATACTTGTTCCAAAGTCTTTATTTCTAATTTTAATGTGTTCAGGCAAGCCATCGATGTATCAGGGATCCACTGTAACTTCCTTGTTGCACAAACAGCCGAAATTAATTTTCACAAATACACAGCGCACTCTCACTGCTCCCATTCACTCCCAAATAAGATGGCCGCCGAGCAAAAAGTGTACTAAGAGGGCCGCATGAGAGCGCTCCGATCACCTCGGTGCACAACACGAGCAAATCCACGGAAGAAATATTGCCACCTGGGCAAAATTTCATCCTACCTGGAATAATTAGTGATGAAACGAAAACAAAAATAAAACATTAAAAATCATACCAGACCATCTTTAGTAAATAATAATAAAGACATTTATGATTAATTCGGTTGAAATGACATTAGTATTATGAAAGGAATATTCATGTTTGAAAAATTTACGTTATATATGTGACATTAATATTGAATTAAGCACGATATTTAAAATACCGTCACGTGTAACGTGAAAGATTTGGTGCATGATGCACTAACACGAAAAACAAGGCATTAAGATATTTTGTTAAGTTTTTTCTGAGAGATGTTTAAAATAAATATATTAAAATATAATCTACGCATCAAAATCATTAATACGGAAACAGAACTTACATATTTTACACTAATTACATTATTAAATTAATAAACATCTAATGCACATAGAAAAACACAACAATACAAAATCTCCAAAAAAATCCTTTCAAAGCAGCTTTTCCAAAAAATGCCCATACCCATAGCATAAATAAGTCATGCAATAATATAGACATACATAGTAATAAACCCCAAATCATATTTCCCAACCATTCAACTAAACCCTCGACCCACTTCGATATATGCTCTCGATAATTACATTGACAACATACGCCACCGAAGTCGAAATTTATAAAAAAAAATATAATACAGACACCATTTAGTTGACCCTCATAGAATAAAACTTTTACTTATGTTAGTAGCATTCAACGATTCAATAGTAATTAGAAGTCTCGATTCATTCAATTGTACTGTGTAAACGTGATTTTAGTTATAATATTGCCATGTTAAAGAATTTTAAACAGCTGTTTATCAAATTTACGTCTGTCAAATGTTAGCTATTGTTTGGCATTGTTCATTTAGAAAATGTGTTTTTCTTCCCGAAATACCTAATTATTTACCGTTAGACAGGGTCCAGTAAGGTCCTAAGAAGTTACAAAATGGACGCTTTAGACAATAAATTTTACTATGTTTATAGTTCATCTATAGAGCATCTAGTACAAGTTAAAATGTAATATTTTTATCGATAAAATGTGATTAAATTATTGTTTTCGTTAAATAATGTAACAATTTTCGTATTTTCAGTGGCACGCTAGAGGGTAGGAGGCCCAAGCCAGAATACGACAAGCTGTTAGAAGACCCTATGCTGAAATTTTCTGGGCTTTATCAAGAAGGCTGCTCGGATTTGTATGTTAGCCTCGTTGTCCTGCAGAACGGAGAACCTCTCACTCTCCCCGTCACCACGTCATATAAGGCTTTCACAACCAGATGGAAGTAAGTGGAGGATCTTTTTCGATTCTTTATCTAAAATATTTTACAATTACCTGAATGTTTACAAGAAATCATGCAATATCTATGCATATGCTTGGGGTTTTTAAATACTGATAATATTTCTACTTATTCGTTGTAGTTGAAAACAATGCTCCCTAATATAGTGGTTAACTGCTATCAAACCACCATTTTTTTACGGAATATATGTGGAAGATCATATATATTTTTATGCTTTTTGTTTATTTCTTTAAAAAAATTACATGATAATGTTAGAGAGAGGTTTTTTTTATTCGAAAAATAGTTTCAACCTGGCAGCCTATGAGCCATGCTATTTAATTTGACCCATTTTAGTATGCATCTATTATATATTATTTAATAAGTTGGTATTAGAAATTTTTATTATTTATCAAGTTAGGAAATTTTCAACTCAAAGCAAAATCACAATAATTGTTATATATTTAGTCAAATTTTACTGTGGATGGATTACCTACAGAAATTTTTTTCTCTTTAAAACAGTATTTAATATGTTTATGTTTATTTCAAAATAAACTGAATCATTTAAATATTTTTATGTGGATATCTTTTTCTTTAAAATATGATGTAAAAATATTTTTCTTTTAATACCTACTTTACTTTTTATTGTTAAGAATTAAGGTGGGTACTAATATTATTTATCTTAAAACAATATTGCATTTTGTTTTCTTATTTAAATGTATATGATATATTTACTTATTTATTTGATTATAAAACTTAAATATGATTATAATATTTAAAAATTATTTTATATGATTATAACACTTAAAACAAAAAAGTAACACCATTGTTTCAGTCACATTTTATGTATATCTATTGAAGTTAATTCTGGATACATAATTAATTATGGTTTCCATTAAAATTAACTTGTTTCTGAAATAACAACCATGGTTTTAAAAATACAGATTTTTTTATTGCAATTGCTTATTGTTATACCTACTCTACTTATTGTAATACTCTTTATTATTATAAAAGTGTAGAAATCTGCCCTCTCTGCCTACCCAGAAGGGACGTGGCATGATAGTCTGTACATATATAAATTGGTTTTGATATGCTGTATCCTATATCAGAGTAAATATACTATTATAATGCACAGTACGAGTGAAAAATACTATATCCTGAACCCCTTAGCATATAAATTTTGTTCTTTGGAAAAAATATATTAATATTAAAAAGAGAATCTAGCCAAAATATCACATACATACCATCGCACCGTCAGGATAGGCAGAGTCCTATCACAACACACATCTCTCGCCTCTTCTACATCCATACATCTACATTTTCACTGTCTTTTTGTTTTCTTTCCTTTCAAAATACTATTTACTTGGTCTTCCTCTTCCACACCTTCCAATCACATTTGCTCTGTATATTTATTTTGTCAGTCTTTTTTTATGCATTCGTTCTACAAGCCCAAACCATCTCAGTGTGCTCTTCATCTTACTTAATGCATCAACATTAAGTTCAAATTCATCCCTGATCACTTCATTTCATATTTGTCATCCATTGTTATCCTATGTATTCTTCTCAGTACAAACATTTCCACAGCATTTATTAGTCAGCTCCTTTCACTTTTTTTCTATGTCCACATTTTACTTCCAAACATCAAAGTTGATTCTAGAAAACTCTTATGGACTGCCGTCTTAGCAGATTTTAATACTGCCTGGTTTGAGTATATATGTTGTACAGCCCCCGAAAAAAATATTCTTATGAATTATAATTGTCGTATTATTAAGGCTGTAAAATTTGCTTCATATTTGAGACTTCGTACAGTGGTGGAGAGTTGATAAGGCCGTATATGTGACTCCTTACAATAATGGAGAAAATAGTGTGTAAATAAATATAATCAAACAAATATAAACATACATATATACAAACCATCGCACAGTCACCCTATCAAGGTAGGCAGAAAGGAGAGAGCACCAGAATTTCTTATCGCGATACACATCTTTCGCTTCTATATCCATACGTCTTTTCATACAGATCCTATGATTTCTCTTTACTTTTTACATTTCCTTCTTTTAAAATATTGTACACTTGATCCAACCATAGTCTCTTTGGTCTTTCTCTACCACGCCTTCCACTGACATTCGCAATGTTTGTTTGTTTTGTTAATCATTCTTCATTTATTCGTTCCACGTGCCCAAACCATCTCAGGGAACATTATATAAACATCTCATATGAACAATTAAGTCATATTAACCTGTACACCGCGTTAAAAATCAAATTCCACGAATCCTGTGCGTGGCACAATTTCGGCGTTTTTTAATTTCTAAGTTTAAACGCGTATTTTGTTTAGAACCACTGATATTTGATTACCCCACCAAGTAAACATGACATTCAAGTAATTTTCTGATAATAAATAATAGTCATTACTCTTAAGGAGACTCATTAAATAAAGGAGATAAACTAAACATTACGTAAAATACACAAAGGAATGCTACAGATCAGATCACAGATGTTTGTGCTTCCCACAAGTTAATATTCTTAAAAATTTGAAATATAATTATTAAAAAACAATTTTTTAACAAATAATATAACATTCGTATTTATTTTATCAATTTTTTGCATACATACATACCATCACGCCATTTCCCTGTTGGGGTAGGCAGAGGACAGAGGGCCATACTTTCCTGTCTCGACACACATTCTTAGCCTCTTCTGCATCCATACACCTGCTCATACAACTTCTACGATTTCTCTGACTTTCTATATTTACTTCTTTCAGAATATCATTCACTTGATCCATCTATACTTTCTGTGGTCTTCCTCTCACATTTGCACTGTATATATATCTGTTTGGTTAGTCTTTCTTCATACATTCGTTCCACATGTCCAAACCATTTGAGCGTGCTCTTCGTCATTTCTTCATCTTACTTAACGCATCAGCATTAAGTTGTCATTCATCCCTTATCACTTGATTCCATAACCTGTTATACATTGTCACTCCATGTATCTTCCAATGCATGCATTTTGACAACATTTATTCGGCTCTTCTCAGTATTTTTCCACGCCCACGTTTCATTCCCATACATGAAGGTTTGCACGAAATTCCTATTGTGGGCTTTATTTTTAAGCAATCAGTGTTTTTAAAGCTACTAGTCAGAGTCAGAGTCAGCGAATCTTAAAACCTGCCTCGTGATTTTCCAAACACTCCCCTTTGGATCTAACATTGAATGTCATGATTAGCTCGTAATAATCTTGATATATGCCCTTACATCAGATACAGCGCATTGTTAGTGCCCGGGCTTATTCATTATTTACATCATAGTTTTAATCATAAATTCAGACCTCATTCCACCTGAATTTACAAGAAAGTGTTTATGAACTTTATTTTATAAAGAAAAAATCGAAGCACTCTTGACTTAATTCTCACTCTTTTGTAAGAAAAATTACTAAGTCATTTGTTTATATATATTTGGATTAAAAAGACAATTTATATAGTGCCATTTATAGAGCAAACTCTATGAATTTCACTGTGTCACTCCAAGTTTTATTTTAATTCTTTTGTATTTAAAGGTTAAACGTGATACATGGAGTCTATTACAGTTATTCAAGTTCTGGGTTCAATTCTGATTCTAATGTCAGACCTTTTTTCATTTGAATTTATTGTTGTAGATGTTCTAAGTAACTGCTTTATATTAATTCTTGGAGTGACATGAAAACTACAATACTTTATATTTGTGTTTTTTTATTCCGATCTTTTGAGAATTCAGTTACAAAAAATTGTAATATGGCAGCATTCAGTCTTTGAAGATGCTGCATCACTGGCTAAATAATTTTTTTTTTGGGAATTCTTTATGAAAAAAGTGCCATCCGGGATTGACTAAATGATTTTTATAAAACTGGGATATAATTACGACTAACTTTTATTAAGTGACATGTCTGTTGTGCTCTTTGAAAGCATTTTCGATGTGTGCTTGATAGTGGTAAACTGTGACTTAATCGGTAAGACATCTGTCTTCCAACCTAGAGATTGCATTTTGGATTCCTATTGGTACTCAAATTTTAAAGGGTTATAATCTGGTTTTGAGTCTAAGTCAGTTCAAAGAGACTGCCATATGGCAATAATCCACCAGATTGTACTATACACAACAAAAGTTTTACAAGACAATGCTTAATTTTCCAAGCATACACATATTAAAGCACCACATATTAAAATTACTATTTATGATTAAAACTAAATTACAAAAAACATGAATAGTACTGACCATCCTCGTATGAAATAGAATAGAAATTGTTGATATAATAATAATTATTTATTAAATTTTTGATATGATATATTAATTTAGTATTTTGGTATTAACTTGAATATGGAAAAAGACCGAATAAATAATGTAGAAATGAGTGCATTGAGAAGAATACAGGGACAATGTATGACAGAATACGAAATAAAGTGATAAGGGATGAATGTGAAATTAAAGCTGATGTGTTAGGTAAGATGAAGAAGAGCACACTGAGATGGTTTGGGCATGTGGAAGGAATGAACGAAGAAAGACTAACAAAACAGATATATAGTATAATGTTGAATCAAGTGAATGATATTCTGAAAGAAGGAACCGTATAATGTCAGATAAATTGTATTAGAAGGTGTATGGATATAGAACAGGTTAGAGATGTGTACCGAGATAGGAAAATTTGGCACTCTGTCCTCTCTGTTTACCCTAACAGGGATAAGACGTGATGGTGTGTATGTATATTGAAATTCACTGAATACGATCTCCTTGGCTTAGTTCGTAAGATGCTCGACTTCCATCCAGGGTTTTTTGTTTGTTATTTTCTCGCGGTAACTGAAAAAAAAAAAATCCCAGTCTGGTAAAAGAGTTTATCTGTTAATAATACTAACGCGTTCTAGATGAGAGCGATATCCTTGATGTATCTTTATGTGCGATAATATTGTTAACATGTACGATTATGAATCATTGTTCCGTGTTGAGTGTTCTTAAATCGAAGCTTCGGCTAATAGGGCCAAAGACAATGTTGTCTTCTGACCACTCTCTTCAGTAAGCCTGAATCATAAACAAAGATAAGTGGAAAGATACCATGTAAATGGATAATACTATGTTTTCATGAGGTGTACTTTTTAAAAATATCATATTTTTAAATATGGTTATGGATATAGTTAAGTTGAAAAAGTGACAGATATTACTAAACAATAAACAGTGTACAAAGATGGTGATTATTTGCCACGGTAAATGTATCAATACAAAGGTGAAACATCCATTGTCATCGACTATAGATTGTCAGTGTTTTGTCATATCAACAAGAGGTGAATAATATAAATTTATTACCTCATTAATATGTTATTTTAAATTTAAGTGTTCATTATAATGAGAGTTATTTAAGACACCCACAATTATTTAATAGGATTACTGCCAAAAGCTTGTATTACCCGTACCAATCAATTGAGTATTTCAAATGAACCAGTCTTATTTGTGCTCCCCTGATGATGAGGGGAAAGCCTTGGAACCAGTAGGGTTATACCGTTAAAAAAAGTGGAATAAACAGGCCGAGATTTTAACGTGGAATTAGTCTTTAATAAACTTTTAATCCACTGCTTAAATAAGTTGGTGCTCGGACTCTGTCTAACACTGCAATTGGTACTGAACTTGAAATAATTGTTTGACATATGAACCCTTGTTTTTGTAAAATGTATGGACGCAAAACGCATACTGTTGCCCCGTAAAATGACTCATACAGACTAAAATTACCAGAACCGATCGAGCGAATGACACCCTTTGCCTTCTTCCATGCATTCTCGAGTAATAAAGGAAACAAAAGTGCACTTTATTCTGGGTTACTCTGGTCATTTTAGGTCTCATTTAAATAAGGTTTTTATTGTAATTTGTTTTATTAAACACTGTTTTTTCCAGTGGAGTAAATAGTGTTTAATGAAACAAATTACAATGTCTTTACCTTCACAATGTTAATGCCTTAACTATTGGGTGTTAACATAAGTTGTGTCCGTTTTTTTTTTCAATTTAAAAATGAGCACCAAAAGTAAAACAAAATGGTAGAGGTTATACGTCATTCGAAAGAAAATTGTCTGCTCTACAAGATATTGTGTTTGCTTTTACGTTACATGTATTATTTTATTTGATTACAAGCCTTCAAAATGGAATGTCAAGTAGACGAAAGTGAACATTTTCGACACCTCCTGTTCGCATTCAATCGAGGGAGTAAAGCTGCCAAAGCTGCTCGCGATATTTGCGAAGTGTACGGTGAAGATGCTATGAATTAAACGACAACTCATTGATGGTTTTTGCGTTTCAAAGACGGTAATTTCGACCTGAAAGACATGGAGCGTTCCGGACGACCAGTGGACTTCGATGAAGACCGCTTAAACCATATTATTCATGAAGATCCCCTTTAAACCACCGTAGAATTGGCTGAGCAGATGAATTGTAGTCACATGACTGTATACCGCCATCTTAAATCAATGGGAAAAGTCCAGAAGTTTGGCGCTTAGGTTTCACATGTTTTGAGTGAAAACAACAAAAATCAACATTCGACAATTTCTGCTGGTTTGCTCGCGCTTCATCGAGCTACGGATGGCCACAAGCAAAGGTTCCTTTACTGCATCATTACTGGTGATGAAAAATGGTTTGAAAATGGTGATGAAAAATGTTTGAAGAGGATCTTCATGAATAATATGGTTTAAGCGGTCCTCATCGAAGTCTACTGGTCGTCCGGAATGCTCCATGTCTTTCAGGTCGAAATTACCATCTTTGAAACGCAAAAACCATCGACGAGCTGTCCTTTCATTCATAGCATCTTCACGGTACACTTTGCAAATATCGCGAGCAGCTTTGGCAGCTTTATTCCCTCGATTAAACTCGAACAGAAGGAGGTGTCGAAAATGCTCACTTTCGTCTACTTGACATTCCATTTTGAAGGCTTTTAATCAAATAAAATAATATATGTAACGTAAAAGCAAACACGTATAACTTTTACCATTTTGTTTTACTTTTGGTGCTCATTTTTAAATTGGAAATAAACGGACATAACTTATGTTAACACCTAATATTAATGATATAACTACCTCTTCCACGCACACCTTGCACTTCTGACTTGTATATTAACTTAGTCATTCTGTCATCATTCATTCTCTCCACATTCTCTCCACATATCCAAACAATCTTAAAGCTCCTTTCTTCATCTTACTTAAAACATCCATTTTATCCATTCATTCATTTCTAATGTCTTCATTCTATCTTCTTTCAAACATAACATTCCACAATTTTTCCTCAGTGCACACATAAATAAATACTAATTCCAAATAACTAATAAATGTAGTTACTAGGTTTTGGTAGCAATCATAGTATAAATAGACCAAAACCCGTACGGCTGTCGAATACTTGGATTCTCTCCGAAAGTAATTCGAAATTTGAATCTTGGTGGGGATACTGAACGAATTTTAAATACCTAGCTAACAATTTTGAACCGGTGTAAAAGGGGACGATGTATAAATGATATATGTAAACAAATTTTACATTTATGAATATATATTTTCATAAATGTAGAATTTGTTTTAGTTCCGAGAATATTTGACGGGTTGCAACTAGTCTTACGATATTATCTATTCTCAATATGTATGTTAGGTACAGTGACATAGTCTAGAGGTCGCTGTACAATCAGACAGGCCACTATTGTTACTGCAATGGAACTATTTGTTTTATCAAAATATAAATTAAGTTGTGTATTACATCTTCATTATATTTAATACAATATGGCTAGTTAATTACCATATTAACTACAGGTTGTCCCTAAAATGTATACACACTTGGTAATAATTATAAATTCAGTAATATTCAGGTATATCTAAGATTAAAATTTCAAATTAAAAAAGACAAACATAGATTTTTTTAATTAACGAATTTGCTCAAATTGATCACGTCCATGCACTTCTGATAACGTGGAATCATCAAAATCAATATGAATATTGTTTTTGATATTTGGGCGCATTCTCTTTCAATGGCTGCTCTCAATTAATTAACTGTTGCCGGTTTTGTGCCATAAACTTTATTTTATCACAAAAAAATGGTCATGGTAATTTCTTCTATATCTAATAAATTATTGGTCCAAATTGATCCAATAGGGCGGGTATTATGAAAGAGTGTTTGCCGTTGCTGGTCCTGTGGTGTGGGATTGTCGGCCTCTTAATGTTAGAGTGGCGTGTGGAGTTTTAGGAAACACTCGAAGACAACCCTTTCTGGAAGATTTTTTAAGAGCTAGTTCTTAAGGGAAGAGATGATGATGATTTGTTGATAAATAAAACATGTTTTGGATCGCAATGCGGAAGAAAAGTTTTTATTAGTAAACGTAGGTATTTATATTATTTCCGCGTGTGTGCGGGAATGCGAGCAAGATATCCTTCGTCTCGTTTCTGCATTAGCAAAACGATTAATGTCGTATGTAGGTGACAATTTATTTACGGAACTGGCGAGACAGCGTGGTGCGTTCTCGCTCTAGTATGGAATGCGGTCCGCTCCGGGCTATGGGTTGAATGGCCGGCGTATGAACTTCGGACTTGTTTATTTAGATTTGTCGAGGAATGCAAAGGTCACTTCATCGGTCATTGACCGTGTGTATGAACGCCCACAGTGTTCCGAGTGGGCGACCGCCACAATCTTATTAAAATTCATGATTGTATATGAATACTACACATATACACCGTACTACACCTAAAGCCGAATGTGTTACTATATTTGGGCTACTATCAGACGATCTACATAGGTTTCCTATACAACTTCTACAATTTTTCAGTCTTTACACATTTTCTTTTTCAAAATATCACATAATTAATCCAACCATACTTTCCTTGGTCTTCCTCTATCACGTCTTCCACTCACATTTACATTGTATGTTTATTTTGTTAGTCTTCATTCATTCATTCCGCATGACCAAACCATTTCAAAGTGATCTCATATCATCATCTTACTCAATACATCAACCTTAAGTTTACATTCATTCCTCATCACTTCATTCTATATTCTGTCATATGTTGTCACTCCATGTACTCATCTCAAAGCACTGTTTGCAGATATTATCTGTAAAATACTGTTTGCAGATACTGTCCGGTTCGAGTACTTCTTTCAACTTAGTTTCCTATTGCTACATGCCGTTCAATATCCCTCTTTATAGATCATTCAGCTAGAAGAGTAATTTTGTAGTAGTATGAGTAACAGTGCGTTTACAAAAACTTGTCACTTTATTTTTTTAAAGCAAAAAAATAATATTTTATATTCAAACATTGAAATGATCACACACATTTTGTAAATTAAAAATGCTGCCAGCTTAAATTGTAATAATCATAAAAATAAAATGAAAGTAAGTTTATTTAACATATTAATTGTTTAGGCGTGGCAGGTTCTAGGAAACATTAAATAACAACAATGAAATTTTTCAAGGTTAAAAATAAATATAAGTACAAGTATTATAAAGTAAAAATGTTCGTCAGCTTTAATTAGATTGCATATAAAAATACAATTATTATTGTATGTAAGATTATTTAACATGTATCATAATTACAATGCCAAATAATAAAGTTTTAAAATAATAGTGGATGGAGTGATACTAAATTCTAGGAAACTAAGTTATAACAAAGTACATTCTAAGCTTTGGAAAAATTTTGAATTATACATTACATTAGTCAAAAATCGCACTAATAGATTGCAGCACCTTTTCGACCGATCCCTAATTATTATCAATCATTACCAAAATTTAAAACAATCTCCTTTGCTTGACCCGAAAGCGGTTTTCCCTTTCCTAATTTCGACATGGTAGTCTTTTTCTATTCACCGAGTATTTTAACAACAATACAAATGTGCGCTTTGCGCGAACCAATCGTGTGGCATTCTAAAACCAATACCATTACATAAGTTGTGTAATACAGAATGTTACTCACACTATTGCAAAACGACTCTTCTGGCTGAACGATCTATACTCTTCCATCATCTGAGAAAAAATGAGGACTACCTAAATAGTAGAATTCTTCAACTTGCTCTAATCTTTCATTTCTCACCCATATACTCGTACCTTACTACTATTTTTCATCATGACTTTGGACTCTTTTCTTAATTCTTTCTATGACATTTGTTTTGCAATAATTATTTACCTTTTATAGTTTTCACAAGTGATAAACAAAGTACTCTCAGTGAATTCATTTCATTGAAGTATGATACAACTTCCCCATCCCTTTTCAGTTGGAACGAGTGGGTGACCCTGCCCATCTACTACAGCGACCTGCCGCGCAATGCACAACTGGCCATGACCATCTACGACTGTGCAGGCCCCGGCAAGCTCATGGTAGTTGGCGGCACCACCATTTCCCTCTTTGGAAAGCACGGCTTGTTTAGACAGGTAACTTATTTCATTTGTTATATCGGGTTGCTAGTTACAGATCATTCTTGATAAGTTCTTCTGAATGAGAGCCAAGCAAATCTCTCACATAATCATCATCGAATTCAATGAATCAAAGTTATTTTCCAATTGTACAAATTTCTTCGATAACATTATCTATGGACTTGAATCCAGTAAAATCATTTGCACAGTGAGGGGAAATTTTCTGCCTGTCTTTTTCCAATGCCGATTTTGGGATAGACTCTCAATGGTACCCTAAAAAATTTATTTAAAAAGGGTACGTTTCTGGTTAATTAAGTCTGTCCACAAGATTGAATTTTACTTCCTCCAATCTTTCATTGTTCACCCATATATATCGCATATACTTTTCCTTTCACACTTCTATCACCGTGACTTGGGATTTTGCAACATTCTTTCTCATATCTTTCTATTCGCACCTCTCATACAATTTACTTATCAAACTCTATAATTCATCTTTTTCTCCGCTAACACCACCATGCCATAAGCATGCAGCAATCTGCATACATTCACATTTGACATTTTTATGCCACCCATTGACCTCTGTAGTATAGTATATATACCATATAAAATATACGCTGAGAAAAATAATTACGCTGTTTTATATAATAATTGTTTTTCTTTATCAGTAACTTCCAGTCTGTTTCCAACCTGAGGGTATCAACGCTGTTTATTCTGTGTACGCATCGCAATGCAGATAGTATTTATCTCTCGTCTTGTTGTCACCTTAGCTTCTCTACAAGCCTTTGCTTCTTGTTGCAGAAAACACTTAAAATGGGAGTTTTGAAATGTTAGTGATATTTTAAATGCAAAAATCTTAAATGTGATATTATTGCGAATGGTTTTAATAATTGATATCATTTCAGGGTATGTTTGATCTCCGTGTCTGGCCCAGCATCGAAGGAGGCGAGAATACTCCGGGGAAAGCCAAGGACAAAGGGAAAGAGCAGATGCAGCGACTGGCAAAGCTTGCCAAAAAACACCGGAATGGTCACATGACCAAGGTTTTATTCCTTTTTTAATACACACATTTCTAAAATACCCGCTCCAGACTTTTTAAAGAATTCAAATTACGTCACAATATTAGCACTCGATAATATATTTCGTAATATCTGTTCTGATGTAATTTGCATATTTTTTTTCAATAAATGACAATACCGGAATTATATTTTCAATAAATGATAATACCGGTATTATTTTTTCAATAAATGATAATACCGGTATTATTTTTTCAATAAATGATAATCACACAACGTACATAATAATGAAGCAACAATTCTTCGTACTTCCCGCGTTGATGTGTATTTTTCATAATGAATGTTTTTTAATAGTTAAAATAAGAAAATAAATCTAAGAGTTTTATTAAAATGTTTTGGCGGCTGAATAAAGGGAACCGCAGCGACTGGCTTTGTCGGTGGACCCATGTGCAAATACCGAGAATTTTGGTGGACCCATGCGGAAATAGGCTGAAATATTACAATTTAAGCCATTTTATTTTCTCAATAATTTGGTGTTTTTCTCCTTTTCATAAAAAATATAAATTTATTGATCAAGAATTTTAATATGAATTACCCTGGTGGAAGGTGGAAGGAAAGTTCTACTATTATACTTGAGAAAATGTAGGATTGTCCCTATGAAATTTGAAATGTCATGTCTCAAAGGGATGGGGTAGAATCGTTTTTTTTTACAAATCGAATAATTTTTTTATAAATCGAAAAATTATTTTTCTCTAAACTGACGTTTTAATTCCTAATTTTCATTATACTGACTTTCTAATGTATTGTATGATTTGTATCTATCTTTAAATAGGCCGAGATCCACTATGAATTAATACTAATTACGAACATTTAATTTTAGGTATAAAAATATCGAAAATCCAATTATCGTATACCCCATCCCTAGCGAATGCGGACTAACGTAGTGACTTTTGACAAACGTCACCAAATATTATTTGATTTTAACAAACTGCCACATTTTTGCTAATTTGTAACAAGATGTATTAATTTGTAATTATTGTTAGTTTTATGTGATGTATTTACTTAAATAACTTGTTATTTATTAGAATCGAGGCTTATATTAAAGTTGATAAAATAATTAAAATTACTGAATGTCGTTAGAAGGTTGTATTGGGGCAAATTTGTGAACTGTCACAGGGATCATGCTGCATTTTCTCAAGTATAGGTGATATGACATTTGTTTCATACAAAAATACACTAAAATGTTTCAGGTGGATTGGCTAGACAGACTGACGTTCCGGGAGATTGAGATGATCAATGAGAGTGAGAAGAGGAGCTCGGAGTACCTCTACCTCATGATCGAGTTCTCCACGGTCCAAGTGGATGGAGTTAATGTAAGTGTAAATAGCCAGGTACTTGGCATTGAAATGGATAAAAAAATAATTTACCTGTAATCAAGTTTTGTCATAGTCATATAAATAAATATCATCAATAGCCATCATAACCTAGTTATTAAAGATGTTCACTTGCCACTTATGGATTTTGGCTTTGATTTCTTATGCTACCATAAAGAAGCTGGTCTCTACAAACCTCTTGTTTAAAAATTGGCAGTGTGTCAATTGACTTCAATAGCTCAGAAGTTCGAGCGGACTCTCTGAATCAAAATTGTGGATTCAATTCACACTTAAGCAGAAACCATCCCTTCCTTTCCTTTTGATTGATGATATCTCACTTTATATGAAAAATAATGTTCGGGTGATTGTCCATCTTTTTGGGGTTCTTAGGCATATGCTCACGTATGTGTTTATGGATTTCGTGGGGATGAATGGTCATTTGAATGATTTATGCGACCACGTAACTTGCTTCATTTACTTTTGTCTGGTTGGTTGTAAGAGATTGCCGCCTAGCAATAAACCCGCCAGATTGTATTTGCAATAAAAGTGTTAAATAAATAAATATCCGTTTATTTCAACATATTTTTGATATAGTTTTTTTTTAGACAAATAGAAATACTTTAGATAGCAAACGCGTTGCAAAAAAAATAAGCGTGCAGAATCCAAAATTATTGATTATTTTCTCAAATAATGAGGACTGTTTTTGTCCCACAGCACGCCATCGTATACTATGAGCAAGACGGGGACGAGATTTATCAGTTTCGAGCGCAGGCAGACATTGTGACAGTTCCTGACCATGAAATTTTTCAGGTGAGTAATTTTAAAATACATTTTTTCACAAACATATGCAAAAAGAAAATCCACTTAATAAAGCACCCTGAGCATCTAACACTTTCTTTTCACTCTTTATATCATAATTTTTCTATACAGTTTATTTAATACTCTCATCAAAGTAATGACTCTGTAACTTCCACACTCCATTTTTGAACCCTTACCTTTATATATATATATATAATGGAACTATACCTGTACTCATACAGTCTTTTCGTACCATTATTCAGATTCCCAATATTTATTGAAAAACTATCAACCAGTCCATCATTCATATTAATTATACTCCATACAGTGTTAATTCCGTGCTCACTTCATCACAACCTGACGTTTTTAATTTTTTCACGTCTTTCACAGCCATTCGTGCTTCTTATAGACTGATTTAATTTATAATTTCCATACGCTCACCATTTTCAGCTATACCAGACTCACCGTTATTTCTACAAGTATCGCCACTTTCGTACAGCTCTTTACAATATTCCTTCCATCTCGCACAAACCCTTTCTTCTTCTGACAAAACATTTCCATTCTTATTTTTTATTCCACTTATACCATCCGTATAATGTTTTCCTCACATTTTACTTACTTCCATCCAAAATATTTTCATATTTCCCCTGCACGAAAGATGCACTTTGAAATAAAATGTAGTAATTATTATAAAGAACATTAAGTAAATTTTTTGATGTGTTATTTATACATTTTTCTCTTTTCATCTAAATGAAGATGTATCTTGGTGTCTCATATTTCAAGGTATTCCAGGGGAGGGGATTAGCACAGTTGGTGTCTACCTACATAAATAGTTTATTGTGCCAGCACACATTGCCTTCGCATACAATCAAAATCCACAATCTGCTGTATTACAATACAAACAATATACATGCAAATGTATCTCATGACCTATACATATGCAAAAGTATTATTTATTATTTAATGTTTTATTGTAAAATACCAAGGGTTGACTTGCGTGGTACATATATACATATATATAATTAAATCTCACAATTTATTAAGAAGAGAGTTTGTGACAGAAGTATTAAATAGTTTATTAACAATCGGTAAAAATAATCAATGTTTATACGTGTATGTCCTCAGTAAGATTATACATACATATGTGTATGTAGTGAAGATAGAAAAGTGTAAAAGGAGAAGTAAATGTGATATATGGGTGAATAATGAAATGTGATATATGGGTGAATAATGAAATGTGATATATGGGTGAATAATGAAATGTGATATATGGATGAATAATGAAATGTGATATATGAGTGAATAATGAAATGTGATGTATGGGGGAATAATGAAATGTGATATATGGGTGAATAATGAAATGTGATATATGGCTGAATAATGAAATGTGAAATATGGGTGAATAATGAAATGTGATATATGGGTGAATAATGAAATGTGATATATGAATGAATAATGAAATGTGATATATGAGTGAATAATGAAATGTGATGTATGGGGGAATAATGAAATGTGATATATGGGTGAATAATGAAATGTGATATATGGCTGAATAATGAAATGTGAAATATGGGTGAATAATGAAATGTGATATATGGGTGAATAATGAAAAATTAGAGCAAATTGAGGAATTCTGCTATTTGGGTAGTATTTTTTCAGATGATGAAAGAGTTATGAGGGATAATATTGAACGGCGTGCAGCGATTGGAAACAAAGTCAATGGGGTACTAAAACATATAAACTCCAACTGCACAATATCAAAATCTGCTAAAATGATAGTACACAATAGTATTATGGCACCAAGTTTTATATATGGGAGTGAAACTTGGACGTGTAAAAAGACGGAGAAAAGCCGAATTAATGCTTTAAAAATGAGTGCATTCAGAAGAATACATGGAGTGACAATGTATGACAGAATACGCAATGAAGTGATTGGGAATTAATGTGAAGTTAAGGCTGATACGTTGAGTAAGATGAAGAAGAATGAATGAAGAAAAACTAACAAAACAGATCTAAAGTGTATATGTGAGTGGAAGGCATAGGAGAGGAAGACCAAGGAAAGTATGGTTGAATCAAGTGAATGATATTTTGAAAGAAGGAAATGTAGAAAGTCGTAGAAATCGAAGAAATTGTATAAGTAGGTTATAAATGTGGAGGAGGCTAAGGATTTGTGGTGTGATAGGAAAGTGTTTCTTCACTGCCAACCTCGACAGGGAAATAGCGTGATGGCATGTATATGCATTAATATAAAATAAATAATCAAAAATCTTTTTTGGAGATTGTGAGTTTTGTTTCTATCCACTTAAATATTTCTACCTACCTCCAATCTGATACTGCGGCGAGCACAGAGTCAAGTTGTCACATTTAACCTGGAGATAGATTAGTTGGCTGCTCACAGTTGAACGTCCTGGCTGCACGTTTACTTTCTTACACGCAGCTTGTGGGACTTCTGTATCGTATCGGCTGGCCTTATTTCCTTCAGCTCACACTGCAGCTGCGGGTCGCTTGTACGCTTGTAGCGTGGATCTTAGCCGATAGTAGTTCGCTTTAGTTTGTGTTGAATAGTGATGTGTTTTGTGAACATGGCTCTTAACACTTCGGCAATTGTGGAAATTAATTTGCAAAAGTTTGTATCGTGCAACTTTGATTACATCCACGATTTCCTGGAACTTGAAGTGATTTGAAGAAATCTCGAAAAGTTTTGTGATTGAAACAAATTAATTAAGTTAAATATGTACGAATTTTTTTACATATTACAAAAATATTGAGAAGATGTCAATTGAAATCTCGACATAAAATATAATTATTTTAAATTTTATTTTCTTTTAATTTTAATATCGACCTACATTTTCTTGGCAATATTTTATTGTGATGTTGAAAAATAATCTTTAAAGACTCTTAATTTAAAGAACTATGTTACATGATTAGTATTACAATGGTTTCTGATTAAAAAAGATCACAATATTATATCCTTTTGAGCGCAACTTATAAATGAGCCGTATATACGTAACTATGTTAAATAAATGACCTAGATGATAATCAAATTTTTAATAATCAATTTGACATAATATAATTTTCGAAAAATAAAATTAATTCGATATAATCATAATTTTTGCCTGAAAATGGGCGTCTGTAAAAAAAATAGTGTCAATCAAAATCTGCTCAAGTTGTTCTTTAAACGCGCAAAACATTTTTTCTTATGCCTCCGTACGCAGGAGAACCTCGTGGAATTGAAGCACCACAAGTTGGCACGGTCGCTGCGAAGCGACCTTTCCGACCGTGATGCAAAGCCCAACGCCAGCGTCAGAGACCTGCTGAACGCCATCGTGGCATACCCCCCCACCAAGCCGCTCAGCGGAGAGGAGCAAGATCTCGTGTGGAAGTTCAGGTTCTACTTGAGCACTCAGAAGAAGGCACTTACAAAATTTTTGAAATGCGTCAATTGGAGCTCAAATGGTAAGTCATGTTTTAAATGTTTATTTAAATTAATCAGATAATTGGGCATTGGCTGGCACATTAGTGGATCTTAAAAAAGTGCGCAATCGAGTGAACAGAGCGAAGGTATGGAATACTTGGATCAATCGTCTCCCTGTATGAGAAAGTTCGACAGGTGTCAAAGTGGGTGAACTGATGATTGAATGGTTTTATTTAAAGAAAGGTGTTAAACAAGGATGTGGTATGTCTCCGTGGCTCTTTAAGAGACGCGAAAATGTCAGATTTGGTTGTGAATGATTTGTTGTAATGCAGATTGTTAGAGATGGATGTTATAAGTAGAATTAAGAATCTTGAGATGGTTTGGCCACATTGAAAGGAGTTGCGAAAAATTTACAAAACAAATGCATAATATATGTCTAAAATCAATAGAGATCAATGAAGAAACTGACTAAGGAAAGAGTGGAAGGAGAGATTTTGTCTGAGAAAAAGGTAAGAAGTATGAGAGTATGCATGATAATATGTATGAATGCAGACTAGGCAAGTGTAGTGTGCATAGTTAATAAGGCTTGGATATCTGTCCTCTCTGCCTACCTCAAAAGAACATCTAAATATGTCTATATGTATATGTCGTGGAGGGGCATTGAATGTTTAGATACGCTTGGGTGCTTCTGTAGCTGTCAGATGTGATTTATTGTTCCCTCTTTGGGGTATTCCTAGAGCTGTGCACAATATTTCGATATATTTATAGTTTATTTTTGATTGGTTTTAGTAGATAATATTGTATTTTTGATTGGTTTTAGTAGATAATATTGTATTTTTCAGGGCTGTGGAGTCGCTTAAAAAAAAACACGACTCCGACTCCGATTCCTATATTTACCAACAATACGACTCCGACTCCACAACTCCGACTCCACGACTCCGACTCCACAACTCCGACTCTACAACTCCGACTCTACAACTCCGACTCAAAAAAGCTCAATTTTAGCAGGTTGTTTCCTACCTTTGCATATAGCCATTTTTTTCATGTTAAAGGGATAAAAATAAAACAAGATCAAACTTCAATAATTATTTATTAGAATTTATTCTTAAAAACAACATTGCTTCTATTAAATCTGTATTCGTAGAGGCTCTCAAATCAGAATTGAGAATTTTAAGAGCGGAAAATAACCGCTCTATGGATACTTGGGTTGGGGGTAATGCTGTAACGATCAATGCTGAATCTTTTACGATTTCTAGATACCGCTGTATTGCCATTTCAACATTTAACTTATAAGTTCGGTCAATTTTTTCCATTATTTTCAATGCATCATAAAATTCAATTTTAAATTTTGAAATAGAGTCTCCTTCATCTATATTGGGACTGTGATTCAAACAAGGACGTTTTAGTTTATCTTGTTCATTGAGATATTTTTCTAAATCGTCTTCGGATTCAGCGGTGTCGGACGAAGATGATGATACTTGGTGTACGCTGCCTGCTGTCGTCTCTTTTTCTAGTCGAAGGCCTTTCATACGAACGGTTAATTCAAACAGAGCATTTTTAGCTCTATTTATTTGTTCTTCCGTCAATATGGATCGAACCATGGGGCTAACATAGATCCCAGCCAACAGAATTTTCTTTCGACGTGAGAAAGAAGGAGACAAACACATTTTCGTAGACTTGATGCATTAAATGGATCTCGGTGATTCACCATATCGGCGCGACTTGCGCCTGCAAGTTTAATATTCGTGCACAATACACATTCATTATAATAATTAAAAAAAAAATGTATTTTAAATTTTAACGAAAAATTTGTCGGAGTCGCTTGTTTTTTACGACTCCAACTCCGGCCCAAACACCGCGACTCCGTGACTCCGACTCCAACTCCGACTCCGACTCCACAGCCCTGGTATTTTTTATTGGTTTTAGTAGATAATATTGTATTTTTTGTCATAGTCATTTGAATGTGTTTATTTTATTATTGCGATAGTCATATTATTACTGCGTCATATTTAATTAATTTACTATCATTATTATTGTTTAACATTTGTTTTCTCTATGAAAATTTCAATTAGATTGTTCTTTGTCTGCCTCAAAATGTTAGAGATATGGGTGGCATGGGAAGCTTTAGGAAGTACTTGAAGACAATCCTTTTGGGGGGGGGTTTATGATTATATTAAAATATATTATAAATATAAAACTGGAATTAAAAAGTGATTGATAGAATTCAAACCAGATTTATAAAGAGATAATGCCAAAACAATATGAAAACTAAAATTTTATCAAAATCTTGTAATGGACAATTTTTTTTGTGCAATTCCCTTTTTGTTGAATTTTTTCTTATGAATTGATAAGTGCCATATTGATTAATACCAAGAGGTGAATGATCCTTTGAAAAATAAATGTTTTTAATTTAAATTGTCATGGTGGGATTTTTTATTATAATTTTAAAATTTTTGTTTAGTTTTTATTTTGTTTTGTTTTTATTATTTGTTTATGTTAATTGATACGGGCATGTGCCTAGTAAGGTAAGAGAGTGCTCTGCTTATTCAATTGTAAAATGTAAAAGTTAAAAAAAAATATACGCATGTGAACACTTCACTCCATCTAAAGCCGTATGTATTACTATCACATCTAAAGCCGTATGTATTACTACCATCGAGAGGAGGGGAAGATGCAAACTCAGCAGACACACATGACACGCATGGCAACTAATGAAATGTTCACCATCCCTAGAGTTAAAACCTCTTGCCCAAAGGCAATATGCTTATTTGGCTCCCATTACATACAATGGCGTGCCGACTTCAATAAAAGTAAAGGTAGGAAAACCATTTAGACAGTCGATCGGAGCGTGGTTGTTATTGCGACAGGATTTTGAGTACTTGGGCTTTCAGGATGAATGACGAGTGGAAAGGATTTATGTGAGCTCGTGAGTGTGGGTCTCTTCTTGTTGTTTTAATTTTGGTTGTTTTTGTATTTGTGTTTCTGTGTGTTTTTCTTTTTTTCTTCTTTTTTTTTGTTTTGAATTTGTTTTGATTTTTATTCTTATGATTGTGTGCGGTATATTGTGGGATGAATATTTTTGGTCTTTCTGGAGTGATAATGTGTGAGGAGTCGAGTTTCGCAAGATGTTTCCAGTTGTAGTTGAGTGTCACTGTTTGTCAGGTTGATGAGAGCGTGCAACGGGGTTTTTTGTGTTATCAAAAATCGGAAAGAAGTATCGATTTATTTTTTCATGCTAAATATCCTCAGTGAGATACAGGCAAAAGCCTAGTTTACTGGGGATACGACAAATGAAAGGCAACAAACCCAGATCCATTAAAATTATATGTCCAAATCAAATTACCTGTTGTTTTTTTCTCAAATTGTGTATATTTCTTGTCATGTGTAATAATAAATAATAAATAAATAAATAAAATATCGGAAGATCTACAAATGTTTCTTTGTAGTTCGTCTTCCTGCGGTAAGTTTTCTGTAGTTTTCTTACCAAATATGTTTTTCTAAAGATATGTAGAAGTTGACTGCAACCGCCACTTCCTTTCCTTACACTCGACTTGTTTTTTTTTTTAATGGTAATATTTTTAGTCAATAAATAATAGTGGGTTAAAATCAGGAATTAGAGCACTCTCGAGAGTCTGTTCTTTAAACAATTTGATTAATGAATACAACACCTGCCTCAGCTGATACAACTGAGATAAAGTAGGTCACGTCTTTCATCAATTAACCCTTATCATGGCATTGTAACACAGGTGTTACACTAATTTAGGGATTTAAAAAAAAACAGAAACTGTAACATAATTTCAAATATGGCAACACATTCAAATACTATACATGCACTATTGTGTGCAGTGGTATCATCTGGTGATAAATATTGACAACGCTACAAGCTTTCAAACGACATCGAGTCAACATGTCTGGACAGCGTGGGTGCGTTTTAAAAATTGGGGTAAATAATCTAAATATCTTATTAACCTTTAAGCGCCCGTGCGCAATAGAGGTAGCCCACTGCCCAAGCAATTCTTTGCGAAATATTCGCTCGACCTGTAGCTGCTATAAAAATGTTTTTTTTCAAACAAACACCACCTTATTTTTTTCAAACAAACACCAGCACCAAAACTTGCACGCTTTCTAATTCTCTAGGTAAAAAAAACGAACCCATTTTTTAAAATAAAATAAAATTAAATAAATCAGTGTAATCCGATTGCAAAATGTACCATAATCACTGGTCCCGTACGGGACCTTAGGGTATTGAACGATGCAAATCCGCGGTCCCGTACGGGACCACTGGGCGTTTAAAGGTTAATTGACGTGTTAAGAAAATTTTATTCAAACCATTTTATTTGTTGATAATTCAGCTATGTAAAGGTTCTTCATGTTTTAGATTATAGAATCATTTTATAGCCCTTTTTCTGTTTTATAAACATTTATATTTTGGTAGTGTAACGTGGGTGTTACATATTAAAAAAAAAACTATAAGGAAAAGTTGTGATTTTTTCCCCTCAATTTTCCTTCATAACTTACCATATAACACCAAAGAAAAACGTTAATATTTGGATAAATTGAACTTTGCCAAGATAAGGGTTAAGTAATGATAGAAAGAAAAGTAACAGAATCATCGTGCATACAGATATCACATAGGACTACATTGCATATGTGACTGTTGAGAATAATGGTTGGTATTATGTGGCAGGGGAGGTGCGCCAGGCCCTGTCCATGATGCAGCAGTGGGCGCCCATGGACGTGGAGGATGCCTTGGAGCTGCTCACACCCAACTTCACACATCCAGCCGTGAGAAGGTACTCCTTGTTGTCTATGTCTCATGTCTCTGGGATTACGTGACAGAGTTTAAGTTTTATATATATAATATACCAAAAATACACAGGGCACAATACCTAAATTTAAGGTACATTTTATTGAATATGGTATGCAAAAAAATGAAAAAGAGTGATATGCAGGGTGTTCCAAAAAAATGTATACACACTTTGAATAATTATAAATTCAGAAGTTTTTAGGTTTATCTAAGATTAAAACTTCAAATCAAAGGAGATGTAGAATTCTTTTAGTTATGAAAAATGTTCAAATTGATGGCCATTCTGGTCCATGCAATCCTGATAGTGTGGAATCGCAAACATTACAAATAATTTGTTTTGGTGTTTGGGCATATTGTCTTTCAATAACTGCTCTCAATTCGTGCCATAAATTTTATTTTTGGCAAGCCCATAAAATAGTTTTTTGACATGAGGTCTGGGATCACGGAGGGGGGAGGGGAGTATTCAATACCAACTCTATGACCAATGCATCTGTTTGGCAAGATGACAATGGTAGTGTGGATGGATAGCTTTCACATCACGATAGTAGTGTGTATACATGTTTTTGGGACACCCTATATTTATATGGTTAACATTGTTTTGGGATATAATTGATCCATGCACCAGTAAAATAAGATGTAACACATAGAATTAGTGTGGGATGGATGAAGTTTAGATCAATGACGGGAGTTCTATGTGATCCGAAAATGCCAGTAAAGTTAAAAGGAAAAGTATACCAAACGATTGTCAGACCCACACTCCTCTATGGCTCCGAATGCTGGACGATGTATAACTCTTACTCTAGGCAACTAGAAACTGCTGAAATGCACATGCTAAGATGGTCAGCTGGTGTGTCCCTAAGAGACAAAATAAAAAGCTCACGCATTCGTGGAAGCCTAAGTGTTACAGACATCAACAGCAAGATGGAGGAGAGGCGATTGAGATTGTATGGGCACGTTGGACGCAGAGCACCCGATCACATTGTGAACCAGGCAATCTCCATGGATCTTCCTCGAATAACAACCAGAGGAAGATCAAAGAATTCATGGGGGGTGCAAAAAGATAACCTGACGCAGAGACACGGCCTAGGGGACATAGTCCGGGACAGAAGAGCATACAACCTGAGGACGAGGAGAGCTGACCCCAACAATCTTCGCACAGTGAGTTGGGATGGAGCCAGGGAGAAGATGCACCAGTAAAATAAGTGATCGTTAAATTTATAGTGTATTGTAGTGTTCGAGAAAATAATGTGCCCAGCAAAAAAAATTATATTAGTTATAGGGTGTGGGCTGAAAACCATCTGATGTCCCCGTGGCCGAGCTCTCCCTATATTGGTGGGGTGTATATCGGCCGGGGATGCTATGAGATGAGCCCAGACATTTTGATAGCTTCTCTTTCAAATGTGTTTTCTGCTATTTATTTTGAGATATATATGTGATTTTTGGAATGTATTTATATATGTACGTACTATGTTGTTATCAATAAACCTATATTTATTTATTATTTACTAGCTGTACCCGGCCACGCGTTGCTGTGGCTCAGTCTGGTTAAATGGAAAAGAAAGAAAAGAAAAAGCATACGTTTTTAATATGTTTAATTTCATAATGCTTGTGGGTATACAATATTTTTGATGTCTTTCAGCCACTCTTAGTTTGTCGCGTTTATCGCCGTGCTCGCAAATGATCGTATCCCTCCAAGAGGTCAATTCACGATATGATTTGAATTCAAATGAAAGATCGATTGCACTGAAAAAGAAGAAAGAAAGTTGTAACAAAAAAATATAAAATTGAGAAACATTAAAAAAGGAACTGAATAATATTGTTAAGTTCGTAGACGTCTTTGTTCTTGGCGGCAGCAATAGCTCGTTCACTATGCCAATCGTGATTCTTATAATTGATTTAAATGTAGGGAAATACTTTTTCACCAATTCTTCTTTTGACGTCACAATCAGTGATACAGTAGTCTTTTCGCCAACGCGTCATTTTTACATAACGTGAAGAAAGCAGTTAACGTTGTAGCTGGTGGATTCAGGGCTATTTGTTGCACATTTGCAGCTGTGAAATAAACGCGTTGTCCATTTTCTAGATGTACTGCTAAGTGAACAACAGCTGGCGTTCATGTATGGGAAATGAAAGAATTCGCTTTACAGCTTCATTGCTGCTTATGTATCTTCCAGCCTGATACTGTGCGATTTCATCGATATGTATAACCGCATTCCCATCCCGCATTCTGGTTGCACGCCAAAAACTGCCATGTAGCTGCCTTTATTCACGTACTTACAAATGTATTTGATCGATTCAACGGGGTTACAGTATTCCACGTTTATGTGCGCTTTGTATGTTTTTGAATAGCAAAGGCGAATATGGAACAACCCAATGGTTGTCTACTTCGATGTCACCGTTTCACATATGTATGGTTGCTAATTTCCCGCCATCTTCTGTTGATCTTCTTCTGTATAAAGGATATCCATCGTTTCCTGTAACTGTGTTGGATACTAATGCTCGAGGATATCGTTTAGATCATTTTCCGTCTATCATGCATTGTGAATTTGGATTCAGTGTACCGCAAGGTCCATGTATCATATTTTTCGTCACAACTTCATGCAAATCCTTATCGACGTCGGCATCGGTTATTTCAGCGCACATTACATTGTCGATTTTGTTTGAAGTGATTTTGTTATAGATCCAGATTAGTACTATATATTCGCATGAGGCCATCCTCTCTTTTGCCATTCCACTGAGTATATCCAGCAACGCACAGACCCAAACACTTCATGTTTTACCATGAGCTGTTGTATATCGTCCCAAGCTGGATTGCATGTGAATGTAGTGAATAGGTCTGGACATCCGTAGTAATGAACATACGCAATTGCATATTGAGCGTACTCGTGCATATGACGTAGACTGCCTGTATATGAAGATGGCCAAATCGTTAGTCTTCCAACGTTAGTTGTATTACCGTCATTTACAACTGCATCTCGCAAATGAACGTATTCTTCAGAGCGAAGCTTGGTTTGATTAAAACGGATGAATATCAAACTAATTTAAAAAATCTACATTTCTACATACGATTTGATATATTTTGAAATATAAACATAGAGATAAAATTAAACTCTATATAAAAAAAGATACATTTGATATTCCTAATGACCTATTTCAGTCACTATCAGCCTGTCGCGTACATTCTCTTGAGAACGAACCAGTTCTGAAACTGCAGAACGCGATCGCCGTGCTCGCAACCGTGCATCCTCAAGTCTGGCTACACGTTGTTCTGCTGCTTCCTCGACATTTTGATGAACTAAAGCAGATAGATTGCACTGAAAAAGAAGAAAGAAAGTTATAGCAAAAACATATAAAATTGTAAACCTTTAAAAATATGAGTGAAACATTAAGTTATGAGACAATGAAATTTCCGTTCCCAATTTCCAGCAATTGATGTGAGAATATCTCAGCTGATCAATCGTTTTGCAGCTGGACACGCATTTGTCAAATATTTGTCCAATAGGAGTATTGTTAATGAAATCCGGAGATAATTGGAACGAATTAAATGTTAAGCAAAGAGAGAGGTTATTGGAATTAATTAAATGTTAAGGAAAGACATTGCAAACATTGCAAACTACGCACGAATTTAATTTGGATGTGACATGTTTGATCGCGTCATTAATGAACAATAAATATCGATTCTAATAAATAGCAAGTTATTTAGATAAATACATTACAAAAAACAAACAATAATGACACATTAATACATCTTTTTACAAATTAGCAAAAATTTGTCACTTCGTTTAAAATAAATATGACGTTTGTCAAAAATGTACATACCAGCATCACGTTGTCTCTGTGAAGGAAATGATCGCGTCACTCCAAGAGATCAATTCACGATATGATTTGAATTCAAACGAAAATCAATCAAAACAATTAAATTTTACCGCTAATTGAACAGAAAAATAAAAAAATAAGTTAAAAATACTAAGTGAAAAAGATATTCTTAGAGGTAGATATGTCAACAACGCACATTACGAAATGAAAATGGCGGATAAATTAACGCAGATGGCGCTATACAAAAAAAATTATATAATAAAATAATATTTTATATAATTAAAATAGTAAAGCTATAAATAATTAAATAATTATTTAAAAATAATAAATTTAATATAAATATAAAAATATTAATATATTTAATATTAAATTTCATTTTATTAAGTGTATTATATTATTATTTATTATTGTTTATTATTAAAAATAAAAAAAATAATTTTTTTATTAAATTAAAAGAGACTTTCTTGAATTAAATTCCACAGAACCATTTCCTAATCCTAAAAAAATCGTTAACAAATCGAAAAAAAGCAATGCATAAAATCAACTTTTCCTAAGATCCAAGAAGTTTCACTTCTACCACGTGAGAGTATCACGCATCTCTTTTTTTATACATACTATATAAGTTATATTTATTTTAGCGATCCTCGATCTTTTTATACATATAAGTTATTGTTATATCTTTATTTTAGATCATTTTATAAATATAAGCTATATTTGTTTTAGCGATTATATTTATTTTAACGATACTCGAAATATTTGAAAACAGATAAAATATTACTTGGATATTTTTTACAAATTTAGTATTAGTTCTGTCAAATATATTTCCTGCGCTTGCGCTATAAAGTCCTGATTCAGCCATATTAAGATTTTCTCAAGCTGCTATGACACAATGGAACTTATCCTTATTAACACAAATGTTAGTTTGACGTATCTTGGATTCTAACCTATTTTTCCTCTGTAATAAATTTATTATCAGTTCGTGTCTCTACTCAAAAATAAAACATTTATTATATATAAAATTTATTATTTATTTTTAAACATTAAATTATTAAATATTTTATTTATATAGACTAAAAATTAAATATTTGATATAAACTCCGAAACGTCGAAAATGAAATTTGACATGTGTCACAAATCTAGTTAGTCCTTGTCCCGACAGGTTCGCATAGATATTTGTTTTTGATTTAAAAATTTTATTATATACACTGATATTTATATATAAATAAAAATGAAAAAACATTTCCGTTGACGAATATCAACTTTACTCAAAATTTCAAAGCAATCGGTAGAGAATTTCCGGAGATTAGCTGCCTTCAATTAACGAACATTTACATTTTTATTTATATAGATAGATTTCCTCTGTAATAAATTTATTATCAGTTCGTGTCTCGACTCAAAAATAAAACATTTATTATATATAAAATTTATTATTTATTTTTAAACATTAAATTATTAAATATTTTATTTATATAGACTAAAAATTAAATATTTGATATAAACTCCGAAACGTCGAAAATGAAATTTGACATGTGTCACAAATCTAGTTAGTCCTTGTCCCCGACAGGTTCGCATAGATATTTGTTTTTGATTTAAAAAATTTATTATATACACTGATATTTATATATAAATAAAAATGAAAAAACATTCCCGTTGACGAATATCAACTTTACTCAAAATTTCAAAGCAATCGGTAGAGAACTTCCGGAGATTAGCTGCCTTCAATTAACGAACATTTACATTTTTATTTATATAGATAGATAGATAGATAGATAGATAGATAGCAACTGCGGGAGGCATTTAAATATGGAATGGGAATATATGCAGACTGCTGTATACTGATGCCATGGTACATGGTAGATAGGCATGGAATGAGGATGAATTAAGATGTCAAGATAATGATCTGAGGATGAATGTTGCGAAACCCAAAATTATGATGATAGAAAAGTGTAGAATAAGGAAAAATAAATGCGATATATGGGTGTGTAATGAAAGATTAGAGAAAGTTGAAGAATTCTGCTATTTAGTTAGTATTTTCTTAGTTGATGGAAGAGTTACGAGGGATATCAAACGGTATGTAGCGATAGAAAACTACGAGTAAGTCAACAGAGCACTAAAACATATGTACTCAAATTGGATAATATCAAAATCTGCCAAGATCGGAGTATTTTAGTCCACAGGAGTATTTTAATACCAACTTTGATGTATGCGAGTGAAATGTGGGCGTAGAATAAGAGTGAAAAGATTGTAGAAATGCTTGCACTTAGAAGTGTATATGGGGTAACAATGTGTGACAGAATACAGAAGAAATGAATGTGAACTTAAGCATAAGCATCATGTTGTATTGAATAAGATGAAGAAGAACACAGAGGATTTGGACATGTGGAATGAAAGTCTAACAAAACAAATGTGAGACGAAGGTGGGGTAGAGGAAAACTAAGAAAAATATCATTTGACCAAGTGTATGATATTTTGAAAGAAAGAAATGTAAAAAATCCGATTGGAAGACGGATGAAAAATTGGAAGAAGATTGCTGTTGAAATATTTGTAAAGAAAAAAGTAAGAAATATGAAAAATAGGATATGTACGAATGTGGACGAGGGAAAAACTGTTGAGAATTTTCGTTTAATGATCTTATTTTCCATGCAGGTACGCCATATCGAGGTTGAAGCAGGCCCCCGACGAGGATCTTATGTTGTACTTGCTGCAACTGGTGCAGGCCCTCAAGTACGAAAACTTTGACGAAATCAAGGATGGTACGTACATAATACGATTGACAATTGGTGTAGGTCCTCACATACAAGAACTTGATGTAATCATAGAGTGTATGGTTATTTTACAGACTATTGGCTATGGTTTCAACACTACATTTTTCATAGAAGAAAATCTATAATCTATATCAGTGGTTCCTAAATGTTTTTGTTTCAATGCATCCTTAGTGTATCAGGATTTTTCCATGAGGCCCGATGTTAGAACATGCCTCATAGTTGCATCCTTAGTATATCAGGGTTTTTCCATGACACCCATTGTTCCCACATGCCTAACAGTTGCATCCTTAGTGTATCAGGATTTTTCCATGACGCCCAATGTTAGAGCATGCCTAACAGTTGCATCCTTAGTATATCAGGGTATTTTCATGACGCCCAATGTTAGAACATGCCTAACAGTTGCATCCTTAGTATATCAGGGTTTTTTCATAACGCCCAATGTTAGAACATGCCTAACATTAGCATCCTTAGTATATCAGGGTTTTTTCATGACGCCCAATGTTAGAACATGCCTAACAGTTGCATCCTTAGTATATCAGGGTTTTTTCATGACGCCCAATGTTAGAACATGCCTAACAGTTGCATCCTTAGTATATCAGTGTTTTTTCATAACGCCCAATGTTAGAACATGCCTAACATTAGCATCCTTAGTATATCAGGGTTTTTTCATGACGCCCAATGTTAGAACATGCCTAACAGTTGCATCCTTAGTATATCAGTGTTTTATCATAACGCCCAATGTTAGAACATGCCTAACATTAGCATCCTTAGTATATCAGGGTTTTTTCATGACGCCCAATGTTAGAACATGCCTAACAGTTGCATCCTTAGTATATCAGTGTTTTTTCATAACGCCCAATGTTAGAACATGCCTAACATTAGCATCCTTAGTATATCAGGGTTTTTTCATGACGCCCAATGTTAGAACATGCCTAACAGTTGCATCCTTAGTATATCAGGGTTTTTTCATGACGCCCAATGTTAGAACATGCCTAACAGTTGCATCCTTAGTATATCAGTGTTTTTTCATAACGCCCAATGTTAGAACATGCCTAACATTAGCATCCTTAGTATATCAGGGTTTTTTCATGACGCCCAATGTTAGAACATGCCTAACAGTTGCATCCTTAGTATATCAGTGTTTTATCATAACGCCCAATGTTAGAACATGCCTAACATTAGCATCCTTAGTATATCAGGGTTTTTTCATGACGCCCAATGTTAGAACATGCCTAACAGTTGCATCCTTAGTATATCTGGGTTTTTTCATGACGCCCAATGTTAGAACATGCCTAACAGTTGCATCCTTAGTATATCAGGGTTTTTTCATAACGCCCAATGTTAGAACATGCCTAACATTAGCATCCTTAGTATATCAGGGTTTTTTCATGACGCCCAATGTTAGAACATGCCTAACAGTTGCATCCTTAGTATATCAGGGTTTTTTCATGACGCCCAATGTTAGAACATGCCTAACAGTTGCATCCTTAGTATATCAGTGTTTTATCATAACGCCCAATGTTAGAACATGCCTAACATTAGCATCCTTAGTATATCAGGGTTTTTTCATGACGCCCAATGTTAGAACATGCCTAACAGTTGCATCCTTAGTATATCAGTGTTTTATCATAACGCCCAATGTTAGAACATGCCTAACATTAGCATCCTTAGTATATCAGGGTTTTTTCATGACGCCCAATGTTAGAACATGCCTAACAGTTGCATCCTTAGTATATCAGGGTTTTTTCATGACGCCCAATGTTAGAACATGCTTAACAGTTGCATCCTTAGTATATCAGGGTTTTTTCATGACGCCCAATGTTAGAACATGCCTAACAGTTGCATCCTTAGTATATCAGGGTTTTTTCATGACGCCCAATGTTAGAACATGCCTAACAGTTGCATCCTTAGTATATCAGGGTTTTTACATGACGCCCAATGTTAGAACATGCCTAACAGTTGCATCCTTAGTATATCAGGGTTTTTTCATGACGCCCAATGTTAGAACATGCCTAACAGTTGCATCCTTAGTATATCAGTGTTTTATCATAACGCCCAATGTAAGAACATGCCTAACATTAGCATCCTTAGTATATCAGGGTTTTTTCATGACGCCCAATGTTAGAACATGCCTAACAGTTGCATCCTTAGTATATCAGGGTTTTTTCATGACGCCCAATGTTAGAACATGCCTAACAGTTGCATCCTTAGTATATCAGGGTTTTTTCATAACGCCCAATGTTAGAACATGCCTAACATTAGCATCCTTAGTATATCAGGGTTTTTTCATGACGCCCAATGTTAGAACATGCCTAACAGTTGCATCCTTAGTATATCAGGGTTTTTTCATGACGCCCAATGTTAGAACATGCCTAACAGTTGCATCCTTAGTATATCAGGGTTTTTTCATGACGCCCAATGTTAGAACATGCCTAACAGTTGCATCCTTAGTATATCAGGGTTTTTTCATGACGCCCAATGTTAGAACATGCCTAACAGTTGCATCCTTAGTATATCAGGGTTTTTTCATGACGCCCAATGTTAGAACATGCCTAACAGTTGCATCCTTAGTATATCAGTGTTTTATCATAACGCCCAATGTTAGAACATGCCTAACATTAGCATCCTTAGTATATCAGGGTTTTTTCATGACGCCCAATGTTAGAACATGCCTAACAGTTGCATCCTTAGTATATCAGGGTTTTATCATAACGCCCAATGTTAGAACATGCCTAACATTAGCATCCTTAGTATATCAGGGTTTTTTCATGACGCCCAATGTTAGAACATGCCTAACAGTTGCATCCTTAGTATATCAGTGTTTTATCATAACGCCCAATGTTAGAACATGCCTAACATTAGCATCCTTAGTATATCAGGGTTTTTTCATGACGCCCAATGTTAGAACATGCCTAACATTAGCATCCTTAGTATATCAGGGTTTTTTCATGACGCCCAATGTTAGAACATGCCTAACAGTTGCATCCTTAGTATATCAGGGTTTTTTCATGACGCCCAATGTTAGAACATGCCTAACAGTTGCATCCTTAGTATATCAGGGTTTTTTCGTAACGCCCAATGTTAGAACATGCCTAACATTAGCATCCTTAGTATATCAGGGTTTTTTCATGACGCCCAATGTTAGAACATGCCTAACAGTTGCATCCTTAGTATATCAGGGTTTTTTCATGACGCCCAATGTTAGAACATGCCTAACAGTTGCATCCTTAGTATATCAGGGTTTTTTCATGACGCCCAATGTTAGAACATGCCTAACAGTTGCATCCTTAGTATATCAGGGTTTTTTCATGACGCCCAATGTTAGAACATGCCTAACAGTTGCATCCTTAGTATATCAGTGTTTTATCATAACGCCCAATGTTAGAACATGCCTAACATTAGCATCCTTAGTATATCAGGGTTTTTTCATGACGCCCAATGTTAGAACATGCCTAACAGTTGCATCCTTAGTATATCAGTGTTTTATCATAACGCCCAATGTTAGAACATGCCTAACATTAGCATCCTTAGTATATCAGGGTTTTTTCATGACGCCCAATGTTAGAACATGCCTAACAGTTGCATCCTTAGTATATCAGTGTTTTATCATAACGCCCAATGTTAGAACATGCCTAACATTAGCATCCTTAGTATATCAGGGTTTTTTCATGACGCCCAATGTTAGAACATGCCTAACAGTTGCATCCTTAGTATATCAGGGTTTTTTCATGACGCCCAATGTAAGAACATGCCTAACAGTTGCATCCTTAGTATATCAGGGTTTTTTCATGACGCCCAATGTTAGAACATGCCTAACAGTTGCATCCTTAGTATATCAGGGTTTTTTCATGACGCCCAATGTTAGAACATGCCTAACAGTTGCATCCTTAGTATATCAGGGTTTTTTCATGACGCCCAATGTTAGAACATGCCTAACAGTTGCATCCTTAGTATATCAGTGTTTTATCATAACGCCCAATGTTAGAACATGCCTAACATTAGCATCCTTAGTATATCAGGGTTTTTTCATGACGCCCAATGTTAGAACATGCCTAACAGTTGCATCCTTAGTATATCAGTGTTTTATCATAACGCCCAATGTTAGAACATGCCTAACATTAGCATCCTTAGTATATCAGGGTTTTTTCATGACGCCCAATGTTAGAACATGCCTAACAGTTGCATCCTTAGTATATCAGTGTTTTATCATAACGCCCAATGTTAGAACATGCCTAACATTAGCATCCTTAGTATATCAGGGTTTTTTCATGACGCCCAATGTTAGAACATGCCTAACATTAGCATCCTTAGTATATCAGGGTTTTTTCATGACGCCCAATGTTAGAACATGCCTAACAGTTGCATCCTTAGTATATCAGGGTTTTTTCATGACGCCCAATGTTAGAACATGCCTAACAGTTGCATCCTTAGTATATCAGGGTTTTTTCATAACGCCCAATGTTAGAACATGCCTAACATTAGCATCCTTAGTATATCAGGGTTTTTTCATGACGCCCAATGTTAGAACATGCCTAACAGTTGCATCCTTAGTATATCAGGGTTTTTTCATGACGCCCAATGTTAGAACATGCCTAACAGTTGCATCCTTAGTATATCAGGGTTTTTTCATGACGCCCAATGTTAGAACATGCCTAACAGTTGCATCCTTAGTATATCAGGGTTTTTTCATGACGCCCAATGTTAGAACATGCCTAACAGTTGCATCCTTAGTATATCAGGGTTTTTTCATGACGCCCAATGTTAGAACATGCCTAACAGTTGCATCCTTAGTATATCAGTGTTTTATCATAACGCCCAATGTTAGAACATGCCTAACATTAGCATCCTTAGTATATCAGGGTTTTTTCATGACGCCCAATGTTAGAACATGCCTAACAGTTGCATCCTTAGTATATCAGGGTTTTTTCATGACGCCCAATGTTAGAACATGCCTAACAGTTGCATCCTTAGTATATCAGGGTTTTTTCATAACGCCCAATGTTAGAACATGCCTAACATTAGCATCCTTAGTATATCAGGGTTTTTTCATGACGCCCAATGTTAGAACATGCCTAACAGTTGCATCCTTAGTATATCAGGGTTTTTTCATGACGCCCAATGTTAGAACATGCCTAACAGTTGCATCCTTAGTATATCAGGGTTTTTTCATGACGCCCAATGTTAGAACATGCCTAACAGTTGCATCCTTAGTATATCAGGGTTTTTTCATGACGCCCAATGTTAGAACATGCCTAACAGTTGCATCCTTAGTATATCAGTGTTTTATCATAACGCCCAATGTTAGAACATGCCTAACATTAGCATCCTTAGTATATCAGGGTTTTTTCATGACGCCCAATGTTAGAACATGCCTAACAGTTGCATCCTTAGTATATCAGGGTTTTTTCATGACGCCCAATGTTAGAACATGCCTAACAGTTGCATCCTTAGTATATCAGGGTTTTTTCATGACGCCCAATGTTAGAACATGCCTAACAGTTGCATCCTTAGTATATCAGGGTTTTTTCATGACGCCCAATGTTAGAACATGCCTAACAGTTGCATCCTTAGTATATCAGGGTTTTTTCATGACGCCCAATGTTAGAACATGCCTAACAGTTGCATCCTTAGTATATCAGGGTTTTTTCATGACGCCCAATGTTAGAACATGCCTAACAGTTGCATCCTTAGTATATCAGGGTTTTTTCATGACGCCCAATGTTAGAACATGCCTAACAGTTGCATCCTTAGTATATCAGGGTTTTTTCATGACGCCCAATGTTAGAACATGCCTAACAGTTGCATCCTTAGTATATCAGTGTTTTATCATAACGCCCAATGTTAGAACATGCCTAACATTAGCATCCTTAGTATATCAGGGTTTTTTCATGACGCCCAATGTTAGAACATGCCTAACAGTTGCATCCTTAGTATATCAGGGTTTTTTCATGACGCCCAGTGTTAGAACATGCCTAACAGTTGCATCCTTAGTATATCAGGGTTTTTTCATGACGCCCAATGTTAGAACATGCCTAACAGTTGCATCCTTAGTATATCAGGGTTTTTTCATGACGCCCAATGTTAGAACATGCCTAACAGTTGCATCCTTAGTATATCAGGGTTTTTTCATGACGCCCAATGTTAGAACATGCCTAACAGTTGCATCCTTAGTATATCAGGGTTTTTTCATGACGCCCAATGTTAGAACATGCCTAACAGTTGCATCCTTAGTATATCAGTGTTTTATCATAACGCCCAATGTTAGAACATGCCTAACATTAGCATCCTTAGTATATCAGGGTTTTTTCATGACGCCCAATGTTAGAACATGCCTAACAGTTGCATCCTTAGTATATCAGGGTTTTTTCATGACGCCCAATGTTAGAACATGCCTAACAGTTGCATCCTTAGTATATCAGTGTTTTTTCATAACGCCCAATGTTAGAACATGCCTAACAGTAGCATCCTTAGTATATCAGGGTTTTTTCATGACGCCCAATGTTAGAACATGCCTAACAGTTGCATTCTTAGTATATCAGGGTTTTTTCATGACGCCCAATGTTAGAACATGCCTAACAGTAGCATCCTTAGTGTATCAGTATTTTTCCATGACGCCCAATGTTAGAACATGCCTAACAGTTGCATGAATGTTGGCGAGGTTTCAAAAACAGATTTTATATGACGAGAGAAATCAACTTCATCTGAAGAGTACATAGGGAAACAATCTTTGCCACCTTCTTCATTAATTTTTTTTCACCATTTTTGAGATTGTTTTCTGAAAGCTGAAATCTCATTTTAATGAAAATGTTAGAATATTGTGCAGCATCCCTGTTAACCACTGCAACACAATATCATGAATGAGATAACCAAATCGCAAACCATCAGCAAATAATAAATGAGGATGTTACAAGAAAAAAAGCAGATATATAAATTTATACATGTTGCTAAACACCTGTAACCCCTAGAACATTCCAAGAATTAATGTTAAGTAGCTACTAATCGCCATTACAATAATAAATTGAGATGAAAAAAGGGCTCAAAATTAAAACCATTTCTTGTTCAAATCGTTCTTGTTTTACTTCTTTTAATGCTTGCTTGATATTTTCAGTATATAAACATTTACATCCAAGTGTGGAGACACCAGCAGTGATCGGGGACATTAGATCTCCACCTAACACGAGTGTCGTCAATATCCCCCAGCCGGAGAAGAGGGACCTCAACACCAGCACCGTCACTTCCACAGGTCAGTTCCCTACACTGCTTTCTTATTTAACACGCATATAAAGTCATACCCTGGGGCTGCATCGCTTTCAGTTCCTAAAGGGTGAGTAACTTAAAGAAGGGTGAAGCTGTGGCGATATTACTAACATTTATTTATTTATTTTATAAAGCTTACATATAGAGGTTAAACCCAATTACATACAAGAGAATCACAAACAGTAAAGAAGAGATAGAAATTAATAAATATGAAATATTTGTTAAACCAAAACACTTACAGTACACGGCGGTAAATAATACAATAATACACATAGCGTCGTCTCTGTTGCATGATGCGCTAACCACATTGTGACTACGATACAGGACTGTTAGCGCATTGTGCGACAGAGACGACGCACTACAAACTTTGTGTATTACTTTCCGCTGGGTACTGTACTCCCATTACTAAGAAAGCTAAAAATACTTTCTTGAAATGTTGAATATGTCAATATCTAAGGCCAAATTCAAAAGGGACAGCCCGTGAAACAAAGAAAGAGCGTTTGACAAGTTAGTTCTCCTTATTGCCAGTCTAAATAGATGAATATTTCTGTACCTAGAATAGTTATCAGGAACATCCTTTCCGTGGTTGCAGTCCTAAGACTGGTTTGCAGCAATTTGAACTCTTCTCCTCCATTCCCCCCTGTCCTGTGCGGCTCTTTTTAAGTCTGTGTATGTTGAGCAGCGCACGTCCACCAACAGGTCCTCCAGGTACTCTCGGCGTGGGCGTCCCCTAGAGTTTGTCCCCTCGGTCATGCCCTCCATTATGGCATGCAAGAGGCCCTCTTGTCGTATTATATGCCCGATCCATCTTGCACGCCTTTCGGACAGGATCCTGAGCAGGTGCCTTCCTCCTTCGATTCGTTGGAGAACCTCTTCATTTGTGATGCGGTCTCTCCAGGAAATTCCTAATAGTCTTCTATAGGACCACATCTCAAAAGCCTCTAGTCTTCGTCTATCTCTTTCGGATAGGCACCATGTCTCGCAGCCGTACATCAAGATACTCCATACATAGGTCTTGATGAGGAGTATTCTCAGTTTAAGGTCTATATTATTTGATTCTATTATTTTCGACCTTTTATTAAATGCAAGTCTAGCCTGATGTATACGGCTGTCGACCTCGCTCTTGGATCAACCGTCCCATGTTATTTTGCTCCCGAGGTAGACAAAGGATCAGGAACATATAACCATATATTTTCCAATATTGTTGGATTAGATGTTGCTCCCGTCAGCAACTAAAAGGTATAAAGAGAGACTTTTACATTCCTCCTCACGCTTGGAAGGTAGTTTCCCAATATACCTAGACGAAACCTTGTAGGATGCAACCACGGGTTGAAACCGCTTTAACGGAAGTAGAGATATCTTAAAAAAATCTTTTGGACTTTCTCCATCATAAAGAAGTTGAAACCATAAGAAAATTGAAAACCTTATGGTATGAATGGTTTTCTATATATTCTCTTGATAGGGCGCATAATTTCCTGTTTTGAGCCAAATACTATTATCTCAATGTCTCGTGTATCCATTACTTGATTATGGTGATGTATGCTATTTGGCTACCAACAAGGTGTTGGATAAACTGGATTCATATTTAACCTTAGGAAGTATGACCAAGTATGGTAAACATACTTCAATGGCTTAAAATCAGGCAGTGAAGGAACCTTCACATTCTGTCCACATTATTTTGCACTCGGCGTTCTCTTCGATTGTGCAATGGAGACTCCTTTGCAACCAACACACCACACTACATTTTTATCTGCAAAGTCCACTTGGCGCAACTGTGTAACGAATTTCTGAGAGTTATCACATGTGTACTGTCCTTATTCACATTCAAGAGAGAATTGAAAAAAAATTACATTGTTCAGAATATCCTTTCGTCCTAATTTTCCTTTGCTTCCCTGCCTTATCTATGAACAAATTCCTTTCCTCTAGTTCTATCATTATTGTTTAGATATTGCTTTTTTTTATACTTGAATTTACATAAATAATTTTTTTGTAAAAATTTTTATGGATTAAAACAACTTAACATATTCAAGATAAACCCGTCAGATCTATAACCATGTACACTAAAGAATAATTAAATAGAGGGATCTAAGGTTTCAGCTTTAACTTTGCGGAACTCCATATTAGTTTATTTACCAATAAATTACTTTGTTATTCCACTAATTACATTAATCCCCTCTACAACACTCTAGCTCGAGGCTCTCTTCCGTCTAAAGCATAGGTTCTCAACGTGGGCGATAACACCCCCTTTTGGGCGTTTGAGACTTTCAGGGGGGCAGTAGAAGACCCAGAGAAAATTAGGGGGCGTTGAGATGGCACGGAGGGGCGTGGGCAGATTAAAAAAATATAGTCTAAAAAAGACAAAAAAAAAACACGCTAATCACGTACTAACTAAAATAAACTTTAATATTGGTTAGTTTTTGTTATTGTATGTATTTTAATCATTTTTATCACGTGTGCGAAAATTCATATATTTCGGTAGTTCGGGAAGTGGATGAAAATTGAACTTAAAGATTCCATTACATTCAGATCTACATTAAATTGGATGATATAAAAAAAATTTATTTTAGATTTGAATGAAAAATTTTCAAATCTTCCAATTTCACGTGAAATATCTCATATATAAATACAGGTAAAGTTAACAAAAGCCTGTTAGTAAAAAAATTGCAAAAAACATGCTTGTAGCAATTCAGTTGGCAATAGCTGTTTCAGATTCGCAAGTAAAAAACATTGGGGGGCTTTAGAAAAAAAATTATTCCTAAAATGGGCGGTGGGCAAAATAAGGTTGAGATCCTATGGTCTAAAGAGATGATTTATCACTTCTAATTTAGTTGATTACTTGAAATAATTGTACTGTATTGTATACTAGTGTATAATACGATGATTTTCACTGTTCCAGATTCTCCTCAGCCATTTACCTCGCCCTCGCAGTACGGAGACGTGAACAACCCTAACTCTTCAGACAACCAGTCTCTCAATAGCCTCAACGTCAGCCAGTCCAATAACAATGCAGACACTAGTGAAATATTTTGGTGAGTATATCTATCCTATTGATCAAGTTTATTTATGGCTTTTCACTTAAGGTTTTTTCTAACGTCTTTTTGGTTGGTTGGAAGAGATTGCCACATAACAATAAATTGCCGATTTGTATTATAAATAATGAAAGAGTAATACAATGCATAAACATCGATTATTTTACTATAATTCCTATGTTCAAACTTTTACACTAAAACTCCTTTATTTAGAACAATGATAATTGATCATTTGTAGTTTTCACCATTTTTTAGACCCCGAAGACTTCGTAATAAATTAACTGTTAATTCGAAAAATCAAAATTCAAAAAATAGTTTTCGTAATAAATCGACCATCTATCATCAACCAAAGAATATTAATGAATTCTAATCATTCAAAATTGTCATTGTCTAATCCGAGTGTTATGCGCCGCCGGCGAGCTATTTAATTCTTCGGAACTCTTCCTATATCCAAAGATACAATATCGAAATATCTCAAGATTACTATCCCAAGTATGGGGAAGCCCATCGAGAGCTTCATCGAAGCAGCTCAAGTTTCAGAAATGGAGTACAGACGCCATATTAGTGTAAGCAAAATATCATTTTTCACACAAATAAATGGCGTTAAGAGGCATAGTTTTGAGTGTTTTTTTCATATAAATTATTAAGTATTTTAAGTTTTTTTTTATTTTACTTTTAATTATGAACATTAATTTGTCAAGTCGTAGATCATAATATTGTAATCAAGTGCACGATTAAATAAAAATCAGTGACATTATCATATTTATACTACATTAATCTGTGTAAACAAGTGACCGTGTCAAATGAAATAAGTGACGATTATCGATTTATTTTTTAATTCATTCTCCTTGGCGGATAGTGAAAAAATTTATGTACTCGTATTTAAAAAAAATTTAATTTAAAAAAAAAAAGTATTTTTTGTAAAAGTATGTACAGTACCTGGCGGTAAATAATACACATCGGGCTTAAAAAAGAGACTGTCTGCTAACTTCGGCTTTGCGGAGCGTCGTCTCTGTCCGTAGAACGATTGACAACAACTGACAAATCGCGACTGAACACGTGTACAAATGACAGAGACGACGCTCTACAAAGCCAAAATTAGCCGATTATGACCGACAGTCTCTTTCTTAAGCCCGATGTGTATTACTTATTAAATATGCTATTATATCTCAATATTACGCAAATATGTTGATAAAACGTGACTTGACTTATATTATTTTTACAGTAAGAAAAAATTTCCGCAATGTTTGGGAAGTTTTCCATAACAAATTTTATTGATGGTGTAATTCTTAATAAATTTTTTGTTTTGGGAAATTTGGTCCCCCCAATTTCGAATGAACAAACTTTTACTGTAAAGTTTGTTCTGATGTGACGATATTATGATTCTAGCAATGGAGTAGGTGACGGGCAAGATGCCAAGCTAAACCTGGCCTCCTTCCTGATCGAGCGTGCCTGCGCCGACTCGGCCCTGGCTAACTATTTGTACTGGTATCTGCTCATCGAGTGCGAGGACCAGGACTCGCGCCTGCGCCAGGACGGTGTCGTGCGCGAGATGTACCTCACCGTCATGAAGACCTTCTCGCAGACCTTGGCCAAAGGTAAACATCTCGCACACTTTCAATGTCATTTTCCAAGAGAATGAAAAACTTATGCAAACTATAATAAATTATTAAGATGGATTAAAATTTTCTTTGGATTTTCCAAATAGATGACTGAAAACTCATTCAATATATCTGTTCACCTTTCCATTATCCTGAGAACTCACTTTCTTAATAGCAGAATTTTCCAATTCATTCCAATTTTTCATTGTTCATCCAAATATCCAATTAATTCCTTGAACCCTTTTCAATTACCAATACTTTGGATTTCGTAACAAACCTTAAATGTTAACTAAACATCATATATAAAATTTATAAAATTTCTATAATTTATAACTAAAAAAATATTATTTCTTTCTTAGGAAATGCTGAGCTACAAAGGAGACGCTCATTCCTGGCCCGACAACAAATATTTATTGACAAACTGGTGAAACTGGTCAAGTCAGTGACAGGAGAGAGCATCAACCGCAACAAAAAGGCCGAGAGGCTCCAGCAACTGCTGGCCGATCCCGAGGTCTTCAAATTCAACTTTACTAACTTCGAACCCATCCCGTTCCCCCTGGACCCGAATGTCCTCATCAAAGGGATTGTGGCCAAGAAAGCCAGCCTGTTCAAGTCAGCGTTGATGCCTTCCAAGTTAACATTCATCACAGTCGATGGAAGTGAATACGAGGCCATATTCAAACATGGAGATGACCTGAGACAAGATCAACTGGTGCTGCAAATGATAACTCTTATGGACAAATTGTTGAGAAGAGAAAATTTGGATTTGAAGTTGACTCCCTACAGGGTGTTAGCGACGAGCTCCAAACACGGATTCTTGCAGTTCATAGAATCTGTGACTGTGGCAGAAGCTTTGGCTGTCGAGGGCAGCATCCATAACTTTTTCAGAAAGCACCATCCCTCGGAAAATTCTCCATATGGAATTAAGCCAGAAATTATGGACACATACATCAAAAGCTGTGCTGGATATTGCGTCATCACTTATATTTTAGGTAATTTCTTTTATATACGAGTACAATATTTTTTTTATTAATAGGCAATCCATCCATACTAGTAGGATTTGTGCATGCCACCACATCAAAGTCAGTTATGCAATTATATGAGATAATATAGTAAAAAAAAAAAAGAAATTCAAAGCTTAAACTGATTAAATTTAATATCTGATCTACAAGTATCTATAGTATAGTTGAAAAAGTTATTCAAAGGATGAAATGAGACATTCATTGGACGTGGCAAAGATGTGGCGTTTAGTAAATCAAATCTGCAACGTAAAGCACAATCCAAAAACTAGATTCATCATCTAGATCACATTCACAGCAGGAATCCTTCGCAATATCTATTCTGTAAAGACTAGTCACCACACAGTGGCCATATGTAATCATATGTCGCTTGTGGGATGCGCATATGATTGATAATTCCATTTTGTTCATTCTCATTATATTTAACCACGGTTTTAAAGAGATAGATTGCTGAATTGATTTATATCTTAAGTCCTTATTTACAACAGTTATATCCCAATCCATCACCATATACATTTCATTTCCCCCTATTCAGGGTATGCACAGTACGGAGCATTTGACTTTTTTATTGTGACATATTATACATATTTTGCAATCCCTGTATCCATATTCTTTCCCATACAGCTCCCTGACTATACTTTGGCCATCTTCTTCTATTATACCTTCCACTTCTAACATTTGCGCTGTAAATTGGTTAGTCTTATCAGTAATTTCGAGAGTGTTTATCCTTTATCCTACTTTAGCAGAATGGTTCTTATTGGAAGAGATGATGATGATGATGATTTGTTGATAAATAATAAAACACGTTAGATCGCAATGCGGAAAGAGAGTCCAATTTTATTAGTAACGTAGGTATTTATATCTTTTTAGAATGTGCGCGAGAATGCGCTCGCGATATGCCTACGTCTCGTTTCTGTGAATGCAAAACGATTAATTGTTGTATGTAGGTATCATTCAAATACGGAACTAGCGAGACAAACGTGGTGCGTTCTCTCTCTAGTATGGAATGCGGTCTGCTCGGCTATAGGTTGAATGGCCGGCGGGTGAACTTCGGACTTGAATGGCCAGCGTGTGAACTTGGGACTTGTTTATTTAGATTTCGTCGAGGAATGCGAAGGTCATTTCATCGGTCATTGACCGTATGTATGAACACCCACAGTATCAGAGTGTGCGACCGCCACACTACTAAATCCACGAGCCCTCAGTTCACAGTATCCATAATAACTATATTCTGTTGTACATTGATGCCCCACATATTCTCGGCGAATGCTTTTCCACATTTTTTCATTTCTTTGCCACGTTCATCTCATAAATGAAATCGCTACCAATGTAGATAAATTTAAAAAATCAGTTTTTAAATGCGTTGTTGTTTCTGTTCCATTGTGAGCAAACGCGGAATCCATTTCGAAAAAAGCTTTTTCATGACCAAATGTTCATGCACAATAGTGTAAACACTATCAAATGATATCTTCATGATGTCAGTTATCTCACGCAACTTTACTTTGCGATTTCCATCACGATTTTATGTTTTTTTTTTTAATGTTTTCTGGTGTATCAGCCTCATTTGGACGACCAGAGCGTTCAGCATCATTTGTGTCAGTATGACCGCGTTTGAAATCAGCATACCACCGACACATGTTTGTTTTTGACGGAGCAGAGCCCGGATAACACTTTTCAAGCCATCGCTGAGTTTGAACTGTAATTTTTCCCATTAAAAAGCAATGTTTTATCAACACACGAAATTCGGTTTTTTCCATTGTTTTGAAAATAGCAAAAGTAGCGTCACTAAAACCACTGTAACTCAATGTCGGAATGTCATGAAAGTTTGACACGTAACTTCTAAAGGTACTAACTGAGAATGGTATGGATTTTTATTAGAGGCGCCATCTGTTGGTTAGTCCCGGGACTTATTGATGGATGTGTTACCTGTGTCATTAATACACACCCTGCCACTCTATCGAACACACACATTAACGTGTATTTATTACTGTCACTAAGGATAGTTTCGCCTGTGCATTAAAAACTTCCTTCTAATAAGAAAATGTTCGTATTTATTTTATTATTTATATTTAAGGTATTAACATTTTGGAGGTTTAAAGACATTGTAATTTGTTTACAGTTCGAACAGATTTCAGTATTATTTGTGCTCCCCTGATGATGAGATGAAAACCTTGAAACCGGTAGGGTTATACCGTTACATAAAGTGGACTAAACAGTGATTGATTAAACAAATTACAACATATTTATTTATTAATGTTCATTAAAATGCTGTGCCTACTCAAATCAGATTTATTTATATTGCTATCAGAAATGAAATGTTTATTTCTTGTTGTTTTTTTACACATACGAAATAATACATTGATTACATATTGTATTATAAGCATTTATTGTTAAAATATTACACTATTATTGAATTGTCAGATTCATGAATAAGATTTTGTTAATACACAAAACTTATGTCATCATACGCTGTCTTTATTTTTTTTAATCATTATGAAATTTAAGTGTATTTTCCAGTGCTTAAAGTATTAAATATGCGGTTGTCAGTAAAATTGGTGGTCTGCATACACTGTACTCATTGCACAAGTGAAAACGGTAGTCCTATATTTGTCCTGCTCTTCCTTGCTTCTTGCGAAATATCACCATATACATATAAAGTCTGAAGTCATTTTTATATTATAAAAACCTACGTTCTTAGGTGTTGGTGACAGACACTTGGATAACCTGTTGCTGACAACTTCGGGAGCCCTGTTCCACATAGACTTCGGCTATATCTTGGGCCGTGACCCCAAGCCGCTGCCCCCACCCATGAAGCTGAGCCGCGAGATGGTGGAGGCTATGGGAGGTTTGGCCTCTGAACACTTCCAGCACTTCCGCAAGCAGTGCTACACGGCCTTCTTCCATCTACGCCGGCATGCCAGCCTTATGCTCAACCTCTTCTCGCTGATGGTGGACGCCACCGTGCCCGACATCGCCTTGGAGCCTGACAAGGCTGTTAAGAAAGTGCAGGACAGACTGAGGTAGGCTAATAATACAAATAAGTACAAATATATACACAGATCAAATCTCATTTTGACGAAATTTACGAGAAGATAAAAAATATTTCGTAATACTTAAATTTCTTTATATAGAATATGGGAGAAAAATATAGTATTAAAAAAAATATTTTATATGATAATAAAAAATTTTCAAAAAATAATATTATTGACTATACTAAAGTTTTCTAAGTAGCGTTCATAATTGCATTTTCAATATACGATAATTTTGAAATATATTCCCCGGGACATCAGTGATACGGGATAGATAACCTCAAATCTTTTTCAATCCATTCATAGCTTCCGAAAGTGAAACCAGGTGGCATAAATCCATTTTCATCATTATCTTCTTCACTTTCCAAAGTTAAGATTGTATAACACATCGATCAATATGCCCCGGGACTAACTACTACAACAACATTTGTTTGCCAAAATTCTTCTTTATTCATCAAGTCTCCTTCAAGAGCAATACATTCATTCCAACGCTTTCCTAACTTTTCTATGCCAGCCGTGTAGAACGATTTATCTTTGGTTTCAAAATAGGCGTTAGTTTCGGCAATCACTTCTTCATTGGAGCCAAATCTCTTTCCCTGGAGCATCTTTTTGAGGTCTGCGAACAGCCAATAGTCGCTGGGGGCCAAATCTGGAGAATACGGTTGGTGCGGAAGCAATTCGAAGTTCAACCCATGCAATTTGGCTATCGTTACCATCGACTTGTGACACGGTCCATTGTCCTTTTTTTATGTTTTTTGGTGTAACAGCCTCATTTGGACGACCAGAGCGTTCAGCATCATTTTTGTCTGTACGACCGCGTTTGAAATCAGCATACCACCGACAAATGGTTGTTTTCGACTGAGCAGAGCCCGGATAACACTTCAAGCCATCGTTGAGTTTGAACAGTATTTTTTCCCATTAAAAAGCAATGTTTTATCAACACACGAAATTCGGTTTTTTCCATTGTTTTGAAAATAGCATCACTAAAACCAGTGTAACTCAATGACACAATGTCATGAAAGTTTGACACGTAACTTCTAAAGGTTAGTACTTACTGAGAATGGTATGGATTTGTTATTAGAGGCGCCATCTGTTGGTTAGTTCCGGGACTTATTGATCGATGTGTTAAAATGGGGTTCGTTACTTCGGTATTCATAACAATGAGGTTGGAACTAAGACACCAGATGATGACTTTTGTGGCCTAAGGTTTAAACATTAACTCAGATATTTCAGATTCCAGATGTTGACCAAACAAAATTTTCAGTTTTCCAACATCATTCTGGTTGGTTGACAAATATTGACAGTAAGTCGCAAGATTGTATTATTACAATGAATGTATATAATACATATTAAAACAATTAATCTAGCAAGCTTGTATTATATCCTAGGTTAGACTCTACTTCCTGAATGTTTTTCTTTCAGACCATATTTGTTTTATTATGATATTCAATTGTTTAGGATCAGATTTGCTGAATAAACAATTTAGTAAATGAAGACTTCAGAGCCTAGTTGGTAGAATATTTGTCTTCTATTCGGGGGTTTTGAGTTTGTTTCCTGATATATAGTAACCGAACGTATGTCTGTTTTTTCATATTCAGGAATTTTAACATATTTTAGGTGGTTTTAACCCTTCCCTTACGGTGATAAAAATAATACGCGTGCTCCGGTGTTGGGTAGTGAGTACGCAATAAAAAATTAGCGATTTTAAATCGGAAAAATAAGAACATTCATAGATAATACCCTTAATTAATTATAATTGAAGTTAAAAATTATAATAATTGAGATTTATTTGCTGAAAACATTAAAAAACCATCTGGCACCGCTCACGGAACGGGCGTACGTCTAACCTATTTGCAAGCTTAGAAGCTACTAGCGGCGCAGAATGTCAGTCGCATACCCCGGCGCTTACGCTTATGCTTGCGGCGTTGAGACAATTCAGCTCCTCGCAATTCAGTCTAGTATGCAAGAGTGAGATGCGAATATAGTGTCGCGCTTCCCGCATACTATTCACCTATCGTCAAGACGAGGCACTCGCAGCGTTTAAATGCGAATTTGTTTTCGATCTTTACAAAACACCTCGATGTAGTCGATAAATTCTGATTATTATTAATATTATTTTTTAAATCAATGCGTAAATATATTATGGAGGAATACCTAAAATCTTAACCTTGTATTTATTATATTTATAGAGATATTGATGGTTATTAGAAGCAACGTGTAGAAGATACCCAACACAGGGAAGGAAAGGTTAAAAAAGAAAGATTTTTGCCAAAATGACTCAAAATCTGTGAAATTTATTGTATACAGTGAAAATGTAATTAAAGAAATTTCTTGTACGGGGTCGTCCAGAAAGTAAAGAACGTTTTGGCGTAACTAAATAAAAACGAAAGATATCAACACAAAACTTTATTTACAAAGTCACAGTACCTTATTCTATTTTTCAATGTAGTCGCCATAGCTGTCAAGCTGTAGCGCTTATTGTAACGTAGAACCAATTTTTCAATTCCGATGTTAAACTCTTCTACCGCCAAAGATTTGAGCCAAGATGTCACTTCTTGTTTGAGGTCTTCATCGTTTACGAACTGTTTTTCACCAAAAAATTCCTTTAGTTTCGGGAATAAGTGAAAATCACTTGGTGCCAAGTCAGGGCTGTAAGGAGGATGGCCAAAAATTACCCACTTAAGACGTTGAAGTTCTCGCTGTGTTCGTGCTGACGCATGAGGTTGCGCATTGTCATGAATCAAAACCACCTTTCTCGACAATATTCCACATCTTTTGTTTTGGATGGCGCGTCTAAGTCGTTGGAAGAACTTCACAATAGGCCTTTGAGTTTATTGTGGTGTCTTCTTGGCATAAACTCTACATGGATCAAACCTTTTCGATTCCAAAAAAACTGTTGCCATCACTTTTCTGGTGTTGAGATTCAGTTTTTCTTTTCCGAGCACACATTTTTTTGTAGCCAAGGTGCTCTGTCATTATTTCATGTAGGAGCGATTGTGAAATTAGTGAGAAAGATTCATGTACTGTGCTTAAAGTTGCCCATAAATTTAGATAGGCCGAACATTTTGTACATTCAGAAAACGAATGACACTACGCACTTCACATTTGGCGGTATTTTCTATGGGCGCAGCATTTTTAAAGGTTACAGAACAAAGACGCACGACCATTCAGCAACAAAACTCGGCTCGCAATGAAGCGATGAAGGAGATAACTGGCGCGCATACGATCGCGGTGGTGGGGTATCGGCGCAGGGCGTGGTACACAATTGTTCTTTACTTTCTGGACGCGCCTAGTATACGGTTAAAATGTAATTAAAAAAATGTAGCGTATGGGAATTGTTATTTTATTTGATCATTCTCATTGTTTCAGATTGGACTTGGGTGACGAAGAGGCTGTACAATATTTACAGAGTCTGTTGGACGTATCCGTTAGCGCCGTGATGCCAGCCCTCGTGGAGCAGTTCCACAAGTTGACACAATACTTGCGCAAATAGTCGACCTTCCTCCAATCCTCGACTACTGGAACACAATCCCTCTTGTGTTCCTTTGATGCGACGCCCTGACAGAAGCACACGAACAAATTGATATTGACAAGGGTTTTACTTAACATTGACATGTGTGTGATGATTATTACATATTTTTATAAATAAATATTTTTGTTTATTTAAACGTAATAAATCGATTTTTACAAATATTTAAATTATTATTTTTACCCTTAGGCTAAGGCCATACCAAAGTGCTTCACTAGGTGCTACATGACTAATATACTAGGTGACTTTAGGCTTGGCCACACCAAAGTGCTTCGGACAAATTCATTTGACATTTGGGAGTGGTTGAGTCAACAAACGATGCCACTCTCAAAACTAACCTGAAAGCTACTTCTCTCAGAGAATTTAAGTTTAAAATTTGGAACATCTCAAATTTGAACTTGTTGGGTGCATAATGTTAATTTATCTAGAAGTGTGGAGTGGAGAGTTTCAACTTCTCTACAAAGAATTGCGGAATAAAACTTCCTCTATCTTGTAAATCACTTGGTGACACAATAAAATTAACCAACACGTCTGTTCGCTAGAAGACTCACTAGGTGACTAATAGTCACGTAGCGTGGCGCGAAGCGTGCAGTGTGGGCATTGCGATAGTATGGGGTGCATTGGTTCACTAGGATATGTCACCTAGCTCGCAGCGTAGCTTTAAGCACCAGGCGAGGCGCCTACCTTTGTAGCCAAGGCCTTAGTGTTTACTCAAATATAAGACAAAATTTATGATTGGTAAAAGGAAAGTACAGAAAATTAATTGTTGTATTTTTACATACAAGAGCGCAAAAAAAATCAGAAAATTTATATAACACTTTCATAACAGCGGTTAGTTCTTGAAAATTCCAACAATTCATGTAAGGCAACTACTTTACATAAGAACAACAATAAATTCAGATTAAAAAAGGTCTCCGAATAAAAACAATCTGGGAACCAGAGAGTCAAACCCAGGACACTGGGTCCTTAGCAACCATGCTAACAACTGGGCCATGGAGTCGAATTACAATAAAAGCCCGTTAGTCAGAACAATGATAATTCATAATTTGTATTTTTTTCCATATTCTAGGTCCCGAAATCAAAGTATGCTGTCAAAATGTTACTAAACTTACATTTTTTTTATAGTAACGAAAAATTACTACGATGTTCCTAGCCGGAAGTTTTGCGCAAATTCAAATTGTGTGAAAAGCGATCCTTGAATTTCGAATTAACAGATTTTTACTGTATCGGTGCATTTTTTTATAAGGCAATCCACCCAAACTTGGATGATTTGTGCCATCAAATTCAAATCATTATATTGGATGTTAACATAAGTTGTGTCCGTTTTTTTCCAAATTAAAAATAAGCACCAAAAGTAAAACAAAATGGTAAATGTTATACGTCATTCGAAAGAAAATTATCTGCTCTACAAGATATTGAGTTTGCTTTTACATTACATATATTATTTTATTTGATTACAAGCCTTCAAAATGGAATGTCAAGTAGACGAAAGTGAGCATTTTTGACACCTCCTTCTGTTCGCGTTCAATCGAAGGAATAAAGCTGCTCACGATATTTGCGAAGTGTACGGTGAAGATGCTATGAATGAAAGGACAGCTCGTCGATGGTTTTCGCGTTTCAAAGATGGTAATTTCGACCTGAAAGACATGGAGCGTTCCGGACGACTAGTGGACTTCGATGAGGACCGCTTAAACCATATTATTCACGAAGATCCCCTTCAAACCACCGTAGAATTGGCTAAGCAGATGAATTGTAGTCACATGACTGTATACCGCCATCTTAAATCAATGAGAAAAGTCCAGAAGTTCGGCGCTTGGGTTCCACATGTTTTGAGTGAAAACAACAAAAATCAACATTCGACAGTCGAAAATGCTCACTTCGTCTACTTCACATTCCATTTTGAAGGTTTGTAATCAAATAAAATAATATATGTAACGTAAAAGCAAACACAATATCATATAGAGCAGAAAATTTTCTTTCGAATGACGTATAACCTTTACCATTTGGTTTTACTTTTGGTGCTCATTTTTAATTTGGAAAAAAACGGACGCAACGTATGTTAACACCTAATACAATTATATTAGTCAATATAATAAAACTATTTTCTTTTTTAAATGACAATTTTAGGCAATTTAAAGTTTCAGCTGATTAATTTGGATATCAGATTATTATTGTATTGTATTATTAAACTTTTGTTGTATTGGCTTGCTTATTGCCATGTAGAAATCTCTTCCTCTGCCAAGTGAAAGCCAGACTAAAATATTAAAAAAAAAATCTGGGTTGCAATGGCAATGGCAATGAATTGCCTTACCAACTAGGTCATGGAGGTTGAGGTGAGTATAGTATTAAAAATAATCAGCGTTCACACAGGTAAGAAATATACTTTTTTATTTTTAACTTTATTAAATGCTTGTTATCACAGGGTTTTAATAATAAAATATATTTGATGTGTCGACAATTCACAATATTAAATATGAAACAATATCAAAAATAATATGTAATTTAAAATGACATGATTTTGATTACTTGAAAATCCTTAAATATAATATTATAAACAATGTCATTATAATGTGACATCCGTGTTCCTGATGAAATATATAAAGATGATGAATAATTATGATACTTGTGAAGTAAACAATGTCATTTTTATGTAACATCCGTGTTCCTGATGGAATATATAGTGATGATGAATTAATATGATACTTGTGAAGTAAACAATGTCATTTTTATGTAACATCCGTGTTCCTGATGAAATATATAGTGATGATGAATTAATATGATACTTGTAAAGTAAACAATGTCATTTTTATGTGACATCCGTGTTCCTGATGGAATATATAGTGATGATGAATTAATATGATACTTGTAAAGTAAACAATGTCATTTTTATGTGACATCCGTGTTCCTGATGGAATATATAGTGATGATGAATTAATATGATACTTGTGAAGTAAACAATGTCATTTTTATGTAACATCCGTGTTCCTGATGGAATATATAGTGATGATGAATTAATATGATACTTGTGAAGTAAACAATGTCATTTTTATGTGACATCCGTGTTCCTGATGGAATATATAGTGATGATGAATTAATATGATACTTGTAAAGTAAACAATGTCATTTTTATGTGACATCCGTGTTCCTGATGGAATATATAGTGATGATGAATTAATATGATACTTGTGAAGTAAACAATGTCATTTTTATGTGACATCCGTGTTCCTGATGGAATATATAGTGATGATGAATTAATATGATACTTGTGAAGTAAACAATGTCATTTTTATGTAACATCCGTGTTCCTGATGGAATATATAGTGATGATGAATTAATATGATACTTGTGAAGTAAACAATGTCATTTTTATGTGACATCCGTGTTCCTGATGGAATATATAGTGATGATGAATTAATATGATACTTGTGAAGTAAACAATGTCATTTTTATGTAACATCCGTGTTCCTGATGGAATATATAGTGATGATGAATTAATATGATACTTGTGAAGTAAACAATGTCATTTTTATGTGACATCCGTGTTCCTGATGGAATATATAGTGATGATGAATTAATATGATACTTGTAAAGTAAACAATGTCATTTTTATGTGACATCCGTGTTCCTGATGGAATATATAGTGATGATGAATTAATATGATACTTGTGAAGTAAACAATGTCATTTTTATGTGACATCCGTGTTCCTGATGGAATATATAGTGATGATGAATTAATATGATACTTGTGAAGTAAACAATGTCATTTTTATGTGACATCTGTGTTCCTGATGAATAATTATGATACTTGTGAAGTAGAGAAAAGGTGGAATACTAAATTGACGGACACTAAATCACTTGAATACTTTATCTATCAAAAATTTTGGCTTTAACTTTGTGCACCTCCATATTAGAAGATTTAATATAAATTATTTTATTCCACTAATTACATTAATCTCCACTACATATGTTTCTACCTCCTATCCCGAGGCTCTCTTCAGGTAGAATGATCCCTGTTTGTTACGAGATCAATGTTTAGGTCAGAGAGGTGAAAAACAGTGTTTAATTAAATTCAAAGGAAGATTTTACATAGCATCGTTAAGAAAGCAAACTCTAGGGCGCTCTAATTGGGGTCTTGGCTTCTAACTCAGAATTATTTAACAAATCAGGTTTGACAACTATAGCAGCACCCGAGCGAATGATGTATAATACTTTCTTTGTATACAGTAGTAAAACCTTTGTGGGATTATTGCCATGTGGCAATTTCTTCTAATCAACCACAAAAATGTTTATTATGAGGCCTTAAATGGAAGTAGACTGAATTTTTTTTTTCAAATATAGATTCCAGCGGGAATCGAACCCACAACCTCCGGTTCAGAAAACAGGCGCCTTAGCAACTAGGCCACAGAAGTCGTCAAATGACAATTTTCCTATCTGATAACAATTTTTCAGAATTTGCAAAACCATATACATAATATAAAAAAATCATAATTTTAAAGATAGAAAAGCTCAAGTTTTATGTACGTATGTGTATTTAACAAAAGTTATATAAAATAATGAATTTATAAACATTAGAGATACAAAGCAATAAGTAAAAACAAAAAAATAATAAATAACCAAAGAATGCAAAAGGTTTCAAACTTCTTAAATATTTTTTCTCTGGGCCAATAGACCACACACATTTCCAATGCGGACACCTCTCTGACCTAAATATCACTCTCATAACTAACCGGGATCATTTCTCTTGAAGAGATCCTCGGGACAGGAGGTAGAAACACATGTTACGGAGATTAGTTCAATTTAGTGGAAAAACAAAGTAATTCATTGTTAAAAATTCACTTACATACTATGTATTTATTTCATAATAGTTTTTCTTGACAGTGAGAACATCTTTAGCTAATTTTCACTTATTGTGAGAGTTATTGAGTAAATTGCTACAGGCAACACCCTCTGTTCTAAGAGTAGCTGTAAAGTAACAACTTCTCTATTTTTTTACTAAGATTGTTTAGCAACTTTCTATTTTAGATTGAAAAGTTGTTGTTCCTTTGCTACTTTTTCAAATTATTGTTCTTAACGTTCCTCTCCACGTTGGAGATTGGCAATCATCATGGCTATTTTAATTATGTCTGTAGCTGATCTGAACAATGCCTTTGTGCTACAGTGAAACCACTGTTTTATTCATGAGTACAGACTCATGAATAAATTCACGCTTTCCATATCATCTGCCAAGATGGCAGTTAATCAGCATATTGTATGTTAAATATTTGACCATTTATTATTATTCCATCTTTCGAATCTTCACCGTTCAATGCTTCTCTGAAAATCGCCTCTGAGTACATGTTAAAAAAAAGAGAAGAAAGTATATAACCCTGTTGACTTCCATGGCATATGCTGTCTGATGTTGAACCGTCTACCTTCATTGCTGCTCTTTGGTCCCAGTATAAATTTCCAAGTCTCGATAAAAAAATTGCTTATTACTGAAGTCAAGTTATAAGACTTAATAATCAGTGTTATTAAGTAGCGGGGTAAAAGTAACATATTTTGTCCTCAGAGTAGCTGTATAATATTGCCATCTTGCCCATACTACTTTTTGCTTAAAATACGTGTTTAGTATGCTACTTTAGATTTAGAAGTAGTTGTAGTAGTGTTATTTTTCAATGTAGCTTTAACAACACTCTTAACCCTTTCCGGTCCACAAAAAAAAATAAAAATGTTCCATCAGGTCCACAAAAGATTTACAGAATTACAGGGTAAAACAATACATCCAGGTTGTTTTTAATAAAACGTCGAATGACATTCGACATGTCGAATGACATTCGACATGTCGAATGACATTGAATGGCGTCGAATGACAATTAAAAAATTTCGAATGACATTCGACATAGGACTCACTGGAATAAAGTCGATGTCGAATGACATTCGACATAGGACCGGAAAGGGTTAATAATGCAGTCATTGTCATACAATGAACTTACTCACATTGTTGCCTGTATCAAGTTTTCACCAGAAATAAGCGAATCACTGGCTAAAATAATTTTTCCTCCGGTCGATTTTTCAATGAGGTGACACGAGGCTATTTCAGCTTGAGTTATTCCGCCAACCACAAAAACTAACAGAGACTTGGGTTTTAATGGCATAAGCGAATATTTTACATTGTCACTTTTTAAAAAAGCCATCGCAGTTTTTAAATCTTTACATCCGACATCAATATCATTTATTGAGGAACCCTGATCAACATTTAATTGAGATAATTTTTCTCCTAATTCATCAACTCCAACTTTGCAATTATCAAATATTGATCCGCCGAGTTTGATATCATTTACAAGAGATAACTTGGTCAACAAATCCATATTGTTTTCTGAGGTGAGTAAAATTTTAGAAATGGCGGCAACAAGTGGAATATACGACCCGCTATAAACATAGCTCGGGCATGTGGGGTCGTTCATTTTTACATCTTCATTGTTACTGGGCAACTGTTTTAATTTATTTGCGGAAGTTTGAAAATTGTTCTGCCATCGCGGCAATCTTTCGCTGATTGTCGATAAATTAGGTAAACCGAGTTGCAATTTTGCATTAGACGGCGCAACAACTAGACCCGCAGATACTAAATTTTGGAATGTGTACAAGTATTTATATCCATAGGCATGTAAATATTTAGTAGTCAAGGTGTTGTATTCTTCATACGTTATACCCTGAGTTAAGGTCAAGAGACACAATAGTCGCAAGGATGAGAACATATTGCCGTCTGTACAGAAGTTGCTATCCACATATACGAGATTGGATTTCTTGTTCCTGTTGTACAACATGGATCTTTCAGTTATTTGAATGTCTTCAAACTTATCCCCTAAAGACGCTACAATAGTTTCACAAGCCATCACGTGATTAGCCAGGCTTCTCTTAGTGGTGAGTATTTGTTGTAGTTTAGTCGATACATATTGTTTCATTTGAGATATCCCAAGGTCTCCAATGTTGCCACCTTCTATATTCAAAGCTTTCACTTTAGCATTAAGAATGGAAAACACTGTAGAAAAATGTCTGTATCGAATTTCTGAGTATACTGCGTCCGATTCACTGTCTAGAACCATATAAGTCTTGGCAGTTGGTAGAGTTTTATTTTCTTTCTTTTCTGTTGTCACCAGAAAATCTAATTTCCCTTGTTTGAATTTATTATTTTCCACATCTAGATCCAGTTTTCCACACTTGACATTAAACATTTCGTATAAAAGTCCCGTATATGTGGCCGGAGTGAGTAAACTGGAAGCGTAGTCTTGATCCCTGTCCATTAGAAGCAAAGCTCCAATTTCACTCTCGGTATTAAACATTCTGCTGGCGTCGAATGTTTCGTGGAATATGTTATACATCTCTAGTACGCTGCCGGACAGTTTTCCAACGGAAACAAACAAATGTGGTTTACCGATGACTTGAAACAAGGTCCACAAGCTGTTGGAAATACTATTCAATAGAGATGAATCTTTGTTAACAAAGACTGACTTAAATAAAAAAGGTAACTCGAGGCTCAACACATTTTCATCCATTGACATGAGTTCCCATTGGAACGATTTAAGGTTGACAATGCCAGACAGCCCTTCCTCCTCCAAAAGGGTCTCGCAAACAGACAACACTTTCGGAATAATAATAACAGATATGCGTGTCTCTTCATTGACGGCGTTCTGACTCAGGAGTCCATTTATCTGATCGAGCACATACTTAAACTTAATAAGGCAGGACGGAATCATGTAAACTCTGTTGGAATTTGTCGAGGAAAGAATTTTTGGCTCCAATTTGTAAATCTTCTCTATTCCACGTTGTCTAAAAATATAAAACAAGAAAATCAACATTAGTCTAAAAAATAAAAAGCACGCAATTATTCATACGGATCGGATCGGATCAGATTGGATAAACCAAAATAATACATTTCTGTGAAACTAACCTTAACCAAGACGCCGCGCATATTCGCTCCAGCGGTTCTATTAAACCGGGTTCAATAATCAAATCCTTCTTCTCTCCGCACGTCAAAAGAATACTTTCTAGTTTCTTTTGAGACACCAGACATAGTGATAATATTTTTCTCGATAACGAAATATCCATTATTTTGAATTGTTCTATTTGGTTATACTATTATCAATGTCATGTCGCAGCTGTCAAAACTAAACGTCAAAAATTATATTTTTTTGGGTTGCTAGTTAATACAATAATGCAACTCCGCACATATAGGAATTTCTATCCAAATATTTGTGTCGATTATGTTATTTTCGAATTAATTAAAATCTCATTTTCCTCATATTCTTAGATAAATATTTCAATTTTGTCGATATCTTTATGTATTTTGTGTATACCCTTCTTTTAAAAAATTACAATGTTCTCTTTTTCAGAATCTGATTTATTTAGTTGACCCCCATTTTCTCTGGTAATAGTTATTTTTTTAAATCCTTTACACTGTTTGAAGGTAGCAAAATTATGGCATTGGTGAGAAAAAGACAATACGAAATAACAACACTAATAACAATGATAATCCGAAATGTCGCCTAGTAAACAAAGTTACTCAATCTGAAACTATTTTCAAGTTAACTAAAGGGAAATGTATATAATATTTTAATAAGTGAGAAGAAAAAAAAATCTTTGTTCTAAATCAATTCATTCTTGACGTTCAATGTCAGGGAAAAATCATTTGCTAATGGTATCATTCTAATTACGTAAGAGTGGATCCTGTCGATTTGAGTTTCCGGTCATGCGCCCGCCAGCTCGGTAGTTGGATTTCGCAGCACGATTCTAGATTCGCAGGAGAGAAATTCTCCGTTTCAGTCTTTCTCGCTCCTTCAGGAATGGCTGCTAGGTTAATCGCCAAATTTGTAAGTTATATCATTCAATATTCAATGACAATCGCTTGACACCACTTAAATATTTATACAAAGAGCTTTTTTACATCTATTCTAATTCAAACGTCTAATATAAAGGTTATTTGTGATGCAAAAGATAAAATAGAGCTTGCAAAAAAATTATCTATTTTAAGTGCATTGTATTCACTGTACGTATCGAGTGTTTTCTCTGTTTCGTGATTTACGTAATTTATTTCTTAACAAAAGTTAAGGAATAAACAAAATAGATGTTGGAATTTATTTTCTTAATGTCTGGTCACACGTAATATTTCACGGACGTGTCATTGCAATTGATTTATTTTCAATAAGAATGTATAAAATTAAATGAAAGTACTATTCTGCATTGTAGGTGAATGGAGTAAAAATATATTTAAATTGTTTCGAATAAAAATAGACATGTCTTTCACTGAGCATATCTCACCTTGTGGTTTTATGGTTCCACTGAAAATGTGATTCATTCATTGCTTATGAAATTAAAAACATTTAGATAAAATACAATTCTTGATGTTTTGTGCCATGGAAATATTGGTAATAATAAAAATATGATTTATATAGCGCAATTAAGAGATGATTTATATAGCACAAACTATCTTCGAATGTGATCTGTATGAATAAAATATAACTTTTCATTTAATGGAGACGTAACTCGTGTCCATAGAAAATACAACATCCAATCAAAAAACTTAACATGTCGAGTGTAAGGATAGGAAAGTAGTGGCTGTTAGATTGTGTACTTCCCCACATCTGCATGTTTATACAAATATATTTAGTGTGAATACTGCAGACATCTTAGGGAAGATGAACTTCAAAGAAATTCTCTTGATATTTCGATATGTGATAGATTCGGCTCTAGAATAAATTGTTTTAATTCTTAACTAAAACTTAAAGTATAGTAGAAATCTGTTTCATTTAAGCATATTGCTTTTGTAATAGCTCAATTTAAAATTGCTTGATACAACCTTTTCATTTTAATATTTAATACTGAAATAAATTTATTTATTTATTTTACACATGACAAGAAATACACATCATTTGTGAAAAAACAACAGGTAATTTAATTTGGACACACAATTTCAATAGATCTGAGTTTGTTGCCTTTCATTTGTCGTGTCCCCAGTAAACTAGGCTTTTGCCTATATCTCACTGAGGACATATAGCATGAACAAATAAATCGATACTTCTTTCCGATTTTTTATTATAAAAACCCCGTTGCACATTCTCATCAACCTGACAAACAGTGGCACTCAATTACAACTGGAAACATCATCCGAAATCAAATTCCTCACACTTCATTACTCCAGACAGACCATAAACATTCACCCCACAATGTACCGCAAATCCAAGTGTAGTTTGAAATACCACTTAAATGAATTACCATATTTTTCAGAGGATAAGACACATCTGACCATAAGGTGCACCCAAAATTTATGAAACAATTTTTAGACAAGAATATTTTATTTTACATAAATATTTACGAATTTTTAATTATGATTACCATAACTTGTACCAGCAGCATTCAGTTCATCTTCACCCGTATTGTTACTGTCACTTTTTGTATTCTTGTCGAAACTATTGTTGTCACTCTATTCAAAAACTAAGGCTAAGGCCACACCAAAGTTCTTCGCTAGGTGCTACGTGACTAATAGACTAGATGACTTCATACTTGGCCACACCAAAGTGCTTCGCACAAATTCATTTAACATTTGAGTCAACAAATGATGTCACTCTCAAACTAACCAATTTCATTACAACTTACCATCTTTATTTACTTCCTGTGCAACTTCATTCCCAAGTGATTTTATTACTGGTACATTTTTGTTTAATTTGCTCGATGGGTTCCACAAAGGCTCCCTTTTATACACAGCTGTTATTAAAACTTCTCCATCTTGTAGAATCACTTAGTGACACAATAAAATTAACCAACACGTCTGTTTGCTAGGAGACTCACTAGGTGACTAATCATCATGTAGCGTGGCGTGAAGCGTGCAGTGTGGCCATTGCGATAGTATGGGGTGCGTTGGTTTGCTAGGATATGTAGCCTAGCTCGCAGCATAGCTCTAAGCATCAAGTGAGGCTCCTACCTGTGTGGCCGAGGCCTTAGTCATCTTCAATGCCATCCAATGCGCTACTTATGCCACATTTCTTAAAAGATTTTATAATTGTCTCGTCTTTTACATATTTTTCTGACATTGTCAACTGTTTCATTCATCCTGTTGCTGTAAAATAGTGATGTGGCTTTGCCATCCATTTGTTCCACTCCTGCATAAAAAATTAAATCATCTACATCTAAGTACTTAATTATTTTCTGCGGAGACCTTTTACCATGTATCACCTATACCGGACCATAACACACCTCAATTTTAAGTAAAAAAAAATAAAGTTAAAAGGTGTGTCTTATGGTCTGTAAAATACAGAATATTTAGTGGTAAATGTGTTGTACAAATATTTATAATACTTGTCATGACAGAAAGAAATATGAGAATCTTACAGAAGATAGTGGTTGTTAAAATATTTGCATAATTGTGCTAATGTAATGAAAGAATTTTTAAATGCTTAACCATAGGAAGTCATATCAAAGAGTGAACATTTTGAAGTTTTTTCAAAAGATTCAAATCCTATGGATAAGACTTAGCCAACAGAAGTGCAAATGTTTGGTAGCTGCTCAGCATAGTGCCACACCTTCGAATGAGAATGTGTAGATAATAATTTTCTTGTCTTGTAAGCTTATTTATTTTAAGTTTTAATTAAATTTACTTTTATAAATAAATTGTGAACATTTTAACCAATAATAACTGTATTCATAGAAACATATGTTGTACTTTTTCTATGGAATATTATTTTACACTTTACAAGTTCCCGTTTTCCTTTTCTTCCTTTTCTTAAGTTATCATCAAGACTGCCTCTTGAGATGTTGATTCCCAGCTATCTTACCATTTGGGACTCTTACGACTGTCAGTGGGTATTGCATAAATTGCCGCAGAAGCAACCCTTCTGTTATCCATCCTTTTCAAATAGCCTCGTCAGTATCTTCCGCGGCTTTTATCCCAAATAACAATATTCTCTAGTTCACATATAAAACTAAGGAAAACTACTACCGGCAACACAAACTTGCGTGCTTAAAATTATATACGGTTACGTGAACAATACGACTGTCAAATTTCGTTGGGAGTTGTTACATTAAAAGCTTAAGTCTGCGTATATGAGTGTTTCGATGAGTATTAGAAATTTGATTATTCGTGTTGATTTTGAAACATTATTACTAGTTGAACAAAAATGCTGTCATTTTTGTCTTGGCTTTATTTGTTTGTTAAAAAAAACATGACTTGACCCTAGTATTAGGTAGACCGAAAAGAAATAAAAAAATTCATTCAATTACAAATAAAAAGTTTATTTAAAAAAAAAATTAATCTACAAAATAATGCCTAATTGTTGACAGTATATGTCGGCAGTAATTGTTTCGCCTGGTTTCAGTAGTGCAAAGTAAATAACTCCGGCGCTAACCCACCACACACAAAGAAGTACCTTTTTTACCCTTAGAGACGGTTTTGGAGTAGGAGTAGCTACCTCACCCGGTGAAAGCCATTGGTTTTTCGTGTATAATTATTGTATAGAACCCATTTTTCGTCATAGGTTACAATTTGCTGCTGCCAAAGGGGTTCAGATTCATGCCTGGATAAGAGAGACGCAACAGATAGTATGTCGCTGTTCTAGTGCAGTTAATGATAATTCACGAGGAACCCAAATTCCTTGTCTAACTTTTTCCTGTGCGATGAAGGTGATCCTGTATAGCTGACCATGGGCAGCTAGGCTTGCTTAATAATTCTGAGATGGATTGTCGAGGATCAGACTCCACTAGACGTCAGAACATTATCATATTTTTATAAAGGTCTTCCCGTTTTAGGAGCATCTTTGAGGTTTCTGTCACCACTTTTAAATTTATTATCCACCTATCAAGTGTTTATCCACCTATCAATTTATGACACTTATCAAGTGTCACTATATCTCCATACGTTTCGTTAATTTTCTGCGTTATTTCTTTCGCTTTCATTTTTTGATAAAACAAAAATATACAATGAGGGAAATGTTCTTCATCAATTGTTGATCTCGACATTGTTTATTTAAATAACGGTAAAAAAAAACATGAAAACAATAAATTTTCAATAGTCTTAATTCACTAGCAATAAAAAATACGTGTTCACTGCGCTGTGTCTCAACATAAACTGACTGTAAAATAGTGTCAAAATATTTTGATTTCTTTTTGATCCCCCTAATTTATACTGTCCATGTATGGCCATACACACATTAGAGTTTCTAAGTATTTTCCCTGCAATAACTTCTGAGCAAATTTTTTGCTTTTGTTCTTTCTACGCTAATGTTTCAAGAAATTATTCGCAAATATGGTAAATAACTAACTGTACGTGTCCTTGCTTCTCATTTTCACAGTTGATTAAGATAAGTTTATTTTTATAACTTGCATAACTGACTTGATTTCTTGAAACCATTTTAATGAATAGTATATGAACATAAATATTCAAATCCTAATCATTAGAAATCATAATGTTTTTTTTTTATCGAAGACCCGGCCGTGTGCAGCGCGAGCGTACAGCTCAGCATCCCGGAAATGCACGCTCATCCCCGGAGACGGCATCGGTCCCGAGATCTCGGCAGCCGTGCAGAAGATCTTCGCCGCTGCTAATGTTCCCATCGAGTGGGAGAGCGTGGACGTCACTCCAGTTAGGGTAAGTGTAACGTGTGATAAGTCAATGTCGCTCCACAATTTTCAAAATTATGTTACTTTCAAAGCAAGGTGAGGACACACAAGACCTGTGTCCGCCCCATAATGAGATTGAGCATAGAGTCCAGAGCCGACACTGTCAGAACCAAAAATCTCCTTCGAACCAGCAAACTGAAGGTTCTCAGGAGTATCACTGGCAAAACCCTTCGTGAATGAGTACCAAATACAGAAATCCGAAGGATGTGCGAAGTTGAAGATATTGTCAGATGGGGACGACAGAGAAGAAGGTTCTGGAACGAACATGTATCCAGAATGGCGGAACTGAGAGCCGTAAGAATGGCCAGGGACAGTATCCCCCAAGAGAGCAGACCTCCAGGATGACCTCCCAAAAGATGGAAAGATAGCTGGCAATTGACGTCACAAGAGGGAAACAATGATGCAGGACCATAATAGGCCAACAGGCCTAAAAGAAGAAGATGTTACTTTCCATATGTTCATACCAGCCTGGTTAATGATTAACCATACTAAATTTTTTTTGCAAAAATTTAAAACAACTGCTGCTTTTAAACACCACATCATCAACTAAATCTTCAAGAGGCTTCTTCTTTTTACTTAGGCTGAGGCTTACTTTTTATGAAAGTGTTTGAAGTAACCAGCCATGAAATAGCGCTAGAGAAATAGATTTATGTTTATCTTAATGTATAAAATGAATGGTAGACGTGAAAGACTGAAGATAATAAAATATTTGCAGAGCCTTGTAAAAACATCAGTTATTGCAATTAATGATAGACTAGGAAATGATTGAGTAATAGCTAACTATTTGTTAGAGACATACGTTACAAGCAATGTACTTGGTCACCTGGTGACTTGCAGATAGTCGGCAGTTTAAACCTTGCGTCTCCGTCCTTGTTACATCTAGTATTTGGGTATAATATAATACCTATGACTTCATGTCATATCGTAAATATGTTTAAGATTTCACATGTCTTAAATTTTTCCTTTGTGTTATTATCTAAAAGACATGTTTCCGATAAACAAGTGGAATTAATATTGTCCGATTCATAATAAAATAATTTAATTTATTAAAATTGAAATCTTTTTATCAATAGACCTCACACACTTCCTATGTAGGTGGTCCATAGTAACATGACACCAGTTTGACCTATTACTTATTGACAGCAATACTCACATAACAAACCAGGATCATTCCACCTGAAGAGAGCCTCAGTATAAAAGGTAGAAAGATGTGAAGCGGTGATTGATGTAATAAGTGGAATGAAAATAAAAGCTGAAACCTTTGATAAATAAGTGATAACTGTTTCTAAGAGACGGATGTAAAAGGTAGCATTAAAATTGTTGAGATGGTTTGCAATTTAATAATAAAACTAAAGTATTTGTCTCAATTAGACAGAAACCGAGGAAAGAATAGAAAGAGATAGTTGGAGGAGTTTATGAGTGAGTGAGTATGAGAAATTGAGCATGTATGGATATGGCAAAGTCAGAGAAATCGTAAGAGTTGTATGAGAAGGTGTAAGGATGCTCTTTTTTTACATCGTCCTTTACTGTCCATGCAGTGAGACTCTGGAACTTGAAACGTCCGCAGGAGTATCACTCAAAGATAAAATTAAGAGCTCACGCATTCGTGGTAGCCTGGGAGTCACTGACATAAATAGTAAGCGGGAAGAGCGACAGCTGAGATGGTACAGGCACATAAGACGGAGACCACCAGACCATACTGTAAATCAGGCAATGTCTGTGGATCTTCCTCAACAGCCATCCAGAGGAAGATCATAGAACTCTTGGATGACTTAATGCTCCAAAATCCTGCAGAGAAACGGCCTAGATGAAAGCGACACCCAGAAATGAAGAATATATGTTACAGCCTGAGAACGAGAAGAACCGACCCCAACAGCCTACCTAGGCAATGAGTTGGGACAGTGCCAGGAAGAAGAAGAAGCAGTGAGACTCTGGAATCAGTTACAAACCAATATAAGACTCGCTCTGTCCTTGGCATTCTTTATGAAGCGACTGAAAAAACTCTTAATTTCTAGTCAGTAAAATGACGTGTTTCATTCCTGATTTTTCTTTTCCTTTCCTTTTGATTGATGATATCTCACTTTATATGAAAAAGAATGTTCGGGTGATTGTCTGTCTTTGTGGGGTTCGTGGGCATATGCTCACATATGTGTTTATGGATTATGTGGGGATGGATAGTCATTTGAATGATTTATGCGACCATGTAACTTGCTTAATTTACTTTTGTCTGGTTGGTTGGAAGAGATTGCCATCTAGCAATAATCACGCTAGATTGTATTTGCAATAAAAGTGTTAAATAAATAAAAATAAGGATGTACCGAAGGCCAAGGATGTATTCGTATATTGAGATGGAAAGTCAGGCATAATGTCATGATACGTATGTATGATGAGGCAAAAGCTGCGTGTGTAATAGAAAGGTGTGGAGGTTTGCAATCTTTGCCTCTCTATCAGGGATATGATGTGGTGCTATGTACATACTCGTGTATTATATCAAGGCACTAACAGTCTACTGTGGTAAGTACATATGTCATGTCATTTCATACAATGCTACGTAGTTGTTCAGTCTGCACTCAGTGTCATGCGACAGAGTAGAGTGTGCAGCGAGTAATTATCTAATTATCTCCATTAAGCCAAGCAATTATTATCTGCTCTCAAGCTCTTGAGACTGTCACACTCGAGTCAAGTATTGTAATACTCAATGATATATTTCAATACAGTATTAAGATCATGAATATTCTTTTGCACGAACTTTTTAGTGAGAAAAATGTATTTTAATGTGTGTGAATTATGTTGAACCATTAACATTTTAAATTGATTCATTTCTCAAGAGGCATTTAGTGACCTTGATCTTAGGTCACTAAATGCCTCTTGAGAAATGAATCAATTTAAAATGTTAATGGTTCAACGTAATTCACACACATTAAAATACATTTTTTTCACTAAAAAGTTTTTTCAAAAAGAATATTCATGATCTTTATACTGTATTGAAATGATGATCACCTACATTATTATTTATTTATTTTATGGTACAATGTGTCTTACAACAATCAAAATGATTTAAAAAATTTAACAATATACACAGTTGATTATACGATACGGGACCGTCTCGCACAGACTGCGCCCGTACCTCTCCACACCGAGAGTCAATTTTTTGAGATTCATCCAGAAAGAAAAGTACAGAACAACTTTTTAAAATTCTACAATCAATCTTCTTTTATAGAATGTATTCTGAGAGCTGGACAATCTCAATGTAGCACATCCCCCAGAGAGAACATCACTAATGTGTAATTCTGTCATATACTAGGTTTGTCTGGTAATTATCCGACCATATGATTAAAAAAAAAACAGCTCGGTCTATATCCTAAAGCTCGGTCCTCTTCAAAGTATTCCTCTTGGGAAGCCACAGCCTTATTTCAGTGCTCTTTCCACTTCCTTACTGCTCCACATCCTTAAATATTTTTCTCTCCGAGAGAGATTTCAGGTTTGGGAATAGCGAGATTGCCAAAAGCCATTTTGGTGCTGCGTCGACACTAACAGACTTGTGTAGTGAGATGTTTGACCAAAAAATCCTTGATGAGATGAGTGGGTGGATGTATTATTGTCGTGGTGAAGCTGTCGGTCACCGCTTTACCCGAGACGAGATTGTTTGAACATTTTTTTAGGAAATTAAGTACATTTCCAACATAACCCAAGTGATTTCTTAGTCCTTCTGTTGTTGTGTTAAAAGCTGTGGGTTTTTTCGCAGTTACATGACTCATTCTTAGATCTTGAATTAAAATTTCTGAAACAATAGATTTTAGAATGGTAAGGTATTCTTCCAAATTCCGCTAAGTTCAATGGCAAATTTTAGTAACAGACGACAACTATTAGTCAAACGACTTTCATAAATCTTTCTAGCGACATGCCCAAACTATGTTAGGATTCTTTTTCTTCATGATGTCGAAAGTCTTTCAGTAATCTCCAATTCTCGGATGATAGATACGTTGGTACTCCTTGCGGTCCATGGGATATGTTGCATCCGCCTCCAACACCACATCTCAAAGGTATCTATCATGTTTATTTCCTTCCTTTTCATCGTTCATGTTTCTACTCCATATACTGCTATGTGGAATTGTATCGGACGTATGCCTCAGCCAAAACATATGATGTGTTTGTTTTCCTGTTTGTTATTTGGTACCTTTTACGATATGATATTTTGATGTTATTTAGAATTTGATGTATAAATTCTTGGGTATTTTTATATTTTATGTTTGTTGAGGTCCGTGCTGTGTCACGACCGTAACTGAAATTTTCCTTATGTGCGGCCATCGAGAGACGGTATCAAAATTCATCCGGCCCATGCATGCGAAAACTTGCGAGAATTGTGATATTTCGTAAGTTATGACAGCATGCACGGGCGAAAACAGACGCTTGCGATGAGCGATTGGCCGCACATAAGGAGCTCAAAAGTCAAAAGTTACATTCTCAGTTCACTCCAGTCTACTGCCTTTGCCTTGTGACCATCTACTACCTTCTAAAGAGGAATCTCTTCACCCTGCTACTTTTCACCGACCTTTTCACCGTGAGCCGGAATCTCCGAGCATTGAACAGCAGCCATCCACCTCTTTGTACCGGTGTACCACAGTCTTTGTACCGGTGGCGTACAGGAATACTAGAGACTTAACCAGATGGATTTTAAATATACTTATAACGTGGCTTAAGACCTCGTCTTCGGATCTCTGCTTCACATTCTCCATTCCTCGAAACAAGATCACCTAGGTAGACAGACTCTCATTGACGTAAGTTAATATAAAAATAACCAATGCCCCAGTATTGTTTGATAAATAAATACAAAAGAACGTTTGGTATTCATTTTTATTCAATGTACCAGAATCGTATATTTAGCTGGACATGGTTAACCCTGAGAGCGCTACGAGAAAAAAATATAATTGTCTATCTAGTGCTGAGATATATTTACGATTCGGACGTTCGTGCTAAATATTTATTTTAAACAACAAAAAAACAAAAAACAAATATTTTTACAACATAAATATATTTTAGAATATGTCCCCTTGTATTCTAAATGAATGATATTCAATTAAGAATACAAGGGTTGAACAAATTTCTTCCACTGCTATAGCAGTGCGCCGATCTCTCAGGGTTAAAAGGAAAAAAAGTTCGTAAGTGGAAAGTTAAATAATCGTTACTTATTTTAAGTGCAGTTTTAGAAATTGCTTTTGAAACGGCTTATACACTCCGTATCAAGTGTGTTTTATTGTAATAAATAATCTAATGGTTTTACAATACTCTGCTTATTGTTTTTATGGTTTCTTATCACATCTGAACACTTTTCAATTGTGTGTCAATTGAGCTGTTAACTATTAACCAATTCGCATTCTATTTTTATGCAATCATTTTCATGGCAGTGACTCGAATGCAGAAGCAATTTCATAAATTTTACATTTAATTTTGAATCAAGCTCTGGCCTCTACTTGGGCCGTTCCTTCTTCTGAGACATGAGATTGTGTTAGTACAGACCCCTGTTGTATTCCTTTATTTCTTCTCATCACATTTCTGCTTACTTAGTCTCAGTACAGATCCCTGTTGTACTCCTTTATTTCTTCTCATCACATTTCTGCTTACTTACTTAGTCTCAGTACAGATCCCTGTTGTATTCCTTTATTTCTTCTGATCACATTTCTGCTTACTTAGTTAGTCTCAGTACAGAGCCCTGTTGTATTCCTTTATTTCTTCTCATCACATTTGTGCTTACTTAGTCTCAGTACAGACCCCTGTTGTATTCCTTTATTTCTTGTGCTGATTTCGAACGCAGTCGTACAGACACAAATGATGCTGAACGCTCTGGTCATCCAAATGAGGCTGTTACACCAGAAAACACAAAAAAAAAACTCAAAATCGTGATGGAAAATCGCAAAATAAAGTTGCGTGAGATAGCTAACATCCTGAAAATATAATTTGGTAGTGTTTACACTATTTTGCATGAACATTTGGTTATGAAAAAGCTTTTTTCGAAATGGGTGCCGCATTTGCTCACAACAGAACAGAAACAATAACGCATCGATGATTCAGAGCACTGTTTGGGCGAAATAAACAGGAGTTTTTGCGTTGGTATGTGACAATGGATGAAACTTGGATTCACCACTATACTCCGGAATAAAATCGGCAGTCAGCTGAGTGGAGAGCAGCCGGTGAAAGTCGTCCGAAGCGACCAAAAACTCAACAGTCGGCCGGGAAGGTTATGGCCTCCGTATTTTGGGATGCGCATGGTATAATATTCATCGATCACCTTGAAAAGGGAAAAACCATCAATAGCGAATATTGCATAGCGTTATTGCAGCGTTTAAAGGCAGAAATTGCAAAAAAAACGGCCCCATATGAAGAAGAAAAAAGTTCTCTTTCATCAGGACAATGCACCGTGTCACAAGTCGATGGTAACGATGGCCAAATTGCATGAGTTGAACTTCGAATTGCTTCCGCACCCACCGTATTCTCCAGATTTGGCCCCCAGCGACTATTGCCTGTTCGCAGACCTCAAAAAGATGCTCTAGGGAAAGAGATTTGGCTTCAATGAAGAAGTGATTGCTGAAACTAACCCCTATTTTGAAACCAAAGATAAATCGTTCTACACGGCTGGCATAGAAAAGTTAGGAAAGCGTTGGAATGAATGTATCGCTCTTGAAGGAGACTATGTTGATGAATAAAGAAGAATTTTGGCAAACAAATGTTGTTTTAGTAATTAGTCCCGGGACTTATTGATCGATGTGTTAGAGGTTTTTCTTGAATGTCTTAATATATTTATTCAAAGGCAGTGTAAAATATTGGGTGTACAAATTAGTTCGGTCAATATTAGGGAACCAAAGGTCGTAGTAACGTATTCTTTTGAAAATCATTAGTTTAGTTCAGTGTTTAGTTTAGCTTAAATCTTCAAGCAACGTAGACATACATGCGCTGTTCACGATTGGAAAATTCAGTGCTGTTGGTCGCTAATAACAATTTTTTTGTGGAGCCTTACATATGAAAATTTTGAGAAGCATTAGGTTAGAAAACCCCGAGTCACTTTTAAGAGTCCCGGCCTCTAGTTAGTGGTTAAATTGTCCGACAAATAATTGAAATGTTTTGCATTAATTTTGTTCCAGGGTCCCGATGGTAAATTTGGCATCCCTCAGGAAGCCATCGACTCGGTGAACCGGAATAAGATCGGGCTGAAGGGGCCACTGATGACGCCAGTGGGTAAAGGACACCGATCCCTTAACTTGGCGCTGCGAAAAGAGTTCAGCCTTTACGCCAACGTCCGGCCGTGCAGGAGTATCGAGGGGTAAGTCCTATATCTCTGCATTCATCCTTTTAATTCATCTTGGATCAGAACTATACACAGGCGACCGATTCAAGGGGTGGTCACGAGTCTGTCCTTGAATCACTTGTCTGCGCTGTCCTCCCTATGATGTGGCTGTCTTCATGAATCCTAAGCACCTTAGATTTAAAAAATGTTGCTATTCATAAAATATTTTTGCGTTGAATTAACTAAGTGAATTCTAATACTGAAAGGAAAATTATTCAACTTAAACACATCTTAATTGAAAAAGTTGATTTTCCCGTGCCGTATTACTTTTGAACTAAAATATTTTGAAACAAGAACTGAAAAAAATTCTACCTTAATGATATGATACAAGGATTCCTATTCACTAGTCGGTGACGGTTGCCAAGTTCTCGAGATGATGTGGTGTTAATAGGCGAGTAAAAAACATTATCAGACGCTCGACAAAGCCGAAGTTAGCCGATTATGGCTGACAGCCTCTTTCTTAACACTTGCCTTACTGTGCTAAAAAATTCTGCCAGCCACGGTGCTGGACGCTAAGCGTCCAGTGAAAAACGTATGTTTTAAATTAAAATTATGCAAAATCCGCTAGGTTATTTTTTTAATTAGCTATAAAAATATTTTCATTATGTATTAAAACGTCGAATAATCAAATGAAATATAAGTCTTGGTCACTCGCTATCCATCACAGGGTGGCAAGTGTTAAGCCCGATGTTTATTATTTACCGCCGGGTACTGTACATATAATTGTTCTATTAACACAATTACTGCGATATGTATTTATAGAATAGTGTAGAGGTACTGAACAAAATCATATTTTCGAAACCTTAAAATCTTACGGTATTTTCGAAACCTTAAAATCTTACGGAAACCTTAAAATCTTAAAATATTCGGTACCATACAAACAAAGAGAATCGAATGACGCGCAACGGGCGTCATCAGCGTCTCTACAAAAAATGTGTTGACGCCCCAGGGGCGTCTTTAGCAGCGAACGTGTTAATGTACTTTTACTATATCTATATATTTCATAGAATAATCATCTTAAACTGATATGTATAGAAAGGTAGTTTAATTTTAAAATTAAATTAAATGTAAAACCTCCACAATGTTATGTATTGAGGGATAAGAGTGATATTTTAGTTTTTCGTACACATGTGGCTTTACCTCTCGTGGTGGCCCTGTTCAGATTCTAAATATTTTTCTTCTATTAAACATATGATCACTTAGTTATGGAGATTTCGTATTCAGTTCTGGTGATCTGGCAGAAGAGGAGTATATAGAGCTATAATCAAATAAGGTAAAAATATTCCTTTCCGCAAAACTTTTTTGAAAGTGACAAATTATTATTTATTAAAAACTTTAATGTACAGTGTTAAATATGGCAGGCGAGCTAAGTGACAGTCTCGACCGACCAACCGTATAATTGTTTTACAATACACACTGTTGTTACATTACTGATGTAGAGAAAAACAAGTTAAGAGAAGAAAACAAAATAAAAAAATACAAGCAACAAAAATTAAAAAAAAAACAAATACAAATTTTACTATTTCACTGTTGGAATTCTAACAGAGATGGACCTCTGTTAGAAAGTGCCTGTGATGATCGTATATCTTGCTTGTAATGATAAGTTAATTCAACAATCTCATTGTGTAAACAAAGGCTCGTATTTTGCTTTATTTTTATTACAATATTCGGTCTTTTATCGGCCATTAAAAAAGATTTAAAGAGTAATACTCAAATTAGAATTTTGAGTGCGCATGAATATAAATACAGCTTGTCACAAAAATTATAAACCTTTACATGAATCATATATAAATAAATATCAAAAAGCAGTACACACAAACATATTACCTACCACACATAAAATATATATTTGAGACAGGTCAAGGCTCAGGTAATCAAAGACCCTACATAAAAAAAAAGAAACAAAATAATCTAAGAAAATAACAATAATATGCATACGCATATCCACTCCAATACACAAAAAAAACGAATGCACATCGAACATATAATATGTTGTTTATAGTTAAGGCATTAACGTTGTGGAGGTTTAAAGACATTGTAATTTATTTTTAACAAACACTGTTTATTCCACTTTTTTATGACGGTATAACCCTACCGGTTTCAAGGCTTTCACCTCATCTTCAGGGGAGTACAAGCAAGACTAAACAAATTTATGATATAATGATTACAAAACAAATTTATGATATAATGCAAATGTGAGTGGAGGCATTTGAGAGGAAGACCAAGGAAAGTATTGTAACAAGTGAATGATGTTTTGGAAGAAGAAAATGTAGAAAGTCAGAGAAATGGTAGAAGATCTATGGATGTAAAAGAGACTACGAATGTTTGTCAGGTGCTCCATCCTTTCTGCCTCTGCCTGAGTATGTAAGAACAATCTTTGTATAATGAATGTCCCTCAGCACTGTTACATCGCTACATTGCCAAGCTTCATTCGGTGTCTTTTGCATTGATGAATATTTATACCGCAAGTCAGTGGTATTCTCTTGACAATAGACTGACGGCCCAGTATTTCCCAAGATAGCTGTTTCTCGTGTTGTGTTGTAGCTCCAGTGTGTCCATGAACTTCATATCAATGGCAATGACCTTTACAATACAATGCCGATGTTTGATGTGTATGTTTTGATTTGAAAAATTATATCTTTAAAGTTTTTCATTCAAAAGTTCAACAACAATTTTTAAATGAACTCTATTATTCTGAGATTGAAACGGTTAAGAAATGAGTGATGTTTTGACATATTTAATGGCTTTCTTCACAAAATTCACATGGTGGAGTCTTCTTATCGTGTTAAAATCACTTTTCCGCCACCTGATATCACTTGGCGTTAGAGATGTTCTTCTGTGCAAGAGACTCGATTTCTCGGGCACTGTAACAAGTGTCGCACGGTCTGCTCCTCACTGCAGATACAGAGTCAATCCATCGGGTAGAGGAAGACCGAGGAAAGTATGGTTGGATCAAGTGAAAGATATTTTTAATGCAGGAAATGGAAAAAGTCAAAGGAGTTGTATATAAAGGTGTATATAGATATACAATAAAAGAGCTAAGTATGGTTGAATCAAGTGAATGATATTTTGATAGACATAAATGTAAAACAGTTGTAGAAGCTGTATGAGAAGATATAAGGATGCAGTGGTGAAGAAATTGGCAAGTCTGGTGCTTTGTCTTTTCTGCCTACCTCGACATGGAAACTGCATGATAGTATGCATTCCACCTCAAATCTGCATGTTACCCCATAATCAAATCGAAGCGACTACTAAATGAAAATGAACAATAACTTCAACATTTGTGGAAATTGTGCACTTGTTCTCACTCGGTGTGATGGAACCGTGCGCTCACATTGCGGTTGCGAATCAGGACGGATCCATGTACTCGTATTTAGTTACGGTCGAGATTCAGATGTAAGTTAAGTGGTATCCGGTGCGCATCCGCTTTTGGTGAAACGAACTACGAACAAGTCCTGAAGGTGAAAAATGAAATATTTTCGAAACGTTTGCACCATTAGCCTAACCATGCTGTACAATACTCTGAAAGACCTTATACAACTGCTATGTATGTTTTATGTAATGAAATTATAAAAAAGCCTGTATCTGGTGAAAATAAAATGAAATAGAAAATTATTTGAAACATTTTCTTAATAATAAATGTTGAAAATATCAGAACTTGGGAATGGAATGTATCATGAAAATAATATTCCGGCAGTTGCTATTGTATTTTTTTTTTGAAGTGTGAAAAGAAGTTTGGTAACTTATTAAACATTGTCAATATTTTACGTAATACATATATTTATGTTATCACGTCATTTCCCTGTCAGTGTAGGCAGAGAGAACAGAGTGCTAGGCTTGCCTATCTCGACATATATCCTTCGTTTCTGTATCCATATACCTTCTCATACAGCTTCTATGACTTTTTACATTTCTTTCTACCATACTTTCTTTGATCTGCCTTCCACTCACACTTGCACTGTATATTTGTTTCTTGATTGATAGCACATGCCCAATCCATCTCAGTGTGCTCTCCTCCATCTTAAGGGGGGATTCTATTTTAGAGGCGTGAATTTGGGCGTTTTTTTCAGGCTAAATAAAAAAAAACAAAAAATATTTTTTGTGTACCTTTTTTTAATTTGTTTATCGGTGATTTGAGAATGAATAAAAAAAAATGAAAAAAAAAAATCAGCTGTTATGTCCTGTCGTAAAAAAAAGGAGGTGAGCTCGTCGACATGATTGGAATCGGAACCCTTTCGTAAATCTGAAACAAAAATCATACACAGTTTCTTGATAAGAAATAATGTCGTTATAACATGTTGGTACCAAAAAAAAAATCATAAAATGGCAGCTGTCTGAAAATTTTTTTTTTTTTTTACCCTTTTTTTTTAACTTTTCAATTTTACAAGGTAAGAACGATAGAGAAACATCTATCAAAGTTTTATACCAACTTTGAAGGCAATCGGTTGGATAGAACTTGAGATTTTATGTCGACCAAGTCGAAAAAAGTAGTTTCGGGAAAAACTCGTTTAAAGTTTTGACCAAATCGTGAACAGCAGACGTACGTACATCTACGTTGCTTGAAGATTGAAACTAAACTGAACACTGAACTAAACTAACGATTTTCAAAAGAATACGTTACTACGACCTTCGGTTCCCTAATATTTAAATATTCCGGGTTGATTATATACATGTATTTATACATGCGACAGGTGTAGACCTTCCGGGTAGTTAGTTGGGTATTGTGCGTAGATTATTGTCCGAGTCATTCCGGTGCGGCGTAATTGCTGCCTCATTTAGCTATAACTTCGTAAATATTGGGCGTCAGCGTCACCATAAACTTCGACAAGCATTTGATGGGCTTCAGCTGCACTTTTCTTTCAATTAAAGCAGAAAATTAAAACCTCCCGCAAATGCTGCTTGGTTAACACAAAATTCGACATTTTCAACACTACAAAACAAGGTTTTTGCATGAAATTCAAACCGATATAAACTGAATATTATTAGCAGACTACTTACCATAGTAATAATATAATATCAGATGATAGTATGTACCTAATGACAATTATGAAATAAATGGTCAATATAAAATCTAATTATATATTCAATAGGCAAAGAAAACACAACTAGCACTAATAAATTCTAAGACCAATTATAAATTACTTATAACTAGGTATGTACGAATTGTTAAAGTAAATAAATGATCCTAACACTGATTCAAAAAATAATTATTATCATATTCTTCCTCACTAAGTGTTCACATAGATATGCAATGCAAAAGTGGAACTTTGTAACTTCAGACATTATGGTCACCGTATTTTTCATCAATAAACGGATCACATCAACCAATCACGGAAAAGTTGAATACTAACAGATCACATCAACCAATCACGGCAAAGATACTTACTAATACATTGATACATTTTGTATATTACGCACTAAGCTTTTCAATGTTTTAAAAAGTACAAACTCTCATGAAACCCACTCTAACATATGCGTATGTACGAGGCATATCCACAAAGTAAGTGTTCTGAATTTTTGTAGGTTACAATTTTTTTTATTTAAACAAAAAAATTACGTGGTTACCGTAGTACATATGTAAGCTATTTTTCGACATAGTCGCCATTCCTCTCAATGCAGGTGGTGAAGCGGGGTATCAACTTTTTGATGCCTTCCTCGATGTAGTTTCCCGCCAACCCCTCCGTCCACTTCTCCACCTCCTCCTTTAGCTCCTCGTCGGTTGAAAACCTTTTTCCACCCATGTGCAGCTTCAGGGAGGTAAAGAGATAGTAATCTGAAGGTGCTAGGTCAGGGGAATGCGCGGGATGGTTCAGGACATCACATTTAAACGAGGCGAGCAGTTCCTTCGTGGCATTGGCCGTGTGTGGTCTGGCATTGTCATGCAGCAGGCAGACTCCCTTTGTCAGCATGCCTCTCCTCTTGTTCTGAATCGCCCTCCGCAATTTTTTTAGGGTCTCACAGTATCTTGCAGAGTTTATGGTCTCCCCTTGAGGCATATATTCAATTAAAATTATGCCTTGACAGTCCCAAAACACGGATGCCATGATTTTCTTGGCTGAAATTGTGGTTTTGAACTTTTTGGCGGAGGGTGAAGAGGTGTGACGCCACTGTTGAGACTGCCTTTTGGTTTCAGACGTGTAGTGTGCAACCCAAGTTTCATATCCAGTAACGATGGAGCGGAGAAATTCATCTCCATGGAGTTTGCAGCGCCTCAAAAACTCTTGCCTTTTTACAAAATTTCGCACTTGGCGGGAGATTGGGTTGACATTTTTCACCAAAAAGTGTTGTCGCGTCGACACTTCTCAACGTACTGACCTTGAACCGGTCTCGTTGCGGAGGGGAATGGTCAGGCTACACGGAAGTGTAGCCAACATGTCGAAAATAAAATCCATCCGGTCGTGAGAGCCTCAGTACACTTACATTCTGGATACGCCTCGTATATTGATTTATATTATGCTATTTATATTTTTTGTGACAAGTTGATTTTAAATATTCGTGTGCACTCTAAAATTCTTATTAGAGCATTACTATTTTTAATGGACGATTAAAGACCGTAAATTGTAATAAATATTTAAATAATAAGTTGGCATTTCATTGTAGTTTTTGAGAATGTAAAAAATTTCATTTTTTTTCTAAAAATACTGCCATATTACATTTTTGTGAGGGAATATAAAACCTATGGAGCATCTTTAGAAGGGGTCTTCTTCAAATTCTAAGTATAAATAATTTTTTTGACAATTGTTTTTTGCTTCCTCAGATACAAAACCCTGTACGACAATGTAGACGTAGTGACCATCCGAGAGAACACAGAGGGAGAATACTCGGGCATTGAGCACGAGATCGTGGACGGGGTGGTGCAGAGCATCAAGCTCATCACGGAGGATGCCAGTAAGCGGGTGGCGGAGTTCGCCTTCCAGTACACCAAGGCCGTGGGCCGCTCCAAGGTCACTGCCGTTCACAAGGCTAATATTATGTAAGTTTTCTTAATCACAACTGGTAACAAACTCATCGAAACATTTGATGTTTCAGTTAACAAAATTTCAATATAAGTCACAAATGTTATTGTATACTTTTGCTGTATACAGAAGTACAATGTGGCGGATTTATTACTATGTAGTAATTTCTTTCAACTAATGAGAAAAATCTAGGTTCCAACGAGAATTGAACCCACAACTCCTAGGTGGAAAGACAGGTTTCTTACTAACTAAGCCACACAGGTTGTCGAAGACCTGAAAGGAAAAACCAATGGGTTATTTTTTTATTATAGTTTGCTGGCTTTCATTTTTTCCATGTTTAAGAGGCTGTAAGTGGAAATCAAACTAGAAGCAATCTTCTTCTCCCTGGCTCCATCCCAACTCACTGTCTGCGAGGACTGTTGGGGCTAGCATTCCTCGTCCTCAGGTCGTATGCTCTTCTGTCCCGGACTACGTCCCCCAGGCCGTGCCTCTGCATCAGGTTATCTTTTTGCACCACCGATGAATTCTTTGGTCTTCCTCTGGTTGTTATTCGAGGAAGATCCATGGAGATTGCCTGGTTCACAATGTGATCGGGTGCTCTGCGTCCAACGTGCCCATACCATCTCAATCGCCTCTCCTCCATCTTACTGTTGATGTCTGTAACACCTAGGCTTCCACGAATGCGTGAGCTTTTTATTTTGTCTCTTAGGGACACACTAGCTGACCATCTTAACATGCGCATTTCAGCAGTTTCTAGTTGCCTGGAGAAATTAGAAGTAACCCTTTTTAAGAAAATATGGGCACCAGCAGGAATCAAATCCGAAACACCTGGGTTTGGTGAGCATCTTACAAACCTGGCCAAGGGGATTGTCTATTATTTTATTAAATACTTTTTTAAAAAAGATCTATTTCATAATTAGATATCTGGATTTTAATCTGATTTTTTTTTCTTTTCTGAGAAGATTGAGTGTTCCGAACCGATAATATTCTGCACGGAAGTCCAATATCTAAACCACAAGCCCTTTACTCTTTAGAGAACAAATCATTAGCGACACACCTTGTGAAAATAATAGTAGTGATGACTGACTTAAGATCTGCCATCACGACAAAGAAAATGACTCGCAACGCAGTAAATATACTTATAAAGTGACTTAAGGCCCGGAGTTCAAACAGCCTAACAACATGTTGCCAGTACTTGCACAGAATATTTCGAATGTTACAAAACTATCATTTGATGCTACCGAATCAGAGTAGTCAGTCAATCGGTCTGAAGATGGACTTATGTAAGCCTGAGTGGAGATTCCTTGGGAAATTATTGACCGGATTATCATCGCAGTACCGCAGAATGTGTTCTATAAGAGTCACAATTTATAAAACAATTGGAATATTACTTAACAAGTAAGGGATTTTACAAAAGATAATCCTATTTTTTTATTTTCATTTGCAAATTTTGATATTCCACTTCCGATTTATATTTTGACTCTTTTAACCTATTCAAATATTCCAATCTGTTAAGTGATATCAGAATTTTTAAGATAACACAATCTAAATCCTTAGAAATATTTCTAGTAGGAGTAAAAGATAAAATATACTTGGATCTAATGTATTACTTACATTTATTTTACATTAATTTGAGTTATACAGAGTGGCCCATGAGTTGTTCCAATGCTTCTAATTGAGGCACTGTTGTGGGTCTTGTGACTTCAATTCTCGAGGTGCAAATCGCTTGTTAATTTGTAGTGTCATTCGAGACAGTATTAAAATCTGCTAAAGGATAGTTCACAACTGTATTTTAGTATCAACTTTGATGTATGGGAGGGAAATGTGGATGTGAAAGGAGCCAGATAAATTCTGTAGAAATACACGGGGCGAGAATGAAATGATTATGAACAAATGTGATATTAAGGCTGATGTGTCGATTTGCACTCTGAAATGCTTTGGACATGTAGAACGAATAACTGAAGAAAGACTAACAAAACAAATAAATGTGAGTGGTAGTCTAGGTAAAGGATGACCAAGAAAAGTATGGTTGGATCGAGTGAATGATATTTTGAAAGAAGGAAATGTAATAAGTCAGAGAAGTTGTAGGAATTGTATGAGAAGGTGTATGGACGTGGAAGAGATAAAGAATGTATGTCATAATAGGAAGTCTGGCGCTCTGTCCTCTTTGCCTACTAATGTGGGACTGAATGCACGCATCCATTTATGGCAAAGTTAAATATGAAAATAGCAATATTCTTGAAACGTCGGCATTATATGCCAAACCACGGTGTATAACACTCCAAAACATCTTACGCAATCAATATCTGAATTGTGACATTCTGTAGTTTTGGGGGAGAATATTATTACTAAGAATGGTTAATTATTGGGGGAGAATATTGTTACTAAGAATGGTTAATTATTGGGGGAGAATATTATTACTAAGAATGGTTAATTATTGGGGGAGAATATTATTACTAAGAATGGTTAATTATTGGGGGAGAATATTATTACTAAGAATGGTTAATTATTGGGGAAGAATATTATTACTAAGAATGGTTAATTATTGGGGAGAATATTATTACTAAGAATGGGTAATTATTGGGGGAGAATATTATTACTAAGAATGGCTAATTATTGGTGGAGAATATTATTACTAAGAATGGTTAATTATTGGGGGAAAATATTATTACTAAGAATGGTTAATTATTGGAGGAGAATATTATTACTAAGAATGGTTAATTATTGGGGGAGAATATTATTACTAAGAATGGTTAATTATTGGGGAGAATATTATTACTAAGAATGGTTAATTATTGGGGGAAAATATTATTACTAAGAATGGTTAATTATTGGAGGAGAATATTATTACTAAGAATGGTTAATTATTGGGGGATAATATTATTACTAAGAATGGTTAATTATTGGGGATAATATTATTACTAAGAATGGTCAATTATTGGGGGAGAATATTATTACTAAGAATGGTTAATTATTGGGGGAGAATATCATTACTAAGAATGGTTAATTATTAGGGGAGAATATTATTACTAAGAATGGTTAATTATTGGGGGAGAATATCATTACTAAGAATGGTTTATTATTGGGGGAGAATATTATTACTAAGAATGGTTAATTATTGGGGGAGAATATCATTACTAAGAATGGTTAATTATTGGGGGAGAATATTATTACTAAGAATGGTTAATTATTGGGGGAGAATATTATTACTAAGAATGGTTAATTATTGGGGATAATATTATTACTAAGAATGGTCAATTATTGGGGGAGAATATTATTACTAAGAATGGTTAATTATTTTTGAAAAGTTGTGTTTTTTAAAATGTAAATTAGAATACATCTAATATTTCAGGCGAATGTCCGACGGCTTATTCTTGAGATGCTGCCGAGAGATGGCGGAAAAGTTCCCTGATATCAAATTCGAAGAGAAATACCTGGACACAGTTTGCCTAAACATGGTGCAAGATCCCAGCAAATATGATGTTTTGGTGAGTATCTGTTTAAATTTGTATCCACAGGAATACGTTTCAAGACCTTTAACCGCAGAGATACATTCCGAGACTTTACCGCAGGGATACGTTCCAAAACTTTCAGTGGATGTCTGAAATTGCGGATAATACCAAACCCTTGATACAATATTTTTATTTCTGTATATAAATACCTATGATAAAGTTAAATTTATAAATCTGGCACAGTAAGAGATATTTTGAGGAAGATGAAGAAGAGCCTCGGAGATTGTTTGGGCGTGTAAAACAAATATTTAGTGTAAATGTGAGTAGAGGACACAGTAGACGAAGACCAAGGAAAATATAGTTTTTTTTTTAAAAGAATAATTATGATCAAAGTCATAGGGTACCCTTAATACCCTCGAACAGGTGGAAAAAGTGCCTGTGTTGTTCGAGAAGAGTAGCACAGCGTGGGGTTCGAACCGACGACCTTCCGCACAGAAGTCCAGCGCGTTACCGCGTGGCCATGCACCTCAGTTGTATTAAGTGAATGAAATTGTCTTGTGTCAAGATTAGAAAGTCTTGACAGAGAAATGAAGTGATGGTATGCATTTAAAAATATTCGAGATGGCTGCAACCGCAACTTGAAAAGAGAATCTTGAGGCACCCTCATTGCCTTGGTGCCCGTAGGCAAATGCCTAAGTTTGCATGTTAGCAAATCCGGTTCTGTTTATACATGTTTTTTCTGACTCACTCTTCTCCATTATATTCTCTGAAAATATCAGTGTTAGTCACCCTCAGGTCTTTTTTTTCACATCTTTAATTTTCCCTAATGTTCATTTATGTTTTCAGGTGATGCCTAACTTGTACGGTGACATCATGTCCGACATGTGCGCAGGTCTGGTGGGAGGGCTCGGCCTCACCCCCTCAGGGAATATCGGCCTCAACGGGGCCCTCTTTGAATCCGTGAGTATTCCCTTCCATATCTCCGAATACAATTGTATTAAATTAAATTTCAAGTTTTTAGCACATTTGAAAAATGATTATTCTTTTATAATATTAAGAATATATCAAACCATTGTTAGACCAGCTCTATGACTCTGAATGCTGGATCATATATGCTCTTACAAGAAGAGTCAGAGATAAAATTTGAAGGTCATATATTGGAAGGCCATAGAGGAAAAAATAAAGGAATGACAGCTTCATTAGCATGGGAATGAGAAGACTTGAAACCACATTGTCCATATACAAAAAAGAAATATAAAAATTCTGTTAAAGAAAGTCTAAATGTGTTTTCTCCCAATAAAACGTGTCTTCAACACCAAACTTCAAAGACTTATGTTTTGTGCGCAGGTACACGGAACAGCCCCCGACATCGCCGGCAAGGACCTCGCCAATCCCACAGCTCTGCTGCTGTCTGCCGTAATGATGTTGCGCCACATGGAGCTCAACGCTCACGCTGAGAAGATCGAGAAGTCCTGCTTCGCCGTCATCAAAGAGGGCAAGTACCTCACGGGTGATCTCGGTGGCAAGGCTAAATGCTCCGAATTCACTAACGAGATCATCAAGAAAATGGAGAGCGGCGCCTAGTGAAGTCGATCTGGGCTGCTGCCGACTTTGCGCCGCTTTCTTTCCACTCCACCCGCCCTTTGGTAGGGTCCGCAAGTAGCTCACATTACCCTGTTATAGATAGTTCTTTACAATTTATTAGAATTTGTCCCCTAATACCCATTTGATTTTCCATTATTGGCAATGAAAAAGTGGTTTAAATGTTTCTGTCACCTGCTTATGAAAGCGATATCATGGTAATTTGGGATTCATGTGATAGTCAATTATTCTGTTCTTCTTCTCTTGTATGGGTCTTTTTCATACCTACATGAGTATGTTCCTGACTGTGTATTACAACACCGGGAGTAACTTTAAAGAGACATGACCAGTCTGTGTGCCCTCAAAGCTGGATAATTCAGGTATCTTGGTGGCAGTTCACCATTATTGTTCTTAAACCTGAATTGTATATGTCACAAATATGGTTCTGTGTTAATTTGTTGTATTATTTTCAAATAACATTTACCTCTGAATGCCATTCTATACTCGGTTCTAGTCGTAGGTGCATTGTTAAATTAGCAAGTTAATAAAAAAACACTGCCATAAATAAAAATTGCCAATGGAAATTGCAATGTGCGCATAAAAATAATATTACTATCAATGGTTCCCCTTTTTATTAAGAATCTCATATTTTGTTCTTGACAAATTGCATTTAACTTTGACCCTTGCGTGCGTGTGTAAAGTGAAGTGCTTTCTCTACTGTACTTCTAACACTTCATTCATTTGATCTATGTCTATTGCTGATACTTGGCTTCTTATGACATTAGGATTGCTGATACTTGGCTTCTTATGACATCAGGATTGCTGATACTTGGCTTCTTATGACATCAGGATTGAAGTGCTTTAGCTAGTTTTGTGGACAATTCACTTCCTGTATACACTCGAAGTAAAGCATCAGGCTACAGCGGGTGCTCCAACAATAGCGCCAGAAAGCAGCACACGGTCGAATCAGTACAAACTGCTTTATCGTGGCCACCTTGTATTTAACTGTTGATAAATATTTTAGATAAATTACAGTATTTATTTTGTAGGTGTAGAATTATTTCATTCTTGCCTTTTTCTTATTTCCTTTTTATATTCATTTTATTTCTATCGACAACATTATTAAATAATGAAATGTACAATGTTTTTTTCTAATAATTATTTAAAGTCTCGTTATTATAAATATGTATCTATATTTATGGTCGTTGAACACAGCCAAAGTTTAAATGCAGTAGGCAACATAGAAAATATGTTAATTTTGAAATTTTTAATATTTATTAAAAGACAATTATTAAACACCTAAGACAATACTATTGGTAAAACTTTTGTGTGGATGTACCTTTATACTTAATAAATTACCTGTCTAGGACAAAATGTGCAAATCAAATGTGTTGAGGAATGATTGATACTCGAATATTTAAAAAATATATTGTATTTAGGGAATCTGAGATTATGAGTCAATTGTCGAGGAAGAGAACAATTTTATATGGAGTGCGTGACTGAAGCCGTTATTAAAAAATATATTAAAATAATCATCTTCCGACAAATACGATGGAGCATAGAGTGATCCGTCAAGTCATAAAGTCTAATTTATTCTTCTTCTTGAATAATGGCCGTGAACTCCTATATATGAAGGAGTATACGCCAGTGTCAAGCGATAAGTCTAATTTCTCATTGAGTGCTACAAGTATCTATGATTCTCTTTGAATGTGTAACATATTGCCAGAATATTAAATCATTTGTAGTAGAGGTTCACATTGTGTTGCACTAAAAGAGTAGACTTTTCCCACATAATATGCATCCTTATACATGGGAAATGGAATTCACAAATTTTGAAATATTTCTCCATTATAGTGAGAAATACTTCTTTTGAGAGTATTTCTCACTATAATGGAGAAATTTGTGAGAAATAAATTTGAAATATTTCTCCATTAGTCTATGGACCCAGTTAGATATGAAGTAACAACATCTGTGGATATAACTTTGTAAGAGAAGAGAGATCTGTGTAGTCTTACCCTCAGATGTTGCCACTTGTCTGACTGAGCCATAAACAATGTTTTGGCAAGAATTTTTATGCATTAGTTCTATTATATATAAATAAAACTGGCCAAATATAATTTGTTATAATTTTTTTGCTTATAAACACTCGTCTATAATTGAAATTTAGTTTGTCACAATTGTTTCTGTTAAGATGCTGACTATTTTATTGTTTCAGTTAACTCGCCCATCTTGTGGTCGATTGGGAAAAGTTTGACTATTTGTTAGTGTCTATGGTTTGAAAATTTAAGGAGAATGAAAAAAATTTAATATTATGTTTTTATTAAATTAGAATGCAATTTATAAATGTATAAAAAATATTAAAATAATTATGAATAATATAATTTTAAGCAAAACTGACAAAATCCTAAATTCAGTACAATATCGTTTTGGGGTTAGTTTATGTAATTCTCTTTGTTAACTAAATGGATCGGATGCAAATAGAGCTTCTAATAAATACTATAAATAAATCATATTGAAAAAGTCAATGTTACGATTATCCATTTCTATTCTTTGGATAGTCTTTGTACAGCGTATTATGTTTTGCCAGGACAGTTGGTCTTGCAGTCCTTCGTGTCCATGGCATAACAAATGTCCTTAAGGAATTGCATTTAATTTGGTGGGGTTTCCTGATATTACCTGTCAGATGAAATCTAATTTTTACCTTGCGAAAAATAAAAGAAATATATAAATGATATGTTTAAAAGTGTATCAATATCACCTGTGTAAATGTAATACTGCGGAAAAACCAACATTTTCTGTATATTTCTTATATTTTTCCAATTCTTTTGCCAAGTGAAGAATTGACCATGTAATTGGCTCTGTTAAATATCGTCAAAGTTCGATCACCTCTGTAGCTGTAAAGAAAACCGCATATGTACATCCTCGCAGTTTTTTTTTTTGTCTATACCGAAGTATTTTACAAACGGTCCAGTAATGTGGTATTGCATTTACGCAGTCAATATACACTTTATACACACCGAGGTTGGGATGTTAACTCTCTAAACTTATTAGTTAAGTGGCACCAAGTGCTTTCAAGGTAGAAATGGATTGGTGATTACTAATTATACATATTATATTATATAGGAACTGGACAGGATAGGATGTTCCCTTAGTTACCCTTCGGCACAATGTGATTTAGCTGTATTCTATTTATTGCATACAATAAGATCATTTCAATTTTATTTTAAGCTTTATTGTGTTCTAGCTTGTATGAATTTATTTTGTTTGTAAAAGTCATTTTATAGTTGCTGCACTCATCCAGTTTCTTTTAAGAATTTCTCTTACAACTATTCATAAATCAACTGATACAATTGGATTATGTTATAAAGAGGAATTTATGTTTCACTTTGAGGTATAAATATTTACCTATTTTTCTATGTTGTTGATACAAACAGTGCCGCGATTGCTAACATGCACATCTAGGCATTTGCCTGGGCGGAGGGCAAATATTCATTAATAGGTCATAAAAATATAAATACAAAATTTTTGATAAATGCTTTATGGAAGAATACGTTCATATCAGTTCATATTTAAAATCTTATGATAGCCACGAACGACTGTTGAACACTACATCTTGTGAAATATACGACATTAAAGTTGAACTGAACGGACCTGTCTCGCTATCAATCTTACCTCTTTTCTTCTGAACAGTGAAACATTAGCTTATGTGTTTTTATAGTATTTCAGCGATGAGTACAGCAACTGCAAAAAAAGATATTTTTCAGCAAATGAAAGAGATGTAAAATATATTATTTGGCCCATCCTGTAGCGACTGTGCTCCGGCTCTGGCAGTGAAACTGTCGCGGGGCTGCCCACAGCCGAGGAGCGGCCCTGTCTTGTGTCTTGTGACTAACACCACTAAACATGTTCTTGTATTGTATCTTGTTACTATGGGTTGCCAATAAACTCATTGATTTTACTGTTCCTGGTCTCATTATTATTATTATTATTACACCCTTCACAATTCTTTTTCAGATCAAATGAGGTGACAATGTGTTATGTACAGAAAGGAAATGTAAAATGTCGAAGAAACCTTAGGAGTACAAATGTGTGTGGAAGTCAAGAAAACATGGTTGGATCTATTTAATGATATTTTGAACTAAGGAAATGTAAAAAGTCAGAGGCACAGTGTTGCAAGTTGAAATCTTCCATGACCATCACTCTTCTAACTCGGATGAGATCTGAGTGGGCAGCTAATATTGTAAAAAAGAGAAATGTTCATAGGGCATGTTCGGTTGAAAATGTACCACCCAAATAAACAAAACAAAATAATTTGAAGTCACTTCTCATATGGTTTTTTAAGGATGTCTTAGTAAACATGGTTGACGCTCAGCTGATAGACTGTCACAATTTGTAACAGCTAACATTGTACCCCTTCATCTACAAGTCCTGTATGCACTTCATATGATCTTGACATAAGTAAAAATGTCTCCCGCCTGTTCATGTCGCACTTACTTCACTTATTTCAGTCACATATATGAATTTATTCTCCAAAACTCGACAATATATAATTCTACAATAGTTTTCCCAATATTTTTTTACTCACTCTTTTTAACCCTTCCCTTACGGTGTTAAAATTGGAATGCGTGCTCCGGTGTTGGGTAGTGAGTACGCGATCAAAAATTAGCAATTTTAAATCGGAAAAATAAGAAAATTTATAGATAATCCCCTTAATCAATTATAATTGAAGTTAAAAATTATAATAATTGAGATTTATTTGCTGAAAACATTAAAAAACCATCTGGCAACGCTCACGGAACGGGCGTACGTGTAACCTATTTGCAAGCCTAGAAGCTACTGTGGCGCGGAACGTCAGTCGCATACCCCGGCGCTTACGCTTATGCTTGTGACGTTGAGACAATTCAGCTCCTCGCAATTCAGTGGAGTATGCAAGAGTGAGATGCGAATATAGTGTCGCGCTTCCCGCATACTCTTCACCTATCGTCAAGACGAGGCACTCGCAGCGTTTAAATGCGAATTTGTTTTCGATCTTTACAAAACACCTACGATGTAGTCGATAAATACTAATTATTATTAATATTATTTTTTAAATCGATGCGTAAATATATTATGGAGGAATACCTAAAATCTTAACCTTGAATTTATTATATTTATAGAGATATTGATGGTTATTTTAGAAGCAACGTGTAGAAGATACCCAACACAGGGAAGGAAAGGTTAACAATCCTCTAAAATTCCCATTCCACCCAAATTAATACACAACAGGTGTCCATTAATAAAACTCAGAAGAAATCCTCTAACCCTTCTCAACCATTCACACCTAATAAACCATTCATCTAATCCAATTGAAGGTACGACCTATCAATGGTCAGAAAGAAGAACATAACATATGCCAGCGATAAGTTTCAAGTTAGTATTTAAGAGACATTGTGGCGTAGAGATGCGGTTCTCTTAGACCGAGGCCACACCAAAATGCTTCGTTAGGCGCTAAGCTAGGTTTTATGTGACTCATATACTAGGTGACTTCATGCATGGCCACACCAAAGTGCTACGCACAAATTCATTTGACAGTTGAGTCAACACACGATGTCACTCTCAAAACTAACCAATTTCATTACAACTAACCATCTTTATTTACTTTCTGTGCAACTTCATTCCAAAGTGATTTTATTACAGGTGCATTTTTCTATAATTTGCTCGATGGGTTCCACAAAGGCTCCCTTTTATACACAGCTGTCATTAAAACTTCCTCCATCTTGTAAATTAACCAACACATCTGTTCGCTAGGAGATTCACTCGGTGACTAATCATCATGTAGTGTGGCCATTGCGATAGTATGCGGTGCGTTGGTTCGCTAGGATATATCGCCTAACTCGCAGCGTAGCTCTAAGCATCAAACGAGGCTCCTACCTGTGTGGCCGAGGCCTTAGTAAACTCACTGGATGCCTCAGGTGTTGAAATGATCTTGACAAAACCTTCAATTGTCATTTGTATTGTATTACACTTTTGTTGTAGACATCATCGTCATCGTTGCTGGGCCTTGTAGCCGAGGATCTCTTCGTCATTCCAATGTCAATTCAGTTAGAAAGCGAAGTTGTGCTGTAGGGTATGTTTTTTTAAGTGAGTGAGCCGTTGCACACCAGCAAACTCACCGGCCACACCGCTGTACTGGATCCGATGGCACACCGAAGTGAGACGATCGGAGCACACCGACATGTTTTTGTATACATACGAATAAAACCTGATGAGCTTATTACCATGTGGCATTCTTTTCCAATAAATCAGAAAATTGTTGGAGGCCTTAAGAGAAAAAATGAAACGGGAATTTAAAGAATATTATATAATGCCGTTTAGAGAGCAAACTCTCCTCAAGGGCACTCAAACCTACTGTTGTTAAACAAATCATATCTGGCACCTATAGCAGAGTCCGAGTGAATCAAGTTCAACACTTTCTTTGTATACAGTACAACCTTGTGGGATTATTGCCATGCCACAACCAACCGATGTTTATGTATACAGTACAAGCTTGTGGGATTATTGCCATGCCACAACCAACCGATGTTTATGTATACAGTACAACCTTGTGAGATTATTGCCATGCCACAACCAACCGATGTTTTTATGTATACAGTACAAGCTTGTGAGATTATTGGCATGCCACAACCAACCGATGTTTTTATGTACACAGTACAAGCTTGTGGGAGTATTGCCATGCCACAACCAACCGATGTTTATGTATACAGAACAACCTTGTGAGATTATTGCCATGCCACAACCAACTGATGTTTATGAGGCCTTAAGTGATAACCAGACTAAAGCCTTTTATTTAAAAAAAATCTGGGTTCCAGCGGGAATCGAACCCGCAACCTCCGGTTAGAAAGACAGCCATCAGACTAACTAGATCACTGAGGTTATCGTTTTATTTTCTTTTTAAATTAATTATCGAAGAGACCGTGAACCGACCAAGTGAAAAAATTCTTTATTCAAGTCTATAAACAAACATAGAAATCTGTTAAGTATGTTCCCTATAGAAATCTATTAAGTATATTCCCTATAGAAATGTTGTTTAGGACAGTTCGTATAGAAATTCTTTCCTTGCATTAGGGCATGCCTAAACCCCACCTGGGTGGTTTCTAACTAATGGACCTGCCATTTACTCACTGGTACGGGAATTTCAATTGCAAATTTTTCATCTAGCCCCTTCAAACTTTTTAAACTTCATTTCATTTAGTCCTTTTACCCTTTTGCAATTTATATGCCCACCAAAATCAAACTGAAGACATTTGGCCCTTTTTTTTTAGGGTACCAAGAAGAGACAAACTTGCAGTCTCCAACTCAGAAAAAAGATATCTTACAAATTATATGTGATGTTTAAATGTTTTGAAATAAATACGGTAAATTTAGTCAACTCTTAGATCTTAACCTTTCCCTTCCTGTGCTAAAAAAATCCGCACGTTCCGGTGCGGTGTATTCAATACACATGTAAAAATGAGAGATGAAAAATCGTAAAAATAAGAATATTCATAGCCAATCGCTTAAATTAATTAAATTTGAAGTCAAAAGTGACAATAATTGAAATTTAATTGCTGAAAACATGAAAAAAACATCGGCCGACGTTCATAAAACGGGCGAAGAGACCACCTCAATAGATGCCCAAGAGCTATTGAAGCGAGCGAACTGAGATTCTATTTCTTGCGTTCCCATATACCGAAGTAGAGTGAGATGCGAATAGCTTCGCTTCCTCACCCACGGCGTTTTTTTAGAATGAATATAGGTATATTCATTCTAAAAAACGTGTGACGTTGGTACGTCACACACTGGCACACGTTTGATTGTATTGGTGAATTTATTCCCGATTTTCACAAAATACTATATCTCTGATGTGGCCGATAAGTGCTAATTATTATTAATATTTTTTTTTTCATTCAATACGTAAATGTATTACAGAGGAATACCTAAAATCTGAACCCAGTATATATTACATTTATAGAGATATTAAAGGTGTTTAGAAGCAATGTGTACTAGTTACACATCACAGGGAAGGAAGGGTTAAAGGATTATCCTGTGAAGGTTGGAAGAGAGAAATAAAATAGCACAATTTAATATTAATTTTCTTTTATTCTTTGTCCAGTTACGAATTTTGTAACATTTTGAGCCCGATAAATGGATAACCTTTGATTACATTAATAGAAAACCCTTCAGAAATTCAATAAACCATCCGTAATAAAAAAGGACAACTCGAAGATGTAACCTAACCAACACGAAATGTAGTTCTAACAAGTGGTCCTCTTATTACAATAATAATAAACAATATTTCAAATGAACATCATTATTTCACTACTTTGACAAATACACTAATCTTTACAGTTATAAAAAATCACCCACTCCACATCCACATTTCAATTTAAAGAAAAAATGTATGAAATGTCACAATTAAAAAACTTTTTGGATACAGTACTTAAGTGCATAATCAATAAGTTCTATAAAATATTAAAAAAATGTCACATCAAACAACACAAGAAATAAAATATTTCAATAAATTATCAACTAAATTGCAAAATAATATATAAATACTTAAAAATATAACAAATCCTTAAATTCATTTCACATAACAGTAACATTTACAAGATTATCAGCAGCAGACTGTTCTCAACAGTGGCCAATTCCCTTTCATCACAGCTATTTTGTTAAACTTAAAAAGAAAACTAAACCGATTCCGTCTTAAACCTTGTAAGATTATTCATTCTACACTTGTTCTCTTAAACCTTGTAAGATTATTCATTCTACACTTGTTCTCTTAAACCTTGTAAGATTATTCATTCTACACTTGTTCTCTTAAACCTTGTAAGATTATTCATTCTACACTTGTTCTCTTAAACCTTGTAAGATTATTCATTCTACACTTGTTCTCTTAAACCTTGTAAGATTATTCATTCTACACTTTTTGTTACATATTTTGACTTCATAGATAATTTTCAACAATATTTTATATTGTCCTGTTTTTTTTAAAATTTTCGAACAATAAATATTATCAATGTGTATGATATGATAATCTTCAGCATATACAAATTGGTGATTCGGGCATATTGAAGATCGTGACCGTAAGGCAATATTGTCTTACGTCCAATTCATTGAACTTCCGGCTTAGAATCACTCGAGTAGGCATGGAACTGGTTCATCATCCGCACGTATTGGCAATGCTACCCCACATATGAAGAGACTAAAATACGTATGGGTATTGTTACCAAACTCTTTTACTAGACTGGGATCCTCTTTTTTTCAGGTACTATTGGGAATCGAACCAAAAAACCCATGGGGAAGTACAGTGTGTTAGAAACTAAGTCACGGAGTTCATCCATGGATTAAGCGGATAAAATGCTTGTCCAAACTGGATATCTATAGATTTGAATGTAATATTGTATATTCCATATCTTTTCCAGCTTTGATATTGCATTCTTCGCCATTCCAGTTATTTTTTCACCTCAGACATGGATCCTTCATTATTGGTAATACTCCTGTCTGTAAATAAAGTCAGTAACCATTCTCGAAGAACTGAGAATCACCGACAGATGACAACAATTTGCTTATGACGAGACTTCAGATTTATTGGACACATTGCTCGTGGCCAAGGAGACAGTTTGGAGAGTTGTGGAAACTGGAAGCATGGAAGGATGATGCAGAAGAGGAAGAGTCCCAATGAGTTGGATTGTCTAAGTGAGAGACGCAACAGAACTTTCCATAACAACTGCTCTTCGAACCTCGGAGTGCAGAGATGAATGAAGGAGTTATCAAGGGCTATCATGGAAGTCATGAGCTACACGACAGGATGATGATAATGTTATATTGTAACTATAACTATAATATATATTGGTTTAATGATTGAAAACCTAATATTTCTTCTTGTTGTCAAGAGAAATACAAGATTACACAAATTTAGTACAATTCAATCATCTGTTTTGCCTTTTTTAGTTGAATAAACTTAATTACAAAGCAAGTAACAGATTCAATAATGCTGTGATCCAAAAAGGGAGTTGCTCTTTTGATAATTGACTATTTAAAAAATGAACATGGGAACTAATTTTTCTTATCAGAGATGGACAAGACTAGACATTGGGACGTGTTTCTTATATGTTAAATATTGTGATCTAATTAGTTCATAGTTGGAACTTTACCTTTTTTAATTTCTTGAAGAGAGAAAGCTATACAATTCTCAACATTTTAGTGATTAGATGTTAACATTTTTTACTGCACTCCTAATAGAGGTCAAAAACTGTTGATTCAAAACAGGGCATTTATATTATCACTGCGAATAAAATTTTACGTCAATCCATGTCATGCTGAGAAATTTAGCAAAGACACGAACATATTATCAACAGAACACACCTGGTGTGTCGTACGCACTGAACATATGTTTGTATGGACAACGCAAAGCGTGTCCTCAGCACTGAAAGTGTTAATGAGCTAATATTAAAAAAATGGAGGAAAACCTTTGCTAAATATTCCATCTTTTTACTTTTTTATACTTTCATAATGTTGATAGCTTTTTGTAAAGTGCAGCTTTAAATTAGCAATTCTTTAAATTACTAAAAATTATTAAGTAAAGTAATAATATATTTCTTATTTAGAATTCCCTTTGAGCATAAGGCTATAAACATTTTTTGTTTTTAACATTGAAAAAGGTTTTTTCAATATAATTTTACGCATTGATATGAATAAGAGGAAAATTATTGCCAACTTTTAAAAAAAATCCCCATTTTGGATGTAGTCTTTCCATCCTCTTCTCGTCTCTTTCCCAACATGTAATACCGCGATATGAAATGGTGAGGAGAATTATCACAGGGTATTTGACAGGAATGACTAAAGGCTAATTATATATATATAAAAAAATCTTCACAATCAAATGAAACTCTTAAAAAGTTAAATTACAATTCAACACGAGAAATTTATTTATTCTTAATGTGTATTGTACAATTGCATATGTTACAATGTATGTGACCAGCATAAGTAACCGTTCCATAGGCAAGAACTGAAGAGTGCCGGACAGCGGACTGACCTGGATGAACATGTCTTGTGGCATCACTGTGTTCCTGGTGGAATGTAAAGGATGATGATGATGAAGCGGAGATTTAGAATATTTATCAATGTATTTTGAGAAAAATTTTAAACCTTTAATAATTGCAAATTCAACAGATAGAATCCAAAAAGGGAAAAATAAAATACTCTTACAGCAGTAAGACAGTGGAAAGAATGTATACTTGTCCGAGTAGTAAAATAAAATACTCTTTAACAGCAGTAAGACAGTGGAAAGAATGTATACTTGTCTGAGTAGTAAAATAAAATACTCTTTAACAGCAGTAAGACAGTGGAAATAATGTATACTTGTCTGAGTAGTAAAAATACAATAATTATATAGGAAAGTTTAATTAGAGATAGATGGAACTCACCAGTGAAAAGTTATTGGCCCTCGATACAGACTCTTGATCGATTATGGTTCTGAATTATTCATTCATATTAAGTACCCTTTAAATACCTCGGAAATAAAAATTTAAATACCTCAGAAGTATTCTAGTGGAAGACCTCGACCCAGAAACCTAAGTCAAGTGCATAATTGAATTATCTCATGCGGCTTTCAATAAAATGAGAAGCGTATTCTGCGATGATAATCTAAACTTGAAACTTCGACAACGGTTAGTCAAATGCTACATTTGGTCAGTGTTATTGCATGGAGTGGAATCATGGACCCTCAAAGTTGGTAGTATGAACCGACTGGAAGCATTCGAAATGTGGATGCACCGGAGAATGCTATGGATACCCTGGACGGATATGGTCAGCAACACAAGGGTTCTTCAAAGAGTCAAAATTGATAGAGAGTTGCTGACTAATATTAAAATCCGAAAGGTGTCCTATTTGGGTCATGTACTTAGAGGAACAAAGTACAAATTACTGCACTTGATCATCCAAGGCAAAATAGAGGGTCGAAGAGGTGTTGGCAGGAGGCAAATCTCCTGGCTCCGCAATATACGTGATTAGACTGGTATAGAGAGCGTCGGGGATCTTTTTTGGGCTGCCGGGGACAAAGATGTCTACTTTCAGGTGATATTCAACGTTGAGGAGACCTGACATGGCACTGGGAAGAAGAAGAATTAAGTACCCTACATCACATTAGAACTGATGATGCAACTGATGACATTTTAAAGAGTGTGGTCTAGATACATCATTCATTGTCTTCAACATTAATAACTAAAACTTCAGGTTCAGAACTACTGAAAATTGCTTGTATATTGGCAGTGTGTCATCATATTCGCAGTAAGTATGCCATTATATTTCTATCCTTGCACTCGACTTATATATATTTATTATGAAATATTTTTAATCTGTCAATAATAGTGAGTTCGAGTTCCGACTTAAAGCGCCCTTGAGGAGAGTTCGTTCTCTAAATTGTATTATATTAATTGTCCTTTTATTACTATTATACATATAGCCAGTGCTTTTTTTGCGGTGGAGCAGCGCTCCACCACCTTTTTTACCGCATACAAAAAGCTTGACAAGAAGTGAGCTTTGGCACCTTTTTTTTTAAAAAAAAAGCACTGCATATAGCCAATACTACCACAGATAACATCATTTATGTATGCGAGTATTGTTACGATAAGATTTTGATATTATCGAGAATGGAACCCAAACCGAACCGAACCCTCTGCGTCGATGACAGACATATTACCAAATATACCGCGAATCTGACAATTATATAATTCTAACTCGAACACTTCTTATGCTGGTCGACTCTTCTTCCAAAAGAAAAGTATTTATTCTTCTACATTATAATTAAATGATAATTTTTGGTACTGAAATTGAAATAATGATTTCTTATAAAGATATAATAAATAAAATTAATCTCTACTCACATTGTTTGAATAAAAATATTTTACAAAATATAATTTTTGCACTAACAATGATATGGAAAATTGACTGCGATATAAAATCAATTATTGTTGTGTTACAAAATATTTTCACAAAAAATATATAATATATATGTTATTACTCTTAATTACTTTGGTTGAAGCCTTTCCTTATTACTTGAGGATGAAGCCTTTCCTTATTACTTGAGGATGAAGCCTTTCCTTATTACTTGAGGATGAAGCCTTTCCTTATTACTTGAGGATGAAGCCTTTCCTTATTACTTGAGGATGAAGCCTTTCCTTATTACTTGAGGATGAAGCCTTTCCTTATTACTTGAGGATGAAGCCTTTCCTTATTACTTGAGGATGAAGCCTTTCCTTATTACTTGAGGATGAAGCCTTTCCTTATTACTTGAGGATGAAGCCTTTCCTTATTACTTGAGGATGAAGCCTTTCCTTATTACTTGAGGATGAAGCCTTTCCTTATTACTTGAGGATGAAGCCTTTCCTTATTACTTGAGGATGAAGCCTTTCCTTATTACTTGAGGATGAAGCCTTTCCTTATTACTTGAGGATGAAGCCTTTCCTTATTACTTGAGGATGAAGCCTTTCCTTATTACTTGAGGATGAAGCCTTTCCTTATTACTTGAGGATGAAGCCTTTCCTTATTACTTGAGGATGAAGCCTTTCCTTATTACTTGAGGATGAAGCCTTTCCTTATTACTTGAGGATGAACCATTTCCTTATTACTTGAGGATGAACCATTTCAATTGTCTCATCCATTTTGGATAAAAATATATTCTTTGAATTCATTATTCTATATGGAGATGAAGATGACAACTTAAAAAAATAATAGCGCATTTGTTAAATAAAAAATTTAGCACAAAACTAAACTTACAAAGCACTATATTTTTCAAATAATAAAATAACAGGTGCTGAAATTGAAAATTAGCTAATTAATAATATGTATGTAGGCCAACCAATGAGATATTTGGTATATAACGTTAATATGATTAATCGGTTATATAATATACAAGTACAGGTCGGCTTATCAGTCACGCTCCAGTTTCAAATGTTCATAATTTTTTTGATTTTTTTTAAATCTTTTTTTTTGTTCATTTAAAAGAAAAAAAAACCAGAGTATTACGACAGTGCTTTTGCTATAGCTAGTTCCATGGCGCGGAATGGTCTGCATCTTTGTGATAGATATACGAGTACATATATGTATATGGGTGGCATGTGCAGCTCTAGGAAGCACTTGAAAACGACCTTTTGGGGGAGTTTTATCAAAATTTATAACACTGTACACTTAAACTATATTCCACCTGAAGCCGAATATGTTACTATCACATATCGGAAGATCTACAAAGGTTTCTTTGTAGTTTGTCTTCCCTCGGTAAATTTTCTGCAGTTTTCTTACCAAATATATTTTTCTAAACATATGCAGATGCGGGAAAGTATCTAAATCTAATGGCCACAGCTACTACCTTCCTATCCTTACACTCAACTTATATTTATATATATTAATTTTTTAATATTTGTAATCTACCAACAATAGTGGATTTGAATCTCGAGCACTCTGGAGAAGAGCCCGCTCTTTAAACGGCACTATAGAAATTGTTCTTTTATTATTATTATTATTAAAAATAATAATAGATTCTTTGAAAAAATTATATTGGGCTTGAGTTAACTGTATTTTTAGACTAATTTTTCACTCTTTTATTTTAGTATTTTGCTTGTAAATATTTTAAAACAATTTTTATTTTGGCTTATTTATACCCAATATCTCGTTGGGAGGTCTATGCATACGTTGTGATTGTGGAGTCAGAGAACGTTGGGAGGTCTATGCATATGTTGTGTTTGTGGAATCAGAGAACGTTGGGAGGTCTATGCATATGTTGTGATTGTGGAGTCAGAACGTTGGGAGGTCTATGTATATGTTGTGATTGTGGAGTCAGAAAACGTTGGGAGGTCTATGCATATGTTGTGATTGTGGAGTAAGAATGTTGGGAGGTCTATGTATATGTTGTGATTGTGGAGTCAGAGAACGTTGGGAGGTCTATGCATATGTTGTGATTGTGGAGTCAGAGAATGTTGGGAGGTCTATGCATATGTTGTGATTGTGGAGTCAGAGAACGTTGGGAGGTCTATGTATATGTTGTGATTGTGGAGTCAGAGAACGTTGGGAGGTCTATGCATATGTTGTGATTGTGGAGTCAGAGAACGTTGGGAGGTCTATGCATATGTTGTGATTGTGGAGTCAGAGAACGTTGGGAGGTCTATGCATATGTTGTGATTGTGGAGTCAGAGAACGTTGGGAGGTCTATGTATATGTTGTGATTGTGGAGTCAGAGAACGTTGGGAGGTCTATGCATATGTTGTGATTGTGGAGTCAGAGAACGTTGGGAGGTCTATGCATATGTTGTGATTGTGGAGTCAGAGAACGACATAAATATAATATAAAGGGATTTCATTATTCGATAATGTTTATACAAACAGAAATTATTATCATTGTATACAATTAACGAATAGAGTCAACTCCGGTTATAGTGAACTCGGTTTTAGTGATCCTTTGGCTAAAGTGAACCAAAATCTACTAGTTTTAGTTTGCTAAAACATAGGTTTTTACCATACACACTTGATATATGGGGTTGGAACAGAAAATTTTGGTTCACTATAGCCGAAAGTTCACTAAAACCGAGTTCACTATAACCGGAGTTGACTGTACTTGAATAATGAGAATAAGAGATACATCGGACTCAGCTGGTCCTCTCGGAAGACTACTCGAATACTTCGTTCTCCCGAGGACAACCGGACTATAACACAGTATGTAACATTCACTTTACAAATTGAATTTCAATTACTTAGTCAGTGCAAAGACTGGCATTTTTAAACCTACACTTTATAGAGCTGAATCTAGAAATACTTGACTTATTCCCTAATATTTATAGATAAAATTTCATATTGATTCTACCCGCCTAGCCTAATCAAACTTCATATTGATTCTATCCGCCTAGCCTAATCAAACTTCATATTGATTCTACCCGCCTAGCCTAATCAAACAGATCTTAAATTGCATATTTATTAACTTCATGGGAGATGTTTCTTTCTTAACAAGATGAAAACATATTGAAATTGTGAAGTTATTTATATAATATTGTATTATAATATACTTGAAAAGTTTATCTTTAGTATGTCAACTTTTTGAGGTGAAACTAACAGTTTAGCGACCGATTAAGAGTTAAATTAGAATAGAACTAGGGCTTACAATTAAATACATAATTTGATTAACCGGTGTTTGGTTATTTTTACACTCAAGAAACCGGAGAAAACATTTTTTTAAGGAGAAACACTTTCTTATGATATATGTTATCATTTTTCTTTCCCAATGACTATTCCCATTGTAAATTCACTTGTGTTACGAAAATAGGAATAACTTCTTGGTAGTATCGGGATTTTTAAAATACCTTTATTCTGAATGTTCACAATATGAATAATTTATTCAGGATTGTTGATTGGGATTGGAAAAACTTGACAATACACAACCGTCAAGATTGTCATAAAAATAACATCTGTGAAATAACACACCGTGCTTGAAGTTATAACCGAATGATACACCAAAAAGAATGTGGTTTGATAATTTTTTTAAATTTTTTATTTCCTTATTGGTTAACAGGTTTAGAAGCCCTGAATAGAATCCTTAAATTATGTTTTTTAAAAGAGCAACAAAAAAATTGGACACTGAGGAAAATTTTAAGAATATCAAATTTGCAATTATTTAAGTAAAATTAGTTTAAAGATATGCAAAAATAGTACAATTTAAAAAAGTTTCTTTTTTGAGAGCAGATATTAACCGATTTTCTGCGGTGTGGACTTTAACTGGGGTGTAGAGTTGCGGTGTCATTTTGTTATTTTATAGCCTTAATTTTTAAGCCTCAGAAGATTAATTTGATTGTGTTCCATTATATTGAGACAGAAGTCTGCTCTCAACAAAATAAGGGTTTCAACAATAGCCCAGTACTGGAGGTCAATTGTCAGAAGAAAAAGTGCGTGTCAACAATTTTTTTTAAAATTTAATAGAAAGTAAATTTTCGAATCGGTGACCATTTTGAGATAAATCATACGACAAAAGCCATGGGCCAAAATTATATCTATTATTTAAAAACACACATAGGGAAAAAATGTTAATTAAGGGAATGCACTTTTAACCCTTTATTGACTGACGGGACTCTGAAGTCCCAATGAATATAAACCTCATAGAACCGAAAACCATCAACAAATTCTGATGGAACTTTACAGTAAAATATAGCACAAGTATTTTATTTTACTAACAGATGGCAGCGCCTACCCAAATAGTGTGTTTTATTGTTTGAATTACTGCCATATTAGTTCACTTGTTGCCACTGTCGCGAACGTTTAACACGTGCGTTGTTGAGCTAGCTTTCAAGTTTATATTTTTACTAATTATCAAGTGACGAAAGTGGTAATTTTTTATGTTTTGGTTACTTTTATATCTTCTTTATGTTTTTACATGTACTAATTCTATTTTGAAAACCAATATGTCGTAAATAAATCATGTTAATTTTGTGGGACCAGCTTTTGAAAATTGTGTAAAAAAAACATTTTTTTTTCTTTATATTCCTTTTCAAAATATATGCACTTATTTCTAAAAAATAAATCCAGTAGCTACTTGAATTTTTTTTGATTCAGTAAACAAAGAGTTTAGCTCACGCATTCGTAGTAGTAGCCTGTGGGTCACTGACATAAACAGTAAGCTGAAGCGCGACAGCCGAGATGGTACGGGCACATAAGACGGAGACCACCAGACCACACTGTAAATCAGGCAATGTCTGTGGATCTTCCTCGACAGCCGTCCAGAGGAAGACCAAAGAACTCCTGGATTACTCAATGCTCCAAAATCCTGCAGAGAAACGGCCTAGATGAAAGCGACACCCAGAACCGAAGAGTATGAGAGAAGAGCCGACCCCAACAGCCTACCTAGGCAATGAGTTGGGACAGTGCCAGGAAGAAGAAGAAAGAGTTTAGGTAATGTGGCATTTGAATTGTGGCTCGACTAAAATCTAATATAAGTTTTGCTGTTATATTCGTGTAAAGAACTATTTGTCGAGGCTGGAGCAATCACATTTGTTATATTTCATTTTACTATCCCGGTAACGTAGCATCAGAATGTCTTTTTCAGTCCCCGAAGGCTGAAGAAGACATATACAATGGTCGCTAAACTGTTAAATAGAAGATATGATAGCAATATTCAGATATGGAGGCTCGTATTCACGGTATCATTAAATATTACGCATTGTGGCTGTTTTTGGTTCACATTTAACTGAAATAATGCATCAGTCAATGTATCACGAGTTACGTTTCACTTATCGATAGCGCGCAAATATTATGTTAGTTATTCATATTTGCTTTGGTTCACATTTAACTGACATAATGCATCAGTCAATGTATCACGAGTTACGTTTCACTTATCGATAGGGCGCAAATATTATGTTAGTTATCCATATTTGCTTTTTCACTTATCTCGACAGCGTGCAAATATTATGTTAGTTATCCATATTTGCTTTGGTTCACATTTAACTGACATAATGCATCAGTCAATGTATCACGAGTTACGTTTCACTTATCGATAGGGCGCAAATATTATGTTAGTTATCCATATTTGCTTTTTCATCTTTCCAATTAACCACTTGACAGTTTTGCCCGAGCGCGACTCGGGCACGAAGTTTCTTTTTATACTGACGAGTCCGAGCCTCGTTCGGGCAAATCTTGTTTCGGCTTAGGAGAGTTTCTCCCGAGCATCGTTTGGGCAGATCTTGTTTCAACTTGTTTTCTCCGAACGGAATATATTTTCGTATAGAATTTATTAGTTCACAGTTCGTCATTGTGTTACATCGCGTGTTAAAAATCCGACTGTTAAGTGGTTAAGTATCAAAATTTGATAATGAAATCATAATACAGTTAAATTTATTTCTACCGTATTTGATGATTGAATGAAAAATATTACAGAGATCAAGAATCAATTAAAAACCAATACATATTTATTTTTAAAGGTGTATTTTCACTGCTCGAGTGAGCAAATAAAATTATCGGAACCCTTAACTCGTATTCTTGGTTTGAATCTGAAGAAATATTAGCTCATATTGGTACATCCATTAGTCCCAAACAAATATGCTCCATTACAATATTTTTATCCATCAAACAAACGGGCAGTGAAAGTTCACCTTAGATTTGTTTTCATACATTTCCTCTAACACTCAATTTGTCTAATATAAAAATGGATACTAACGAGATACAAATCGACAAACATTAGACCAAGGATTCTTAACCTCCTTATTTTTGCACTTAACTGGAAAGTGACCAACACACCAAGGATTCTTAACCTCCTTATTTTTGCACTTAACTGGAAAGTGACCAACACACCAAGGATTCTTAACCTCCTTATTTTTGCACTTAACTGGAAAGTGACCAACACACCAAGGATTCTTAACCTCCTTATTTTTGCACTTAACTGGAAAGTGACCAACACACCAAGGATTCTTAACCTCCTTATTTTTGCACTTAACTGGAAAGTGACCAACACACCAAGGATTCTTAACCTCCTTATTTTTGCACTTAACTGGAAAGTGACCAACACACCAAGGATTCTTAACCTCCTTATTTTTGCACTTAACTGGAAAGTGACCAACACACCAAGGATTCTTAACCTCCTTATTTTTGCACTTAACTGGAAAGTGACCAACACACCAAGGATTCTTAACCTCCTTATTTTTGCACTTAACTGGAAAGTGACCAACACATCATCTCCCTTCTTTTATAAATTGGATGTCAATAATCAACAATGATCTCGTGCATTTAGCATGAGACAGGACTGAGAGGGATGGTAACAGGTGGTAAACGGAGATGGAGACATAGCGGAGGACCACGACGTTCAGCATCATTTTTTCTTCTTCATCTTCGACGTGCGATGAAAAAGAAAAAATGAATCTCATATGAAATTCCAAAAAAATGAAATGCTCACGTTTTTCCACATTTGTCACATTACCTGTTTATAATACTCGCATTCTGAGTAAAAAATACGATCTTTAAAAGTACCACATGATTAAAAGAGTAACCAGTTTATACCATTCCAAGTGGCTGTTTCAATTGTAAGGGCTCAATATTTTCTATAGCGTTCGCTGTCTCAATTGTAAGGGCTCAATATTTTCTATAGCGTTCGCTGTCTCAATTGTAAGGGCTCAATATTCTCTATAGCATTCGCTGTCTCAATTGTAAGGGCTCAATATTCTCTGTAGCATTCGCTGTTTCAATTGTAAGGGCTCAATATTCTCTTTAGCGCTCGCTGTCTCAATTGTAAGGGTTCAATATTCTCTATAGCGTTCACTGTCTCAATTGTAAGGGCTCAATATTCTCTATAGCGTTCGCTGTCTCAATTGTAAGGGTTCAATATTCTCTATAGCATTCGCTGTCTCAATCGTAAGGGTTCAATATTCTCTATAGCGTTCACTGTCTCAATTGTAAGGGCTCAATATTCTCTATAGCGTTCGCAGTCTCAATTTTAAGGGCTCAATATTCTCTATAGCGTTCGCTGTCTCAATCGTAATGGCTCAATATTCTCTATAGCGTTCGCTGTCTTAATTGTAAGAGTTCAATATTCTCTATACTGTTCGAGTAAACACCTTCAAGAGGTTGCAACAATGATATACGGTACAACTCCGAAATGATATCCCTGCAATTTGGGTCTTTCTGACATTTAGTTTTATTTTCAGTGGTCATATTTCATTTTTCAAATGTTTGATACAACTTAAACCCAGTTTAAGAACATTTTTTCTGTGATTTATTACAAAATTGATCCAAATTTTTTATTTTCCTTTTTTGTGCCTCAAAATTTATTTAAAAGCATAGATAACTATTATGAGATTCACAAAAAATAGCTATTGTAATTAATTTTGAAAATGTCACACGTTTATTTGTTTCATAAATAGTTTTAAAAGAATTAATCGTTATGTTTGCCCCTTTTTTAGCAAAGGTTTCAGCTTTAATTTTGTGGAACTCCATATTAGAATATTTAATAATAAATTACTTTGTTATTCCACTAATTACATTAATCACTGCTATATATGCTCTTCAGATGAAATACCACCTGAAGCCATTCTGCATGCATTCTTTATAAAGCCAGCCTTGGGATAGAAGGTAGAAACATGTGTAGTGGGAATTAATGTACTCGTAATTAGTTATATAACAAAGCAATTCATTGTTAAATATTCCATTATATTTTGCTTAAAAATGAAAATACACCCCATTAACAATTTTTTGTCGGTCTCTTGAAAAATGTAATTAACCTTTTTACGGCGATGGCTCGAGTATCTTTCGTGTGTCCCACAGGTGGCGGTGTTTTACCTCAATAAATTTATATTGTATCTACATAAAAATATGACTCACCATTATCCCGAATCTGATTACTGTGGAACTGTGCGCCGATGCATTATTTAGCTGACACTATACACACGTAATATTATCCAAATCAAAGCTATAAATAAAGTGCGACAATATAAGAAGCAATAATCGAAGAAAACAATAATCCATAAACAATGAAAAAGGCAATTAATTCAATACGCAATACGCGTACTTACAAAAAAAATATCGACGCAAAATACGTCATATTGATCGGGAGCAATCGTCATTAGAAACATGACCTTCAACACACCCGAACGTGTGGCGCTAATATTTAAAATGCTTTAAATTTCGACGGCCTCGAATCGGTCTGTTTAAATCCTTCTTATGGATCAAGTACTTGAAGTTTTGATGATTTTAAAAGAGATGTCACTAGAGGACACGTTTTGTCTTATATTCAGGTTAAAAATTTTAAAGATTTAATTTTGACTGAGATATCGACACGCAAAGTTAGTGGCCACTTAAATGGCCGCTCGCCAGGACGGCACGTATTATGTATGGGCCAGTTAAGTGGTCCCCCGCCGTGAAAGAGTTAAGGGGATTTGCTGTAATTGGAATTGTCATACATGTCACTCTGAATGAGGATAAAATATCATCAATCACTTTGAATGAGGAGGCTTCTACTTGGAGAAGGTTAAGAGTCCCTGTGCAGACGGATCAAAGAAGTAGTAGCATTAGAATTGATAGTAGAAAATAGATAGTTAATAGTTCCTAGACACCCACACAGAGGGCTCGTCATGAGATTATTACAAATATTCATACATTTGGCAATTTCATTTTGTGGAATTTATTCACAAATCAGGGCTTTGAACTGCACCAAGAATTTATAGATTATTAATATTCCACTATTTTTTTCTAATAATTTGCAGAATTATTATTAGTTTCAGAGATAAGATCTTTAAAATGGTATACAAATTTGCCGATTAATAAACATTATTCTAAACAAATTATTAAATCAATCTTTTTATCAAAAGATCAATGTTAAAAATTTAAAATTGCAGCAATCGATACGGTGATGAAATTGCAGCAATCGATACGGTGATGAAAATTGCAGCAATCGATACAGTGATGAAAATTGCAGCAATCGATACGGTGATGAAATTGCAGCAATCGATACGGTGATGAAAATTGCAGCAATCGATACAGTGATGAAAATTGCAGCAATCGATACGGTGATGAAATTGCAGCAATCGATACGGTGATGAAAATTGCAGCAATCGATACGGTGATGAAAATTGCAGCAATCGATACGGTGATGAAATTGAAAGGAAATGAATAAATTTAAAAAAAAATGTACTTTGAACCTCGAAGGCGATTACGTTGAAAAATAGTTTAATATATTTGTGAATTATCCTGTGAATTTCAATTAAATACAAGCATTTTTCGATCCTACATAAATGTTGTAACCTTACTTTCTGGATGACCCTCGTATTAACATTTTACTGAATGCTTTTGTCGAAGTATTCTCAAATTTCCATTTTTTCCATATTCTACGACATTTGGTTTCTAGTAAGGATAATCTGAAATCATTACCCCGCTACCGAGTAGATATTACATCACTATCCATCATTACCCCGTTACCGAGTAGGTATTAATTACATCACTATCTATTAACGCTGAAATGTTCAAAGCCCCGTCAGGAATTATAAAAGTTGGCACTATTCACTACAAAGATATGCAACAACGTCGTCGGAAAAAAACACAGATAGTCAAATGGTCAAACCACTAATCTTTGGCTTTCAAAATTATAAACTATAATATGTTAAATGTACGTTCTTAAAATGGTGGTTTATGGTAAAGGTGCGAGACTAAATACGTGTACACTTCTAACCACACTCACAATCCACAAGATTAGTATAGTTCAATCCGTCATGATCACGAGACACATTTATTAACTTACTATTTACGAATAGCTACATTACGCATTTCAATAACACTTAGATAATAGTTATAAGTAATTTTGTTATAAGAACAAACAGATTTGGTTCACAATATTTATTAAAATAGTTTTGTTATAAGAAATTTTGTGTTTTTTTTATTTTTTTATGGAATGCACTTTGAAGTTATTCGAATTTAAAATTTCACCCCCGAGTAATTCAATTGAAATGTGTGATTCGGACAGATATTCATTTGCAGTTTGACATTTGGTTGCTCATTTTCTATAGAAAACAAGAAAATGAAAAAAAAGTTATAACAGTTTGACCCGAATACTTATTTATTGAATATGTACTTATTTACAATACGCTAAGTAATCACATACCACTTAAATCACTTGTATTGAATACACACTGGACTAAGATTGCCGATCTGTACATCTTATCTACAATACAACCTTCTGGGGAAGGAAGAAAGACTTTATTTTAAATAGTAATAAGACTTAAGGCGACCGCGCACCGGGCAGCCTGGCTGCGGCAGCCAATCCGATCTATGGCGGCTCATTGGAGCGCGCGCACTAGGCAGCCAAGAATTCCTGGCTGGGGCAGCCATTAGAATGTGTACAGCAGCCAGAGCGAGATAAGGCAAATGTATGTGGCTGCCTCGAGTCTCCGCGCACTTGTCACAGCAGCCAGACGTATTTTGCGTTCCTAAACAAAATTCGCGATGACTTTCGCGTTATTATTAAAAGTAAACATAACATTTTTGTTTTGTATACACACTTCAACGTACGAGTAATGACCAATTTATCTTCTGGAGTTATACAAGCTCGCATACGACTATTAGTATCCATAATTGAGTTTCTTATATTTTCCAATAGGTTATCAAATGATTGCACTGACATTCTTGTATAGTTAAAAAAATGATCTGACTAGTTTCGAAGATCCTTAAAAAAATTTTGAAATAAGCCCTTTGAGTGCCGCTCCAGAAGTAAAGGATGAATCCAGTGCCTTCTTTATGCTTTGCATTTCTTACGGTAAACAATTATAACACCTTCTTCGTCCATCTCACTCGACTCAACGGTCGACCATCAGCTGGCTGCTTATAACTGGCTGCTCAACATTTCGGCTACCGCAGCCAGGCTGCCTAGTGTGCGGGCGCCCTTAGGAGGACCATACATTTCTAACTCACCGGATAAATTATCCAAGTCCTGGTAGTTAAATGGAAGTATAACATACGAGTATCATCACTTGACACCTGCGTATACTCCTTCATATAAGGAGTTCACGGCCATTATTCAAGAAAAAGAAGAGAACATATACGAGTAAGTATGAACAGTAATGATTTTGGGCCTTTGAAACATCCACTGTCTTTCAATCAAACTGAATACAGCAACATGTCCAAAAAAACATTTCGACTAATATGTACAATACATATTACACATTGTTTTGATCACATATAATGGTTAATTAAAATTTTATAAAGGTTTAAATGTTTTTTATATAAATTAAATTAGAAATGACAAATACATTTATATGGCTTAAGTAAGTTTATCAGGTCGTATTCTTGAGATATGATTCTATAATACATCCGCAATGACGCAGTGCTTTACACGATCGGCAATCCTAATATGAACAATTTATAAATCACAGCGAACCATAACAACACGTTTATCCTCAAATGAATCCTCCGGTTGCGAAAAGAAGTACGCAACCGAGTATTAAGGAGCTACTGCACTGTGCTATGTCAACACTCCAACACTCCAACACTCCCAACACTCAAACAGAACTAATCAGATACAAGGAACTCTATATATAAAAATGGCGTTTAACTAACTAAAAATTTGGCAAGTATTCAACAAATAACCACTTAAACTTTTACATTTTACTTTAAACAAAGTGGTCAACTTCTTTGACATAACTTAACTATATGAATAAATATATTTTTATTGTTTAATAACTAGAGACCAAAACAATGTTAACAAATAGTTATGTACAAAATATGACTAGTAAAAAAAGACATTTGCACCAAACGGATGCTACACTTAACTTGGATTGTAATCGAAAGCAAAATACAGGCATTCTCCCTTTTACAGAAATGTTTATTTTAAAAACCATAGTAGCTTCATTGATTCGCCTCTAATTGTATACATTATATGCTATTCTGTCTCACCTCTAACAAACATGTTTATTTGGTCTGACAACTAATATGTTATTCTGTCTCACCTCTAACAAACATGTTTATTTGGTCTGACAACTAATATGTTATTCTGTCTCACCTCTAACAAACATGTTTATTTGGTTTGACAACTAATATGTTATTCTGTCTCACCTCTAACAAACATGTTTATTTGGTCTGACAACTAATATGTTATTCTGTCTCACCTCTAACAAACATGTTTATTTGGTCTGACAACTAATCACTTTTTTTATGACAATTATTTAAATCCACTTACTGATATTAAATTTTCTCAAAATAAACAAGAGGAAAATATAAACTTTTTTTAGACCAAAACAAATATTGTGGGTCTATGACTTTTATGATCGGACTCTTTATATCGGGGTTACCAAATTTTTTTGTACATGTTAGCTACATTTTTAAAGGGCGAGATCGTGATCTGCATAATTATAATTTATAAGAAAAAATACATAATTATAATCGTATATCGTAATTTTAGTGTATATTTAATACATTATATGTATGGAAATGTATATATAAGATATCTACAAATGATTACATAAATAATCATCGATTATCATTTGTCGCTAACATCTGACTCAATATTAACACAAAACATCAGTTGCGAATTTCTTCTTTAATATGAAGTGCGCAGATGCAAGAGCCGAGCTACATCGAGATACACAGCGCTAACAAGAGCATCTGTCATATTTGTGATTCATCTATTGACAAATTAAAGAACTCTCATATTTGTGATTCATCTATTGACAAATTAAAGAATTAAAATCTGTCAGTTGGTAAGGTTAATTCTTATTGTATATTTCACATTTAAAACACAACTAATTGAATTTTTTCAGTTTGTCGTATTTCTTATTAGAATCAACTAAAATAATATTTTTTTGTACATGCAATGGAAGAAAAAGTAAAATTTGTAGATCGTGATCCACTTGTTGTACACTCCTGCTCTTTATAGTCCGTGATAATGTCGCTTTATATGGATAAAGCAGCGCTGCCTAAAAAGGTGAATGATTTATTTGGGTTTAACTGATGGGTAAATAGGGGAATGCCTGTACAGGAATGCTTTAAGTTATGTCCAACAGAAAACATTCAATGCCTAACTACTGACTTACGAGTACGTAATAGGAAAATTAAAAAAATATATATTTAATTATCGTAGTCTGGTACTAGCCCTTTTAATCCTACGGGGCCGATTATCGGCCCCAACTGGTGTATGCGAAAAATCTCACAGGTTCGATCATCGGCCTCAAAGTTTTCATACAAGTTTTATGTTGAATAAAAAAAAAATTAAAACTTTTTTTTTATGTAATTTGTAAATTACTTATTATTTTAAACTCTACAAGGAGGTCTCTATAAAAAAAAATAATTTAAAATTAAATATTAACTGAGATAAAAAATAAAATATAAACTACTGTTTTTTTTTTGCCAAAAAATGCTTGGGATTTTTCGCACATTTTATACAAAATATGCTGGGATTAAAAGGGCTAGAAAACATTATATAAAATACCACACGAGAAGTTTGAACAGATATTAAAGTTTATTATGAATGGTATATGGTATATAGTTGACAGAACTTTATGGAAAAATAGCTATCATAAAAATGAAAAAGTTCTCAACGCAATTATTTTTCAACGATATTTTTATAATTCATACTGGAAAAATCAAGACATTTAACAATATTAACTATAATCCCACCTCATATAAAAATATTTTCTAATGCATCACAAAATTATATATAAAATTAAATTAAAACTAGCAGGTAAACCAGAGGCAACAAATATATACATAAATGTTAAAAAATAACCAAATGGAATATTTTTACACATTGTTTTTTTTTGCTCAATGAAAAATTTAAAAGTATAGGTGTTAATAATCAAATATTAGGGGTTATATTATGGACTAGTTATAGACACCAAATCTCACTTGCATATCCGGACTAGTTATGGACACCAAATCTCACTTACATATCCGGACTAGTTATGGACACCAAATCTCACTTACATATCCGAACTAGTTATGGACACCAAATCTCACTTGCATATCCGGACTAGTTATGGACACCAAATCTCACTTGCATATCCGGACTAGTTATGGACACAAAATCTCATTTACATATCCGGACTAGTTATGGACACCAAATCTCACTTGCATATCATAAATGGTATAGATTTGATCTATATCGTACATTTGAGTTTAACTGCTGACATCGCAATATAAATACGCGCAATGAGAAACCCTCAATTTTAAGTATTGGCATCATTGCAATCCTTAAATAATATACCATACTATCGAGAATTTTTTCTTTATCACGATAATACGACAATTAAAAGAGTTTGGGGCCCAATAACTAAAGAAGTTTGTTCTTGATTTTAAATAGCGTTGAATTTTTTTATTCACACATTTGACAAAGCAAAGATGAAAGTTAATCAAGGAATATGGGTAATGTTTGATAAGTTTCAAATAATGTTACGAGGAGATGGAAACTTTACACTTCTATATAAATTAAACATGGCCAACCTGGAGCTTGCGGGCATCACGTGGCCCGCGAGAATATTTTGTGCGGCCAATAAGCTGTTTTTTATAAACCATGAAAAAAATAAAAATAATCCATAGTTATTTAATGGATATATTTTTTTCATTACAATTATAATAAGCATCTGACGGGCGAACCCTAATACTCGGAGAGTGTTAGCTATGGCCCTCAGCAACTCTGTTGTAGAGTATGCATGCTCTGTATGGCAGAAATCTGCACAAGCTGGACACATCAACACGGCATTAAACGAAAGCTGCAAGATCTTAGCAGGCTGTCTGTAGCCCGCATCCCATACTTACTTGTAAGATCAGGGTATCACACCCTCTCCCTGTCATTTGAAGCAGAGTATTTGCAAAACTCAGGAAGTTTGCCCAAAAGTTCGAACACTGCCATCCCATGATCGGTTCAGAGCACATTGTCTAGTTTTCGGGCATTCAAATTTTGATATATCTAATATTTAAAAAAAAAATACACATGCGGCCCGCAAGCTTTCACCCAAAGTCGGTTTTGGCACACGGCCCAAAAAGGTTGGCTACCCCTGATATAAATTAAAAAATTATACATTAATAAATATTCCATGAAGTTTTTTGTTTCAGATACTGCGATGTATTGTGACAGTCTCAACAATATCTCGGAGAAAGTAAAAATAACATTAATTCATATAAAGTGTTGCCTCCGTTCGGCACTGCTCTATCTGACTATGGTAACATAGGATGCCCGACTGCCTCTCTCGAGGACACTCGACACCTAGAGGTCCTCGGATCTCTGGGAGGAGGAAAGGACACTGGCCGGGTGTTTCTGTTAACTGGACGGCAGGCCCTCGTGCGCAGAGTCCTCGCTATTGCTTCTGCCGATGTACCCTCCTTGCCGCGTGTCCATGGGATTCACCTTGTCAGTGACGATGCCCGCAATCAGTGTTGATAATGTTTCTAACGATTGACGAACCTGAAATTTTAGAAAAAAATTGACATTAAACAGTTGAAACTAACGCATTTTTTTTTTGTAATTTATTTTTATCAAACACTGTTTATTCCACTTTTTTGTGACGGTATAACCCTACCGGTTTCAAGGCTTTCACCTCATCTTCAGGGGAGCGCAAACAAGACTAAATGCTGTTCGAACTGGTACCAATATACACGCTTCAACGGTTGGAAGCTGGGGGGTGAGGGAGGCACGGGACAATTTCGGCCAAGAGCGGAGAGATTTTTGGGAAATAACTGTTCAACAGATGTTCCGATCGGTGTACTGACTTAAACGGTAACGGAAATAAATTGGTCTTGTTTGCGCTCCCTTGAAGATGAGGTGAAAGCCTTGAAACCGGTAGGGTTATACCGTCACAAAAAAGTGGAATAAACAGTGTTTGATAAAAATAAATTACAATGTCTTTAAACCTCCACAACGTTAATGCCTTAACTATAAACAACATTTTTTTTTTGTAATTGGTTTACTAAAACAATGTATTTTCCACTAAACATAATGGTATGACCGTATCGATTTCAAGGTTTTCATCTCATCATCAGGAAGTACAAACAACATTTACATTTCAGTGATATTTATCTTCTTTTCATTGCATTTTCATGCAGCTCCGAGAAGTCATATATATTGCGATAAAAAGAAATATATTTAACCGGGTATTTCCAATACCTTGGCTATCTGGTCCAGATTGGAGTGCAGAAACTCGTTCACGTGTGAGGCGGACTTTGAGCGCAGCTGGGAGTGCCACTTAAAGATTTGGCTGTACACATCATCACCTCTTTTCAGCAGAAGCACATTCTCCTAGAAATCAAAAAGTTTTAAGAATACAAAGAATGCGGGTATATGTTATGTGGTCTTCAAAACGGTATTTAATGTAATCTTCAGAAATAAAATTAATTAAACCGACCAAAAGAAAAATGAAAAAGCCCAGCAGAAGTCAAACATTCAGATGCTGTCTATGGAGAATAATCTTCGTTATATTCCACAGTGAAATATTGAGCTATATAGTTTCACTAAGGCAGAGGATTGATTGAAGGTGACCCCTCGTCAAGGCAGACTAGCAGACGCACTCACTCCAGAAACAGTTGCATTTATGCAAGAGCAAGTGTTACAAGATAGAAGATTAAAATCAAAAGAAATAGCAGCAAGGTGTGGGCTTTCTAAAAGTACAGTGTTTAGAATTCTGCATGTTTATGTTGGAATGAATATGGTGAAAACTTGGGTACTGTCTAAAGGCAACGATGTGTTGAATCTTGAAATAAAATTTTCATCATCTGCGATGGGGATGAAACCTCATCTGATTTAGTGTAGTACTGTATAACACTTTCATTGTAAACTGTACAACCTGGTCGGTTTATTGCCTTGCGGTAATATCTTCTGCGATGGGAATGAAACCTCATCTGATTTAGTGTAGTACTGTATAACACTTTCATTGTAAACTGTACAACCTGGTCGGTTTATTGCCTTGCGGTAATATCTTCTGCGATGGGAATGAAACCTCATCTGATTTAGTGTAGTACTGTATAACACTGTCATTGTAAACTGTACAGCCTGGTCGGTTTATTGCCTTGCGGTAATATCTTCTAGCCAACCAGGAAGATGTTATAGAGACCTTAAGTGGAAATCAGACTGGAAAATAAATTGGGTTTTAAAAGGAATTGAACGCGTAACTCCCGTATTAGAATACAGGCGTCTTACCAACTAGGCCGCGGAGGTAGACATAAATAAAAATAAAATCCTAGAGAAATCTCAATCGAGGTGGCTGGGTTACGCTCTTAGGAAATAACCATAAAGGTTGCCCAAATAAATAATCTTCACTGAACCAGATTGAAGGTGTGTGTTTGTAAGACTGAGAAAGACCTGGAAAAACTGTGCGAGGATAGGACGCAGGATGGAATGGGCATCTTACATCTAAACTATGGGATCCCCACTATATGAAAAAAGGGGAAGACACAGTTACAAAGCTCCGGAATCCTGACTTCATATATTTTCAAATCTGGTTCACATGATTTCATGTACACTTCGATCCAATACTATCTGACTTGCATGATTATTGAGTATCTACTATTTATTCTCTATGATGAATCATCAAAACATTTTAATGTACTCAAGTCATCAAACAATACTAAAGTCAATCACTTCAATGAATGATCTAGAGAGGAAAATGATGTGTATAGGTGAATGATGTAAAGAGGAAAATGATGTGTACAGGTGAATGATGCAAAAAGGAAAAATATGCGTACAGGTTAATGATGCACAGAGGAGAATGATGCGTACAAGTGAATGATGCCCAGATGAAAATGATGTCCAGAGAAACATGATGTGTGAAAGTGAAGATGCCCAGAGGAACATGATGTGTACAGGTGTATGATGATGCCTAGAGGAAAATTATGTGTACAGGTGAATGATGCAAAGAGGAAAATGATGTGTACAGGTGAATGATGTAAAGAGGAAAATGATGTGTACAGGTGAATGATGCAAAGAGGAAAAATATGCGTACAGGTGTATGATGTGTACAGGTGTATGATGATGCCTAGAGGAAAATTATGTGTACAGGTGAATGATGCCCAAAGGAACATGATGTGTACAAATGAACTATGTCCAAAGCTAAATAATGTGTACAGGTGAATGTTGTCTAAACCAAAATGATGTCCAGAGAAAAGTTATGTGTTCTTACATCCATGTCCACAGTGCGGTAGACCTTGCCGATCCTGTAGAGCATGAGCCCCGCGGAGAGGAAGAGCAGGCAGAGCAGTGCAGTGGCGGCCACCAGCAGCATGGAGTGAGTGCGAGCGTTGGGCGGGGGCATGGCGCTGGGCGCCACAGTAGTACGGCCTCGCTTGCGGGACGCCCCGGCCAGCAGGAGCGGCACCGAGGGCTTGCGGGTCAGGACTGTTGATACCACTAGAAAACAAGTTATACTTATATGGTAATGTCTTTATCAATAGGTCACTTTCAATTGGCCAATTCCTGGATATATATGGGAACACAGTTTTCTTACTTCTACAATATATAAAAAAAAGGGGTTAAAAATGATATATTCAATTAGACACCAATATACATTCAGTTGACATAAGTTAGACACCAATATACATTCAGTTGACATAAGTTAGACACCAATATACATTCAGTTGACATAAGTTCTTTGAGAAGTTCATTCTCTTATTTTTTTTTAATGAAATCAAACATTTAACTAATCCTTCTCAAACATAGCTTTTCGGCTGGTAGTCCACAGCTACCGATTTACCGGTATGCGAAAGCTTTAGTTTGAAAGAACTCGAATATACAAACCAAATCGATAGTATTCATACAGATTTATCAAAAGCTTTTCACATATTAAGTTGTAGCTAAAATAATTAAACGTTTGTCATGTTGGTCTGGTTCAAGAATTATTTGGAGGATAGGAAACATTCATCATCACCAAGTACTGACCAGGAATATCCGGTGTAGTCCTCGAGCTGCTGCGATGGCGCACCCCCTCCATAGCGGGTGATGGGGGTGGTAGGGAGACAGAAGTCCCGTCCATGCTGGTAACTGCAGCCCCCACGTCGTCTACGCCCGACTGGCTGGATGATTCTTCATCCACAGAAAGCTCCGACTCTCCTTTGGTCATTCTTAGCTCCTGGGACATCAATTCATTTAAAATTGGAATTTGTTAACACAAAATGACATTTCTATAGTCGTGAGTTTGAAATTTAGGCTGGACTATTTCCCTCGGAGAGAAAAGTGTTTTAAATCATTTTTGGGGATATAAAGATATGCCACTAGTTAAACATACAAACCCCCTTTTGGGACGGGCAGAGATAAAATATGTCTGCATCTTTCTATCCACGCACACAGCTTTGCTTCTTTCACATTCATATATGCTCATCGCTTTGTTATATTTTTTACACTTTCCTGAGTTACAATGTTTCCAACTATTTTTATTTTTACATTTTCCTGAGTTACAATGTTTCCAACTATTTTTATTTTTACACTTTCCTGAGTTACAATGTTTCCAACTATTTTTATTTTTACATTTTCCTGAGTTACAATGTTTCCAACTATTTTTATTTTTACACTTTCCTGAGTTACAATGTTTCCAACTATTTTTATTTTTACATTTTCCTGAGTTACAATGTTTCCAACTATTTTTATTTTTACACTTTCCTGAGTTACAATGTTTCCAACTATTTTTATTTTTACATTTTCCTGAGTTACAATGTTTCCAACTATTTTTATTTTTACACTTTCCTGAGTTACAATGTTTCCAACTATTTTTATTTTTACATTTTCCTGAGTTACAATATTTCCAACTATTTTTATTTTCTTTCACTGTCCTGTTTTCTTCCCTGTCCATTAATTTCAGATATATATTGGTTATGTCAAGTTTTCGCAACTTATACTCTCAATGTAGCCAAACCATCTCAAGATGATGACCTCCGTGAATTCGATGCTTGTTGAAACATAAAAAAAAAGTTTTTCTGGTTTTCACTTAAGATTTAACATCTTTCTGGTCGGATGGAAGTGATTGGCACATCGCAAAAACTCCACCAGGTTATATTGTATTGTATTACACTTTTGTATACAACAAAAATGAATTACAATATAATATAACCTGGCGGAGTTTAACTTGTTAATATATTATCTTTAATTTAATCATTTCTAAATCATAAACATTAGATATTCCTCGCAATACATGTATTTATTCTGTTTTTATTGCCCTGGTTACATAATATATTATAATATAGTTATTCGTGCGGGTGACTTTACATAAAATTTATTAAAATGGCATTCATGTTGGAGAATTCATAATTTGAGTACATAATTGCTATACAAAATCATTCACTCAGTGATTGATGCACCTCACTTACTCGCAAGTATTTCATTTCGTATCCCCACTAGATCCACAAGACAGCTCAATCCCTTTTATACCGAAAATTGTTATACTAACTATAAAATCAACTCCTCTATAATTCGTATGCAAAGACTTGGAAACGAGTTTTGCAACAATTTAGATATTTTTAATATAAGTATATATAGTATTCGCCAGAATATTACAACAATATTTAGAAATAGCTACTAACTTTGTGCTCTCCTTTATTAATATAAATAACGTAATACAAACCAAATATTAAGGACAATATTTTGCCTCTGGAGTTGAGTAACCCTGCATCAGCATGTGTGACGCTTTTAATTCTGTCAAAGCAACTTGCATCTCGTTCCACTAATGAGGCCATGTGTTTTCTATATCTCAATATATATCAATAAAATTCCCACAAAATTCTCAAAGATTATTAAATAATTTTAAAACGATGACTGTAATTTATTCTACTGCTCTTTGTATCTTCATGTTAGTTTAAGATAAAGTTGTATTATTTGTCAATAATTTTAAGTAATTTATAACCTGTCACATGTTCATTTGTATATAAAGACACTGTTGTGTCGTTAATTAAATAAATAAATAAATAAATAATTATCATCAAATAGTATATTATTAAGTTCCCTTGACACGATTCAATATTCTTTTAAAACAATATTTTGACAGCTTCAATTTCATTGGATTATTTATTAAACTTCATTGTAAAACAATATTTAAAGCATTCTTGTACAAAATTCACCAACAATATATTATATAAAACATAGTAAAAATAAAAAGATACCATTATTCAAAGCAAAATAGGAAGGGTGTTGGAGAAGAAAGAAAATCACGATCCTCTATTATTCATTCTTCTCACTTTACCTTCACTCAAAATCTGGTCCATTTTGTCCAGCCACGTTTCCCTTAATCTAACTTCCACTACTGGCTTGTATATTTTAATAGTTATTCTTTCATCATTCATCCACTCCACATGTCCAAACCATCTTACAGCTCCTTTCTTCATCTTACTTAAAACATCCATTTTATTCGTGCATTCATTTCTGAGGTCTTCAGTTCACCTTCTTTCAAACATTGACACTCCACAGATTCATCTTTCTTTTATTCCTCTTTTGCCAAGTTCAAGTTTCACTTTCACACATCAAGATGGGCATCAACACACTATTATCTATTGTCGCATTGTTACTGTTTATATTGCTCGGTTGTTATATGTCTCTCTCCGTGGTTGCAGTCCTAAGACTGGTTTGCAGCAATTTCAACTCTTCTCCTCCATTCCCCCCTGTCCTGTACGGCTCTTTTTAAATCTGTATATGTTGAGCAGCGCACGTCCACCAACAGGTCCTCCAGGTACTCTCGGCGTGGGCGTCCCCTAGAGTTTGTCCCCTCGGTCATACCCTCCATTATGGCATGCAAGAGGCCCTCTTGTCGTATTATATGACCGATCCATCTTGCACGCCTTTCGGACAGGATCCTGAGCAGGTGCCTTCCTCCTTCGATTTGTTGGAGAACCTCTTCATTTGTGATGCGGTCTCTCCAGGAAATTCCTAATAGTCTTCTATAGGACCACATCTCAAAAGCCTCTAGTCTTCGTCTATCTCTTTCGGATAGGCACCGAATATGTTATATGTATATAACATTAAGTGCTCCATTTACCTTATTCCCTGTCGTTACCCTTCTTTCAATGCCCCTTTCAACTCGCTCATCACACGTAAACATACTGTCCAGATAATATAGCTCATCAACCTACTCCAGTTTTTTGAGTTAATTCATACATCGCACACACTTTTTACTACACCCCTTTCTATAACCATCACACCTTTGATTTCACTACATTTATTTTCAAACCTTTAACTAGATGTATCTCATATAGCTCACTTATCATATCCCTTAAATCACCTTCATTCTCAACCAGCATAACCATGTCATGTCATCTGCATAGATATGTCAACATACACTTACTTCACTCATTCTAACATTGCCTCCTACTTAAACTCCATCTATTAATTCATTTTTTCACAACCTTTGCACATTACAGGTTTCCCCTAATTCGTACAAGGACCAAACATAACAAGTATAAAAAAAACATGTATTAAACAATTCAACATTTTAAGACTTATTTGATAAAAACAATAGTAAAAATATCTATGTTACTCGAAAACATGTCCTTAGTGAGATACAGGCAAAATCCTAGTTTACTGGGTACATGACAAATGAAAGGCAACAAACCCAGATCCATTAAAATTGTGTATAAATTAAATTAATTGTTGTTTTTATCGCAAATTATGTATATTTCTTGTCATGTGTAAACAAATAAAAAAAAATTATTTCAAGTATTACACTAAATTTAAACGATTTTTCCTGAAGGAGCTAAGTGACACATGAAACACGTATATATGAGGAAACACGCGGTTAAAAAGTGTGATTGCTCTACCTACCGGCATTTCCAAAAGAACCTATATTTAAATTAAACAACCAAGATGACATCAAACATCCTTGCTTTACGCCTTTCGTAATTTTAAACCACTCAACGAGTTCTCGAAAGTAATACAATATTTTTTTAGGGCGTCTAAGTTTTTTTAAGGTGACACCTTACGTTGAAAAGGAAGCACGAAAACTCAAGAAGTGGATAGTGGACACTTACTTTGGGTAAAACCGACTCCACGACGGGTGGCGGCGAAGCCTTCCAGACTTGCAACATGAGCTTGAAGGTGGTGTCCCGGGACAGCAGGCTGCCAAACACGTGCTTGTCATCTAACGTGGCGACGCCCACAGCGTTGGGGATGATGCGGGCCATCTTTTCCTTGGTCACGCGGACCACTGATGACAGGGGTATCAAGAGCTGAAAAATTGAAAGGAATTGTGATACGAGTATTATGACTCAATTTCCATAATTACAAGCTTTGAGATAAAAAAATATATTTAAAAAAAATACGTACATACATATCATCACGCTGCTTTCCTAACAGATAGGCAGAGAGGAGAGAGTCACTTACTTTCCTATCGCAACACACATATTTCTTGACATACATTGGACTTAAAAGATCTACAAACCAGTGTGAAGAAAGTTTAAGAAACTGCATGTTAGGACATACCTTGGTGACGTAACCGAAGACGTTCGAGTAGAAAGCGAAGTAGTTCTTGGTGATGTACAGATGTCCCTGCAGCAGAATATCCCCGACCAGCGCGCAAGAGTAGTCTGCAAACATGATGCATCATTAAAAATTTTAAAATCCACTTTGCAGGGATTTCTGCTGTTACACAAAGGGGTCATTTACATAACATGACGCCATTTCTCTGTCGGGGGAGGCAGAAAGGACAGATCTCCAGAATTTCTCATCTCATCCATACACCTTCGCATACGATTTCTCTGACTTTCTACATTTCCTTTCAGAATGTTATTCATTTGGTCCAAATAAACTTTCCTTGTCTTTATCTCACACGCCTTCCACTTAATTAATCTTATCCCCGTTAATCTTTCCTCATTTACTCGTTCCACACGCCCAAACAATTTCAGTCTGCTCTTCTTCATCTTACTTAACACCTCAACATTAAGTTCACATTCATCCCTTATCAATTCATTTCGTATTCAATCATACATTGTCACTTCATGTATTCTTCTCAATGCACGCATTTCCACAGCATGTATTGGGCTCATCTCACTCTTTTTCCATGTCCACGTTTCGTTCCCATACATCAAAGAGACATATGAAGATAGAAGTAGTGTGAATGACTCACAGTTGAGCACCCGCTCATCTAAAGCGGCCTGCGGAAAGTGGCGGTGAAACTTCTTCTGTCGGGCCTTGTGCCCCCCGTGTGGGGCTGGCGGGGGCGCGCCCCCCTCCGCTGCCGCGCCCCCGCCGGCCTCCCCGCCCGACCATGATGACGGCTGCTTGCCGCTTCTGTAACAAAAGACATTACCATCAACCACTGTTTGAGATGCCAATTTAATTTGTAGTATAAAGATAATAAGTCTTGATTGAGATGGAAGAAGAGTACTCTGAGATGGTTTGGACATGTAGAGCGAATGAATGAAAAAATACTAACAAATACATAGTGCAAATGTGAGTGGAAGGTGTAGCAGAGGAATATCAAGGAAAGTATAGCTGGATCTAGCGAATGATATTTTGAAACGTAAAAATTATAGATGTTGTATGGGAAGGTAAAAGGATATAGAAAAGGCGAAGGATGTGTGCAGAGATAAGAAAGTCGGGCACTCTATCCTCTCTGACTACCCCGACAGGGAATTGGCCTGATGGTATGCATGTATAAAAATAATTACGACGAACTCTGTGGCATAGATGGTTAAAGGTATATCTTTCAACTTGGTGAATTGTATTGTATTACACTTTCGTTGTATACAGTGCGAACTGGCGGGCTTATTGCCACGTGGCAACCTCTTCCAACCAACCAGAAAGATGTTAAAGAGTCCTTAATTGAAAATCAGGCTGGAATTCTTTTTGAAAAAATCTGGGTTCCAGCGGGATTTGAACCCGCAGCCTCCGGGTTAGGAGACAGGTGTTTTACCAACTAGGCTACGGAGGTCGTCAGATTCACTTCATCGTATTCAGTTTCCGAAGGTACCCAGATTTTTTAAAAAGGTTTTCAGTCTGATTTTCATTTAAGACTTGTTTAAACACCTTTCTAGTTGCTTGGAAGAGATTGCTTCACGGCAATAAAACCACCAAGTTGCACTGTGTACAAGGAAGGTTGAATATACATTTAATCTCTCCGCTTAGTGGCAGTAGTACCACCTTAAGTAGGGTGCCTTTACAAAGTTCACATTCATCCTTAATTCCGTATTGCGTCATACATTGTCGACCCACGTATTATTCTAACTGCACGCATTTCTATAGAAATTATTTTGCTCCTTTAATTTTTCTACGTCTACGTTTCACTCCAATACATCGAAGATTGCACTAAAATACTTTTGAAGACTATCATCTTAACAGATTTTGATACTGCTCGGTTCGAGTACATATGTTCAAGTGCCCCATTGATTTTGTTTCCTATCGCTACACACCGTTCGATATCCGTCTTAATGCTCCCTAAATAGCAGAATTCCTCAACTTGCTCTAATATTTCATGGCTCACCTATATTTCGCATTTATTCTTCCTTTCACATATTTCGATCAGAAGTTCGACAAAGGAATTAAATAATAATAACAATCGATTAAATAAGGCGTCGCAGTTCTTCATAAAGAAAATCCACAAGATGAAAAAGAAAGAGTGGGAACAGTCCCAGATTAGTGAGCTGGAAAACCTCAACTCACGGGGATTATGTAGACAGTTCTACCGGAGGATTAATCAGCAGCGCAAAGAGTATAAACCAAGGGTAACTGCCTGTAAAAACAGACATGGCGAAATTCTTAACGATACAGTGGATATCTTGAAACGTTGGGCCGAACACTTTGAGGAACTTCTTAATAACAACCATTCCGATGACATTGATACAGAGAATCCCTATGCTGAGGACGAAGAAAACATACCACCACCATGTCTAATGGAAGTAAAAACAGCCATAAAAAACCTCAAAAATAATAAGTCTCCAGGACATGACGATATCCCTGGTGAGTTACTTAAGTACGGAGGAACTGAACTAACCACTATGATCCCTACCATCGTGGAGAAAACATGTGACTCAGAAACTGTACCAGACGATTGGAGGACTGGAATCATATGCCCACTCCACAAAAAAGGTGATACAATGCAATGTGCCAACTACCGAGGAATTACCCTACTGAATGCATCATATAAGGTCTTTGCCGGTGTCCTGTTCTCCAGATTGCTGCCGTACGCTGAAGACCTGGTAGGCCAATATCAAAGCGGATTTCGTCCGGGGAGATCCACTACAGATCAGATGTTCACTCTCCGTCAAATATTGGAAAAAACCCTAGAGTATAATGTCGATACACACCACCTCTTTATCGATTTCAAAGCTGCATATGACAGCATTAACCACTCTCAACTCTATGCGGCCATGAAGGACTTGGGTATTCCTAACAAGCTCATAAGGATGGTTAGACTCACTATGAACCAATCACAATGTAGAGTCCGGATTCAGAATGATATCTCAGAACCATTTTACACAATGAATGGACTGCGTCAAGGAGACGCACTAGCTTGTCTACTTTTTAATATGGCTCTAGAGAAGTGTGTAAGAGAATCCGGAGTACAGACAAATGGGTCAATTTTCTACAAATCAAGCCAAATACTGGGCTACGCGGATGATATTGACATTATTGGTAGATCCCCACAAGCAATGATGGAGACATTTGTTCAGTTGGAGAGGGCCGCAAACAGAATGGGACTTCGCATCAACTCCGATAAGACCAAATATATGATAGCCACTAAAGCACCCCGTAATAACCAGACACCTACCACGATTAATATAAGTTCTCATACAATAGAACGTGTAAACACCTTCACCTACCTGGGATCCATAGTGACAAGTGTTAATGATGCATCTATCGAGATTAAACGTCGAATATTCATGGCAAATAGATGCTTCTTTGGTCTGAGAAAACACCTTATATCTCGGTTGTTGTCCAGAAGGACAAAACTTACCATTTACAAGACACTGCTACGACCTGTCCTCACATATGGGTCTGGGTCTGAATGCTGGGTATTGAGTAAGAAGAACGAATCTTCCCTTCTAATATTTGAAAGAAAAATACTCAGAAAAATATTCGGACCCATACAGGAAAATGGATCTTGGAGAGTGAGATATAATGAGGAGTTATACAACATATACAAAGAGCCCAACATCATAAAATATATCAAAATTGGGAGGCTACGTTGGGCGGGGCATGTAGCAAGAATGGGAGAAGAGGAAATGCCTAACAAAGTACTCTTTTCCAAGCCCCAAGGAAGACGTAGCGTGGGTAGACCGAGGCTTAGGTGGATGGATGGGGTGCAGAATGATGCAAACGTGATTGGCATCAGGGGCTGGAGGAGTGCATCCCAGGATAGGGGGGAATGGCAGCGACTGCTGGAGGAGGCCGGGGCCCACAATGGGCTGTAGCGCCATTGATGATGATGATGAGTTCTTCATATCAGTTGTATAAGGTCTCTCGAAGTGTTGTACCGTGTGAATTGACTTATAAGGCAGAAGTTTCGAAAACCTTGAAGTTTCCATTTTCAGGACTTGTTCGTAACATACAGTCCGAAAGACCTTCTATAATAAAACTAACATTCGGTTTCGTTAATTCACATGGTGCCATTAAACATAGCAACATTAACGATGATGATACCCCTATCGAAACTCTTCCATCATCTAAGAAAATATTACCAAGATTCTAGAACAGAATTCTTTAGTAGAGACAAGTATTCTAGCACTAACCTACGGAGATCGTTAATCTGTGTCCCGATGGAAGTGACCAAGAATTAGTCTATTGTCCTGGTGCAGGGGGTGTTAATACATTATCAGGGGATGGTATGAGAAGAGGAAGTGAACGGGATGAGATGAGAAGAATGAGACACAAGGGAGGGCGGGGAGTATGGGTGGAGGTTAGGGTTGTCACATGATTTTTTTCATAATACAGGATAAATAATTAAATGTTGTTTATAGTTAAGGCATTAACGTTGTGGAGGTTTAAAGACATTGTAATTTATTTTTATCAAACACTGTTTATTCCATTTTTTGTAACAGTATAACCCTACCGGTTTCAAGGCATGTTTGTGCTCCCCTGAAGATGAGATGAAAGCCTTGAAACCGGTGGGGTTATACCGTTACAAAAAAGTGGAATAAACAGTGTATGATAAAAATAAATTACAATAAATAATTATAATACGGGACAACATTTTAAAATAAGGGAAAAAAAATGTAATTTATTTTATCAAACACTGTTTATTCCACTTTTTTGTAACGGTATAACCTCATCTTCAGGGGAGCACAAACAAGAATAAATTCTGTTCGAACTGGCACCGATATACACGCTTCAACGGTTGGGGACTGAGGGACGAGGGACTGAGGGGTAAGGGAGGCATGAGACGATCTCGGCCAGGAGGTGTGATACTGTGATAATTTCTATATAGGAAAGACAGGAAGATCCTTTGAAAAGAGATTTCGTGAACACAAATCCGCCTTAACAAATCTAATTTATTCTGAAATGGCTATTCATTGTCACCGTGAAAACCATACATTTTCTATCGATGATGCCAAATTCTTACATATCAGTAGTAACGGAAATAAATTGGACAGATTAGAGGCCCTAGAAATTTCTAAGTCAGTACATCGATCCGAACATCTGGTAAATACATATATTACAAAAATTTCTCCGCTCCTGGCCGAAATCGTCCCAGCCTCCCTTACCCCTCAGTCTTCTACCCGAATGTCCCCAACCGTTGAAACGTGTATATCGGTGCCAGTTCGAACATAATTTAGTCTTGTTTGTGCTCGCTGAAGATGAGGTGAAAGCCTTGAAACCGGTAGGGTTATACCGTTACAAAAAAAGTTGAATAAACATTGTTTTATAAAATAAATTACAATGTATTTAAACCTCCACAACGTTAATGCCTTGACTATAAACAATATACAAAAAAAAATATTATACGAAACGGGGTATTATGAGCTGGCACGTTGAATATATATATTCGGTAATTTTCAAAGATACGAGTATATTCGGAAATTATCCTTCGTGTGCATTACTGAACAAACGCCTGCATTTTTCACAGTTTTCATCGTCATTAACACGTTCAGTGCGTCGAACACGGCTCCCGTGTCCATACAAAATGGCCTTGAATGTTGAGTGCACTCATAAACGTCTCCCGATAAGGATTCGTCGCCGGTTTCATGTGTTTTGAAGACACGAAGGAATACACTTGTATATGATGTTTCAATAGAAAGTAGAATTTGATTTTTAACAAAGTTATGGGTTTTAAAAAATTCGCGAATTTTCAGCATCTCTGTATGACATTTTATACGCAGTGAACGTGTTAAACTCCCCTTTTGTTATGACATTTCATTCTTTAGAATAATTGTAGGTAAAAATGGTGTTTCGTTTGAACTTTTTATTTTACGCACTAGCAAACTGTGGAACCACAGATAAGCTGTAGTATGTATAAATTAACTTAACATTTGTGAATTGCTTGGAAAAATAATTAAATAATCTAGTTCATTTTACAGTATCAGGCCAGGTATTTACCGGGGTGAGGGAGAGGGTGTGTGATATACCCTGTCGTACCTCTGATGAATGAAATATAAAATTTTCAACCTTTCACTCTCGAGTGAAAAAAATACGAAAATTGTTGAAAAAAACGAGATTAGAAATTTGTAAACATACTATTATACACATGCCATCACGCCATTTATCTGTCGGGGTAGAGAGAGAGGACAGAGCGCCAAACCGACCTATCTCGACATACATCCTTTCGTTAACTCTAACTTTCTACGTTTCCCTCTTTCAGAAAGTAATTTACTTGATCCAACGATACTTTTCTTGGTCTTCCTCTCACATTTGCACTATATATCTGTTTTGTTATTTATAATCATGTAATAAAATCGTCAATATGAGGCGTCGATTTTAACATTTCTCTATAAACGAGTATATGTAACATAAATGAAAATCTATAAAATCCTTTTTTAAAAAAAATACATTAATAAATATTCTCCCAATACACAATTTGTTAAAAATGAGGGACAGTACCCGGCGGCAAGTAATACATATCGGGCTTAAGAAAGGGACTTCGGCTTTGTAGAGCATCGTCCCTGTCGTTCATACATGTGCTCCGTCGCGATTTGTCGTGCGACAGAGACGACGCCCTACAAAGTCAAAGTCTCTTTCTTACGCCCGATGTGTATTACTCACCGCCGGGTACTGTACATATATTTAATACATGACAAGAAATATACATCATTTGTGAAAAAATAACAGGTAATTCAATTTGGACACACAGTTTTAATGGATCTGGGTTTGTTGCCTTTCGTTTGTCGTGTCCCTAGTAAACTAGGTTTTTGCCTGTACCTCACTGAGGACATATAGCATGAAAAAAAATAATCGATATTTCTTTCTGATTTTTGATTATATAAAATTCCGTTCCACATTCTCATCAACCTGACAAACAGTGACACTCAATTACACATGTATGATATACTATACATCACGCGAAATCAACCTCCTCACACATCATCACTCCAGACAGACCAAAACATTCACCACACAATGTACCGCACATAATCATAAAAATAAGAAAACAAAAATACAAATATAAAACAATAAAAAACATCACACTCAAGAGCTCACACAAACCTCTTGCACAAGTACTCTCCTCTTGCAAGGCCAAGTATTCAAACTCCTGTCGCAATAACAACCACGCTCCGATCGACTGCCTAAATTGTTTTCCTCTCTTTGCCTTTATTGAATTTGGCACACCATTGTATGTTATGGGAGCTAAATAGTAATATTGCCTTTGGGCAAAATATGTTTTAACTCTCTATCTTCAACTTAGACTGAAGACGCAGGAGTGCGGTACCATAGATATGCTCAGCATATACATACAACATATGATACAAAGACACACTCTTGTGACTTGGCTGAAATGTACCTAAAATTAACTTTTGAGTTGAGTATCCAACGAGAAACGCTACAATATTTTGTTATCTAGTATCCAACGAGAAACGTTACAATATTTTGTTATCTAGTATCCAACGAGTATCCAACGAGAATCGTTACAATATTTTGTTATCTAGTATCCAACGAGTATCCAACGAGAAACGTTACAATATTTTGTTATCTAGTATCCAACGAGTATCCAACGAGAAACGTTACAATATTTTGTTATCTACTCGTAGTATCCAACGAGAAACGTTACAATATTTTGTTATCTAGTATCCAACGAGTATCCAACGAGAAACGTTACAATATTTTGTTATCTAGTATCCAACGAGTATCCAACGAGAAACGTTACAATATTTTGTTATCTAGTATCCAACGAGTATCCAACGAGAAACGTTACAATATTTTGTTATCTAGTATCCAACGAGAAACGTTATAATATTTTGATAATAAAATTATATTTTATTTAGCTAAATATACGGTATCATTTACGGGAAATCAACATTTGAATTAAAATACGGGACGTCTGGCAACCCTAGTGGAGGCAGATCGAAACAATAATACTCCCGGTAGATAAACGCCACCCTCTTCACGTGCCTTCAGGGACCGCAGGGCCCTACTTTACGTCTTTTGTTGGAAGTCTGCATGGATACACTTGGATACAAAACCCACAGATAATGAAACAGCTCCCATACTAAATTTGCTTCTTTATTTTATGTTTACGGGATAGAATAAACACAGAAAGCGTCGAGCATTCACTGAACATTAACGTTCAAAAACATTATGTTCTAAGTCGACAGTTTCATATTGGTGTATCTTTGCAGCTGACCGGGTAATCTATAGAGCAAGTCGACAGTTTCAATTATCTGAAGAAGAGCACTCTGGGATGGTTTGGGCACGTGGAACGAATGAATGAAGAAAGACTAACAAAACAAATATATATGTTAGTGCAAACGTGAGTGGAAGGCGTGTCAGAGGAAGGCCAAGGAAAGTATGGTTGAATAAAATGTATATTTTGAAAGAAGGAAATGTAAAAAGTCAGAGAAATCATAGAGGTTGTATGAGAAGGTGTATTGGTTATGGAAGATGCAAAATATGTGAGTCAAAATAGGAAATTCCGGCGTTCAGTCCTCTTTGCCTACCCTAATAGGAAAATGGCGTGATGGTATAACAAATAAGATAAAATTGTGAAAACGTATTGTGTAAATAATGGATAATAGACTTATCATCCATCAGACAATTGAAGAGTTAAACTCATAAACCACTCAAGAGCCAAAAAGTACGTAGAGTTATACGAAAAAAACTGTGCGGTATTTGAGTAAATTGCTTGTGGATATGTGCCTAGTGACATCTTTGGTTGTAAAACAGAATCACTTTTAGTTCGAATTCACATATATGCCATTTATGGGTATAATTGTCGCTTGTTGATAGACTGTTTATCCATAAAAAAAAATCAAAATATGGTTGTTACGTGGTTTACGAGTTTAACTCTTCAATTATTATCGCCAATCTTACTTATTAACAACTTCATTATTGGGACATTATCGTGATGAAGAAAGATAAGGTTTATGGGTGTGGTTTAATCGAAAAACCAAAACAATTTTTACATCCTCTCCAATGGTGAAACTATAGGGAAATGCCTGTGGGAGAATCGAGTCCTTACCTGGCTGCCCACTGCCCTGACCCGTCTCTGCTCCCGAATTCCCACACATAGTTCCCGGAATATATTGCGCATTCCTATATATAATATTACATATCAAGATTAGCCACATAACACGTGTATGGTAAATGCCATGGTCACATTCATACGTACACGCCGTGTCCTTTCATAATCATCACGCCGTGTCCTTTCGGGTTAAACAAATAGAACACATCTAAACTTTTTTATCCCAAGCACCACAAATTTCGCCTCGTCCACATTCATACATCTTGTTACGCACAACCTTATATTATTAATACTTGTCACTATTATTTTATTCAAAATCTGATGCACTTTAATCCAGGCACGTTTTCCTTGTTCTACCTCTCCCACGCATTCCTTCACTTCTAACTTGTATACTTGTTTAGTCATACTTTCGGCATTCATTCTCTACACATGTTCAAACCATCTTAATTTACTCTTTGACACGTTACAGAGCGTGTCAGCAGAGAAGAAGCTCATCTGTGTGTTTCCGTGCCGTAAGAAAATGTGTTTTAAAAAACAGTGTAAATCGCACTGGATGGGGACATTTATTCGTACCTTATGTCAGTGTCGTTGGTTGGTAGATAAACAGAAAGATATTATCTTTAACTTTGTGGAATTTCCTATTAGAATATTTAACAATAAAGTACAAGTACCCGGCGATAAGTAATACACATCGGACTTAAGAAAGATACTGTCGCTTTGTAGAGCGTCGTTTCAGTCGCACGGACAGTTCGCGCATCGGGCGATAGAGACGACGCTCTACAAAGCGACAGTCTCTTTCTTAAGCCCGATGTGTATTACTTATCGCTGGGTACTATACTTTGTTATTACATTAATCCCCGCTACACATGTATTCATGTGGAATCTTCAAGCTACCTCGGGATAGGAGGTAGAAACACGTGCAGCAAAGATTAATGTAATTAGGAGAATAACAAAGTAATTCACTGTTAAATATTCTAATATGGAGTTCCATAAAATTAAAACTAAAACCTTTGATACAATACTATATATTTCTCTTTAACATATCTTTTATTTTTTTTTATTTTTTTTATCCACTTTGCACGAATTTCTCATGTTACACAAAGAGGATCTGCTTCTAGCGTTAGCTTATTCGTTCGGAATAATATCAGCCAGGATTCTTCTCATACTGCTAGACGGTACCGAGAATATATCAACCGTGTCATTCAGTTGGTTCAATATCTCTATACCACGCGTGACTGAGTGTTTAGCCATGATATTCGTCTTGTAAGTTGGTATGTAGAACAGAGGGTGATTCCTTGCACGGATATATTTATTGGGTACATATAAACTTAGTGCTTCTAGAATCGCGGGACAGTTAAAGGAACCTTGGAAAACCTTTATTAGGAATATCGCAATGGATTCTTGCCTTCTTGTTTCAAGGCTTCTATAGTTACACACCGTGAGAAGTTCGGCATGGTGAGCATATTTTGGGTAATCGCCCTTTGTTCTGTACCATAGATATCTGAGGAATTTTTTTTGTATTTGTTCTATATTGTTTTTATATTTGAGCTGGTGAGGAGCCCAAACCGTAGATGCATATTCTAATTTGGTTCTAATTAGATAATTATATAAGTTTCGGAGGATATTGGTGCTGTTAAATTATCTTGATATTCTCATTATAAAACCGAGTAGTTTGTAACAGTCCGATCGATATCAAACGTGAGACATGGTTAACGAACGTGAGTCCGACATCGAAGGTTACGCCCAAATCCTTGAATTCAGAAACTCTGTTTAGTGCCACTCCCTGTATAGTATACTGATGGTGGATTGGTGAAAACGATCGACTATAAGATACACAGACACATTTGTTAATGTTGAACAGAAGATGATTTTGCTCACTCCAGGAGACTAGGGAGTCTAGGTCCTGTTGTAACTGTGCACAGTCGTGAGGTGAATTGATCTTTTTGAATATTTTCAAGTCGTCAGCGAACAATAAACATGTCGAGTGACTTATGGAATTTTGAATGTCGTCTATTAATATGAGGAATAGTAGGGAACCTAAATCGGATCTATCAACCATTCACTCGAGAATTTATTGTGAAATATTCTAAGAAAGATATTAATTTAAATAGAAGTGCGGGATGCTGGAGGGAGTCATCATAATCATTAAGAGGAGGCCCACTACTTAATTAGTGACACACTTCCACACAGAACAATCCATTTCTCGGAATCAGTTCCTCGGTGTTTGTGTGTGGTAGATGAGCGATAGGCAACCAGAGGAACGCAACTTTTTGTAATTTTGTGTTTGAATAGATGTACCTTCAGAGATGTTCTATAGATAAGTGTTATCTTCTGGGTGGTTAATGGGTTTCTTAGTAGTTAATAGGTCTCTTATTTGCTTTTTTTTTCTTTCTTTTCGCTGGTGGTGAATCGGGGATTGTGCGTGCATGTTTGTGCGTTATCTTCTCATTCATTCTTATAATACTGCTTAACTATTTCAATGTACTGTGTCGTGGTTTTTTTTATGTGTGAACATCATTTGCCATTTGTCATTTTACTTTTATAAAATTTTGACTCCTTTGAGGCTTTTTTTTTTTTCGTTCTTGCTGACAGTTGACCTTAGGTGTTATATGTGGGTTTACTTTTTATTTTGTTTTCTGCCATAATATTTTCAGATCGAATGTCAATAGTCCGGAACTAACTTAGCTTGTCCATATTTTATTTATTTTCATTTAACACTTAAATGATAAAATTAAATTCGTAGAAAACGAAACACTTTTATTGCAAATGCAATCTGGCAGGCTCATTGCCAGGCGGCAATCTCTTCCAACCAACCAGACAAAAGTTAATGAAGCAAGTTACGTGGTCGCATAAATCATTCAAATGACTATCCATCCTCACGAAATCCATAAACACATAACATACATGAGCATATGCCCACGAACCCCATAAAGACGGACAATCACCCGAACATTATTTTTCATATAAAGTGAGATATCATCAATCAAAAGGAAAGGAAGGGATGGTGGAGAGGAAAGGAAAAAAAAAATCAGGAATGAAACACGTTATTTTACTGACTAGAAATTAAGAGTTTTCTTAGTCGCTTCTTAAAGCATGTCCATAGTAAAGTGGTTGCAAATAATTATTTGTACAACTCTTGCATAACAAGACTGCATAGATTGGGTAATCAATATGGCCATTGTATGGATTTTCATATGGCTTTGGCTACTTACAGGAGTTAAATGAAGAAGTTGTTCGACTTGAACTGTTTTTCCCTATAATATAACATAATATAATAACATATAACACTGCTTACATGTCAATGTTAAATTCTACATGTTGTTTTTAACCTTTGAATCAAACCAAAATAAATAATTAAATAAAAGACATTATTTGGTCCGTCCATCATCTAGGAGACTTTGTTTTGCTCGTTTCCCTGAAGTCTGGAATCAGTTACACACCAATATAAGACTCGCTCCGTCCTTGGCATGCTTTAAGAAGCGACTGAAAAAACTCAGTTTCTAGTCAGTAAAATAACGTGTTTCATTCCTGATTTTTCTTTTCCTTTCCTCTCCGCCATCCCTTCATTTTCTTTTGATTGATGATATCTCACTACATATGAAAAATAATGTTCGGGAGATTTTCCGTCTTTGTGGGGTCCGTGGGCATATGCTCACGTATGTGTTTATGGATTACGTGGAGATGTATAGTCATTTGAATGATTAATGCGAACACGTAACTTGCTTTTTTTATATTTTGCCTGGTTGGTTGGAAGAGATTAACGCCTGGCAATAAGCCCGCCAGATTGTATTTGTAATAAAAGTGTTAAATAAATAACATAAAAAATTTCTTCCAAAAAATGAGGAAGACATAAAACTACCATTAAGTAGATATCAGATAAGAATTAACCATTCATACAAAAAGCGAACCCGCAACGCCCGTGACGGATGTAGGCGTTTTTACAACTAAGCCACAGAGGTTGTTTCCCCACCAGTATGAAATTTACATAAAAATCGTTACTCTGTACGGTCTGTAAATCATTTAAAGGTTTAAAAGTAAAATAGCGGAAAAAAAGTTTGCAATCGCTGTGTTTAAAATATATTGCGAATGGCAGTTAAGGGAATCGAGAATTATTCCCAGAATAGAGAATCACTACAGGAACGGGGGATTTTTTCCTGGAAATAGAAAATTTTGTCCGGAATTTCCAAACGGGAGAACGTCCCAACGTTGAGAATAATTTATTGTATTGGCGCATGTTACAAAGTGCGGGATTGTGCGATCGATAAACAATTTTATTTATCGGAGTCACGAATGAAAATCTCGCTTTTCCGGATTTTCATTCTCGATTGAATATGTATTTACATTTATTCAATGTAAAATCGTCACATCCCGTCACGCCACTGGAAATAAAATTTACACAAACAACAGTTAAAAAAATATATCGATGACGTAATATCTCTAACCCATTGTTTCTAAACTTTTATAGTCTTGTAGCCCCCAAATTATTAAAAAAAATAAACAAAATTTAGACTGCGACCTCCTTCTCAGGAAATGTGTTATTTCACTTTAGTAAATGTTTTCCTTTCCTCTCCACCATCCCTTCCTTTCCTTTTGATTGATGATATCTCACTTTATATGAAAAATAATGTTCGGGTGATTGTCCCGTCTTTGTGGGGTTCGTGGGCATATGCTCACGTATGTGTTCCGTAATGATTCCGTGGGGATGGATAGTCATTTGAATGATTTATGCGACCACGTAACTTACTTCATTTACTTTTGTCTGGTTGGTTGGAAGAAATTGCCGCCTGGCAATAAGCCCACCAGATTGTATTTGCAATAAGTGTTAAATAAATAAATGTAAATTATTTTTATTTTCGCGACCCACAGCTTGAGAAACGATGCTTTAACCCTTCAGTTGATTATGCTTCCTTAGATGTGTTGAGTACAAATTGATTAATTATTAACTCGTATGGCAGGGAAGCGCCTACATTAATAGAGTTTTCGGGATGAAAAAAAAACACATGCGCATCGATAACAAAGTTTTATAATTAAAAATACTGAAAAATTAATTCGGTCTGAACATTAATGTTATGAAATTCAGTCATGGGGATACAACTTCTTCCTCTTGGTCTAGGTCGTATGACCTGTTTGTGACGGTGGGCTGTCCTGGGATGATGACGTCCAGCTATCCTTCCACTTTTTCGGCGGCCTTCCTGGTAATCTTCTGCTGTTAGGGTTTTCAGTCTAAGCGATTTTTGCCAGTGTTATATCCTCCATGCGGTCCACATGATCCCTCCAGAAGCGCCTCCTGCTTCTTTCCCACCTCACTATGTCTTCAACACCACAAACAGACCTTATCGTCTCATTTCTGAACCGATCTCTAAGAGTTCTGCCTGCGATGGAGCGTAGGGTTCTCATTTCCGCCACTCTGAGAAGGGTTTTTTGTCCTGTTGGTATCGGCTCTCACTTCTATCCCATATGTCATGATGGGGCGGACGCATGTCTTATATATCCTGACCTTACTTTCGGTTAGCATGTGTTTGTTTCTCCATATAGTGTCCCGCAGGCAGCCAGCCAAAGCTGTCGCTTTATTAGTTTGTGCTCGTACTTCACTATATAGGTCACTGTTGCTGGAGATCTCTACACCTAGGTAAGTGAATCGCATGACTTGCTCGATGGGTACGTTATCGATGATCAGTTTGCATCTGAGTGGCTCTTTTGATATTGTTAAGTACTTTGTTTTATTATATATTTTTTTGGGATAGATAATAATAATAATAAAAGGTCAATTTATACAGCGCTGTTTAGAGAGCAAACTCTCTTCAAGATAAGTGTGAAAGGAAAAGTAAAAGTGATATATGGGCGAGTAATGAAAGAAAGTTGAGGAACCCTGCTATTTGGGTAGTTTTTACTCAGATGAAGGAAGAGTAAGGGGATATCAAACGGCGTGTAGCGATAGGAAACAAAATTAATGGGGCACTAAAATATATATACTCGAACCGGACAGTATCAAAATCTCCTAAGTCACAATGTGCGTTAGTAACTACCACGCCATATCCCTGTTAACGTAGGCAGAGAGGACATAGCCTCTTTTAAATCCATACACCTTCTCATACAACTTCTCCGATTTCGATTTATCTGTCTCTCTACATTTCCTTCTTTCAAAATATAATTCACTTGATCCAACCATACTTTTCTTAGCCTTCCTCTCACGCGCCTTCCACTCAGATTTGCGCTATATATTTGTTTTATTAGTCTGTAGGTTAAGTCCTGTTTTGCATAATTACGTCCAAATATTAAAAATTGTAAGCAGAGTTTTATTTTTATTTAATTACAATGTACGGTATTTTATCGAACATTCAAAATAGTTACAATAGTAATACCCAAATTTGAATTTTGAGTGCGCGCGCATCAATATAAAATCAATTTGTCACAAAAAGTACAAACATTAACATTAATCATACACAGTAAATATAATAAAGCAGTACGTACATGCATACTACCTACCATTAATATAATACAAACATGAGATAGGCCAAGGCTCAGGTGATCCAAGGCACTAAAATACTTAAAAAAAACAATCTCAGTCAAAAATAAAGCCAAACACATATTCGTATAATTTGTCTACTCCAATACACGCGGAAACATCAACATACTCGTATTTTGCGAGATCTCGGAAAGTTTGAGAGAAAAAAATCAACGCGAATCGCATTGCGGCGTCGGATTTATGGTTCAAATAAACAATAACACTCCCAAAGAGAACCTTTGAAGGTAAAAATACATAGCAGAGAGGACCGAAGTCTGAGTGAATGTGATAAAATGAAAGTAGCCTGAACGAGTGGACATTGGCGTTAAATAATTAGTTGTAAGAATTGCTATCTAGTTATAAGTTAATATAGATCATTCAGCCAGAAGAATCATTTTGCAATAGTGTGAAGAATCATTTTGCAACAGTGCGTTTACAAAAACTTGTCACTTTATTTTTTTAATGAAGTGAAAAAGCAAAAAAATACAAAAATAATAATTTATATTCAAACATTGAAATGAACACACAGGTTTTGTAAATAAAAAATGCTGTCAGCTTAAATTGCAATAATCATAAAAATAAAATGTAAGTAAGTTTATTTAACATATTAATTGTTTAGGCTTGACAGATTCTAGGAAACATTAAATAACAACAACGAAATTTTTCAAGATTAAAAATAAATATAAGTACAATTATTATACAGTAAAAATGTTCGTCAGCTTTAATTGGATTGCACATAAAAATAAAATGAATGTAAGATTATTCAACATGTTAATGTATCATAATTACAATGCCAAATAGTAAAGTTTTAAAATAATAGTGGATGGAGTGATACTAAATTCTAGGAAACTTTAAGTTATAACAAAGTACATTGTAAGCCTTCGTAAAATTTTGAATTATACATTACATTAGACAAAAATCGCACTCCTAATTCCGATATGGTAGTGTTTTTCTAATCACCGAGTATTTTAACAACAATGCAAACGTGCGCTCTGCGCGAACTAATCGTGTGGCATTCTAAAACCAATACCACTACATAAGTTGTGTAATACAGAGAGTGTTACTCGCACTATTGCAAAATGAGTCTTCTGGCTGAATGATCTATTTGGAGGTGTTGACTATTTCCAAGAAATTAAATATTAAGATTATTAAAAATAAAAATTACACGTAGAAAACTAAAATGAAGTTAGTTCATAGTTATAATACTCGTATATAAATTTGTAAGTTCTTAAGATATAAATTTGTATTTAGATATATGTTAGTCTTAGGCAAACGTTTGCAATACATTATATATTACTTTATTAAATAATAATAAAAAAACTGTCTCCAAATACATCCGAGACTGCAGCATAACACACGTCAATACCCAATCGATGCAATCTGGGTACGGGATAATTCGAGTTATAGTTTGAAGCCAGATTTCTCTCTCCGTGGTTGCAGTCCTAAGACTGGTTTGCAGCAATTTCAACTCTTCTCCTCCATTCCCCCCTGTCCTGTGCGGCTCTTTTTAAATATGTATATGTTGAGCAGCGCACATCCACCAACAGGTCCTCCAGGTACTCTCGGCGTGGGCGTCCCCTAGAGTTTGTCCCCTCGGTCATACCCTCCATTATGGCATGCAAGAGGCCCTCTTGTCGTATTATATGACCGATCCATCTTGCACGCCTTTCAGACAGGATCCTGAGCAGGTGCCTTCCTCCTTCGATTCGTTGGAGAACCTCTTCATTTGTGATGCGGTCTCTCCAGGAAATTCCTAATAGTCTTCTATAGGACCACATCTCAAAAGCCTCTAGTCTTCGTCTATCTCTTTCGGATAGGCACCATGTCTCGCAGCCGTACATCAAGATACTCCATACATAGGTCTTGATGAGGAGTATTCTCAGTTTTAGGTCTATATTATTTGATTCTATTATTTTCGACCTTTTATTAAATACAAGTCTAGCCTGATGTATACGGCTGTCGACCTCGCTCTTGGACCGACCGTCCCATGTTATTTTGCTCCCGAGGTAGACAAACTCCTTGTATTAGTGATGATTTAGGTGCGGGTAATAAAATTCCGAAGCACTGCACTCATATTACGAGTATGTAGTGGCTTGGCATGTGCCAATTTACCAGGAACCGATCTTGGCAGCACTGCGTGATTTTCCAATATTTTCCTATCGTTAATCATTTCATATACGCATCAACTATCTAAATTATTCCGCGCGATAAGCTTCTCGTTAAAACTTAAAACTTTTCCATCATACTCGTATGGGTATATTATAGCTAATATGATTGAAAAGCAAATATTTTAACGAGATCAATCTCGAGGCGATCGCAATTTATAAACAACCTGCCAATGTAAACAGACACGGCGGATTCCATCACTAATACGAGTAGGTATGGTAACCGATTATCAAAAAACAAATTTAAGAAATACACATACGAGTATATACCGTCTGGCCATTTCCTTGTCCGATTAGGCAAAGAGGACAGAGCGCCAGACATTCCTATCTCGACAGATATCCATAAAATTTCTTATACAATTACGATGTATCTGACTTTCTTCGTTTCCATCTTCCAAAAACCCTTTGTCTTTCACATAATAGATCATTTTAGAGAGCGTTGAAGTTACGTCTTGCCCTTCTTTACTCAATTGTCTTCTTATATCTTTTAATTTGAATCGACAAAAGAATTTTTGAGACCTGATTATATACATTGTAAAAGATATTTCAAATTGAGCGTTTTTTTTTTATTCTTGGATAAAACACAGATGATGTCACGAACTTGACTGGGTCTTGTGACATTTAAGAAGTGTAATGTATGACATTTATAAAAATGGAGTCGTATACAATACAACAACGCGTTCAAATTGTTAAATTATTTTATGTATTGTAATATCCGGAAACGGTGATGTTATTAGGCCACCAAGATCATGTGATCTGACACCGTTGGACTATTTTCTCTGGGGTTACTTGAAAAGCCAGGTCTATAAGAATGACCCCCGATCAATTCCTGAGCTGAAGGACGAAATTATTCGCGTTATTGGTGAGTTAGAACCGCAATTATGCAAAAATGTAATCGAAAATTTTGACAAAAGATTGGACATATTTATGTAGAGCTGCAAAAGGTGGACATTTGGCGGATATCGTTTTTTGTGTTTAAATGTCATATATTATACTTCAATGACCAATAAAAAGTTTTTTGAAATCAAATCTAATTATGTGTTTTATTCAAGAATAAAAAATTTTAGAATAAAAAAAACCGCAACATTGTAAAATAAAAGAAAATGTATTCATTTAGTCACATCATTACTATTTTTTTAATATGCATGGAAGAATACGGAATGAAGTGGTTTGAGATGAATTTGAACTTCAGGCTGTTGAGTAAGATGTAGCAGAGGACAATGAGTTGGGTTGGACACGTGGAACGAATGAACGAAGAAAGACCAACAAAACAAATGTACAGTGCAAATGTGAGAGGAAGACGCAATATATGAAGTACATAACATCACACCATTTTCATGTCGTAGCAGGTAGAGAGGAGATAGATTTTCCTATCTCGACAGATGTCGTTTACTTATTCCACATTCATACACTTTCTCATACAACTTCTACGATTTATCCGACTTTCCACATTTCCTTCTTTCAAAATATCAATCATTTGATCCAACCATACTTCCCATGGTCTTCCTCTACAGACTCCGAAAGAAAAAATCAACAAGAGAGACAATCTTCACAAAACAGATCACATGACTACTTGAAGAAGGAGATATTGATAAATAATGAAGTTATTATATTATATGATATAATAATTCAATAGAGTTGTTGACCCAGTAACATGCAACTCCGTCCATCAAGATATGTTATTGGTGCAGGGTGCAGGGGTCGTGTCGCTCGGGGCCACTGCCAAAGGAGATTGCCGGGGCGCGGTGCGCAGGGCGGACACTTGACCTGTAGATGGAGTTGCCCCCAATATGAACCTGTCTCCATCACAATCAATAATATGACAGACAGTATAGTGAGTTGGTTTATTTAAATTGTATTTATACTGGACGAGTGAGCGTACATTACAGTTGAAAAACAGAATAACAAATATGTACTTGATTTTAATTCAAATCTGTATTAATAAACAAATAAAGCTAAAATTGACTGGGTAAACCTACATATACAAAGTTTTAAGATAATTATATGCAGTAAGAAGAAATCAAAATTAATAGACCTCCGTGCAAAAACCTTAATATGTTTTTGATGCATGTGCATGCGACCGCACAAATGTTTTACTTGCACAAAGACGATAAGCTTTATTAAGTAATGATATCGACTGTTTTATGTCACTCGCAGGACAGCAAAACTGTTCGTTTTCAAAATGTATTATTTTATTTTTGCACACTTCATTGTCGCAACTACAGGTTGAGATACGGTGGATGTATAACGAAAGTGTAATACAATACAATACAATATATTATTGTATTGTATGTCAAGGTACTCCTAATACGTTGACCTAAGGAGTATGATATATGTGGCACTTTAACTCGACTACCATATGAAAGAAAAAGAAGCATCGGATATAGTAATGTCGGTCATTGTCTCATCGATTCATAAAAACGAGTGGTATTAATTTTATTTTACAATTTTTAAATAGTTTGAATTTGTCTGAAAACTTACGCAGGATATTTGCACTAGGTGCGACGTAGAAGAGAGATAAACTAGTAAAGTATATAATATATTTGAACTAAGTATCAATTGTGCACCGTTACGGTGTTATTAATTCCGTCATGCAGCTGAGATCAGCTGTGATGACAGAATTTTTCTACGCCATTGATACACCACACCTTTCCGACCTCACAGTTGGACGTGTGTGTGCAAAAAGGAAACAACCAACAAATCACATATTATTTTGTTTCATTGAAATGTCGAAAGATTCTTGTGTCGAAATATCAAAGTAGTTAAGAGGGTATTCGATGTATACTATGACAGAATACGGGTATTCGATGTATGACAAAATACGGGTATTCGATGTATAATATGACAGAATACGGGTATTCGATGTATACTATGACAGAATACGGGTATTCGATGTATGATAAAATACGGGTATTCGATGTATAATACGACAGAATACGGGTATTCGATGTATACTATGACAGAATACGGGTATTCGATGTATGACAAAATACGGGTATTCGATGTATAATATGACAGAATACGGGTATTCGATGTATAATATGACAGACTACGGGTATTCGATGTATAATATGACAGAATACGGGTATTCGATGTATGACAAAATACGGGTATTCGATGTATAATATGACAGAATACGGGTATTCAATGTATAATATGACAGAATACGGGTATTCAATGTATACTATGACAGAATACGGGTATTCGATGTATACTATGACAGAATACGGGTATTCGATGTATGACAAAATACGGGTATTCGATGTATAATATGACAGAATACGGGTATTCGATGTATGACAAAATACGGGTATTCGATGTATAATATGACAGAATACGGGTATTCGATGTATAATATGACAGAATACGGGTATTCGATGTATGACAAAATACGGGTATTCGATGTATAATATGACAGAATACGGGTATTCGATGTATAATATGACAGAATACGTGTATTCGATGTATAATATGTCAGAATACGGGTATTCAATGTATACTATGACAGAATACGGGTATTCGATGTATGACAAAATACGGGTATTCGATGTATAATATGACAGAATACGGGTATTCGATGTATAATATGACAGAATACGGGTATTCGATGTATAATATGTCAGAATACGGGTATTCGATGTATAATATGACAGAATACGGGTATTCGATGTATGACAAAATACGGGTATTCGATGTATAATATGACATAATACGGGTATTCAATGTATACTATGACAGAATACGGGTATTCGATGTATACTATGACAGAATACGGGTATTCGATGTATGACAAAATACGGGTATTCGATGTATAATATGACAGAATACGGGTATTCGATGTATAATATGACAGAATACGGGTATTCAATGTATACTATGACAGAATACGGGTATTCGATGTATGACAAAATACGGGTATTTGATGTATAATATGACAGAATACGGGTATTCAATGTATAATATGACAGAATACGGGTATTCAATGTATACTATGACAGAATACGGGTATTCGATGTATACTATGACAGAATACGGGTAATCGATGTATGACAAAATACGGGTATTCGATGTATACTATGACAGAATACGGGTATTCGATGTATGACAGAATACGGGTATTCGATGTATAATATGACAGAATACGGGTATTCAATGTTTACTATGACAGAATACGGGTATTCGATGTATGACAAAATACGGGTATTCGATGTATAATATGACAGAATACAGGTATTCGATGTATAATATGACAGAATACGGGTATTCGATGTATAATATGTCAGAATACGGGTATTCGATGTATAATATGACAGAATACGGGTATTCGATGTATGACAAAATACGGGTATTCGATGTATAATATGACATAATACGGGTATTCTATGTATAATATGACAGAATACGGGTATTCAATGTATACTATGACAGAATACGGGTATTCGATGTATACTATGACAGAATACGGGTATTCGATGTATGACAAAATACGGGTATTCGATGTATAATATGACAGAATACGGGTATTCGATGTATAATATGACAGAATACGGGTATTCGATGTATAATATGACAGAAAACGGGTATTCGATGTATGATAAAATACGGGTATTCGATGTATAATACGACAGAATACGGGTATTCGATGTATACTATGACAGAATACGGGTATTCGATGTACGACAAAATACGGGTATTCGATGTATAATATGACAGAATACGGGTATTCGATGCATAATATGACAGACTACGGGTATTCGATGTATAATTTGACAGAATACGGGTATTCGATGTATGACAAAATACGGGTATTCGATGTATAATATGACAGAATACGGGTATTCAATGTATAATATGACAGAATACGGGTATTCAATGTATACTATGACAGAATACGGGTATTCGATGTATACTATGACAGAATACGGGTATTCGATGTATGACAAAATACGGGTATTCGATGTATAATATGACAGAATACGGGTATTCGATGTATGACAAAATACGGGTATTCGATGTATAATATGACAGAATACGGGTATTCGATGTATAATATGACAGAATACGGGTATTCGATGTATAATATGACAGAATACGGGTATTCGATGTATGACAAAATACGGGTATTCGATGTATAATATGACAGAATACGGGTATTCGATGTATAATATGACAGAATACGGGTATTCGATGTATGATAAAATACGGGTATTCGATGTATAATACGACAGAATACGGGTATTCGATGTATACTATGACAGAATACGGGTATTCGATGTATGACAAAATACGGGTATTCGATGTATAATATGACAGAATACGGGTATTCGATGTATAATATGACAGACTACGGGTATTCGATGTATAATATGACAGAATACGGGTATTCGATGTATGACAAAATACGGGTATTCGATGTATAATATGACAGAATACGGGTATTCAATGTATAATATGACAGAATACGGGTATTCAATGTATACTATGACAGAATACGGGTATTCGATGTATGACAAAATACGGGTATTCGATGTATAATATGACAGAATACGGGTATTCGATGTATACTATGACAGAATACGGGTATTCGATGTATGATAAAATACGGGTATTCGATGTATAATACGACAGAATACGGGTATTCGATGTATACTATGACAGAATACGGGTATTCGATGTATGACAAAATACGGGTATTCGATGTATAATATGACAGAATACGGGTATTCGATGTATAATATGACAGACTACGGGTATTCGATGTATAATATGACAGAATACGGGTATTCGATGTATGACAAAATACGGGTATTCGATGTATAATATGACAGAATACGGGTATTCAATGTATAATATGACAGAATACGGGTATTCAATGTATACTATGACAGAATACGGGTATTCGATGTATACTATGACAGAATACGGGTATTCGATGTATGACAAAATACGGGTATTCGATGTATAATATGACAGAATACGGGTATTCGATGTATGACAAAATACGGGTATTCGATGTATAATATGACAGAATACGGGTATTCGATGTATAATATGACAGAATACGGGTATTCGATGTATGACAAAATACGGGTATTCGATGTATAATATGACAGAATACGGGTATTCGATGTATAATATGACAGAATACGTGTATTCGATGTATAATATGTCAGAATACGGGTATTCAATGTATACTATGACAGAATACGGGTATTCGATGTATGACAAAATACGGGTATTCGATGTATAATATGACAGAATACGGGTATTCGATGTATAATATGACAGAATACGGGTATTCGATGTATAATATGTCAGAATACGGGTATTCGATGTATAATATGACAGAATACGGGTATTCGATGTATGACAAAATACGGGTATTCGATGTATAATATGACATAATACGGGTATTCAATGTATACTATGACAGAATACGGGTATTCGATGTATACTATGACAGAATACGGGTATTCGATGTATGACAAAATACGGGTATTCGATGTATAATATGACAGAATACGGGTATTCGATGTATAATATGACAGAATACGGGTATTCAATGTATACTATGACAGAATACGGGTATTCGATGTATGACAAAATACGGGTATTTGATGTATAATATGACAGAATACGGGTATTCAATGTATAATATGACAGAATACGGGTATTCAATGTATACTATGACAGAATACGGGTATTCGATGTATACTATGACAGAATACGGGTAATCGATGTATGACAAAATACGGGTATTCGATGTATACTATGACAGAATACGGGTATTCGATGTATGACAGAATACGGGTATTCGATGTATAATATGACAGAATACGGGTATTCAATGTTTACTATGACAGAATACGGGTATTCGATGTATGACAAAATACGGGTATTCGATGTATAATATGACAGAATACAGGTATTCGATGTATAATATGACAGAATACGGGTATTCGATGTATAATATGTCAGAATACGGGTATTCGATGTATAATATGACAGAATACGGGTATTCGATGTATGACAAAATACGGGTATTCGATGTATAATATGACATAATACGGGTATTCTATGTATAATATGACAGAATACGGGTATTCAATGTATACTATGACAGAATACGGGTATTCGATGTATACTATGACAGAATACGGGTATTCGATGTATGACAAAATACGGGTATTCGATGTATAATATGACAGAATACGGGTATTCGATGTATAATATGACAGAATACGGGTATTCGATGTATAATATGACAGAAAACGGGTATTCGATGTATGATAAAATACGGGTATTCGATGTATAATACGACAGAATACGGGTATTCGATGTATACTATGACAGAATACGGGTATTCGATGTACGACAAAATACGGGTATTCGATGTATAATATGACAGAATACGGGTATTCGATGCATAATATGACAGACTACGGGTATTCGATGTATAATTTGACAGAATACGGGTATTCGATGTATGACAAAATACGGGTATTCGATGTATAATATGACAGAATACGGGTATTCAATGTATAATATGACAGAATACGGGTATTCAATGTATACTATGACAGAATACGGGTATTCGATGTATACTATGACAGAATACGGGTATTCGATGTATGACAAAATACGGGTATTCGATGTATAATATGACAGAATACGGGTATTCGATGTATGACAAAATACGGGTATTCGATGTATAATATGACAGAATACGGGTATTCGATGTATAATATGACAGAATACGGGTATTCGATGTATAATATGACAGAATACGGGTATTCGATGTATGACAAAATACGGGTATTCGATGTATAATATGACAGAATACGGGTATTCGATGTATAATATGACAGAATACGGGTATTCAATGTATACTATGACAGAATACGGGTATTCGATGTATGACAAAATACGGGTATTCGATGTATAATATGTCAGAATACGGGTATTCAATGTATACTATGACAGAATACGGGTATTCGATGTATGACAAAATACGGGTATTCGATGTATAATATGACAGAATACGGGTATTCGATGTATAATATGACAGAATACGGGTATTCGATGTATACTATGACAGAATACGGGTATTCGATGTATGACAAAATACGGGTATTCGATGTATAATATGACAGAAAACGGGTATTCAATGTATACTATGACAGAATACGGGTATTCGATGTATGACAAAATACGGGTATTCGATGTATAATATGACAGAATACGGGTATTCGATGTATAATATGACAGAATACGGGTATTCGATGTATAATATGTCAGAATACGGGTATTCGATGTATAATATGACAGAATACGGGTATTCGATGCATGACAAAATACGGGTATTCGATGTATAATATGACATAATACGGGTATTCTATGTATAATATGACAGAATACGGGTATTCAATGTATACCATGACAGAATACGGGTATTCGATGTATACTATGACAGAATACGGGTATTCGATGTATGACAAAATACGGGTATTCGATGTATAATATGACAGAATACGGGTATTCGATGTATAATATGACAGAATACGGGTATTCGATGTATAATATGACAGAATACGGGTATTCGATGTATGACAAAATACGGGTATTCGATGTATAATATGACAGAATACGGGTATTCGATGTATAATATGACAGAATACGGGTATTCGATGTATAATATGTCAGAATACGGGTATTCAATGTATACTATGACAGAATACGGGTATTCGATGTATGACAAAATACGGGTATTCGATGTATAATATGACAGAATACGGGTATTCGATGTATAATATGACAGAATACGGGTATTCGATGTATACTATGACAGAATACGGGTATTCGATGTATGACAAAATACGGGTATTCGATGTATAATATGACAGAATACGGGTATTCGATGTATGACAAAATACGGGTATTCGATGTATAATATGACAGAATACGGGTATTCGATGTATAATATGACAGAATACGGGTATTCGATGTATAATATGACAGAATACGGGTATTCGATGTATAATATGACAGAATACGGGTATTCGATGTATAATATGACAGAATACGGGTATTCGATGTATACTATGACAGAATACGGGTATTCGATGTATAATATGACAGAATATGGAATGAATGTGATCAGGGATGAATGTGAACTGATTGATGTATTAAGTAAGATCAAGGGAAGCTCTCTGTGATGGTTCGAGCAACGTGAAGATGGAATAAGAATGAAAGGAGCCGAAATAATGCTGTAAAAATTCTAACACTTAGAAGAATACAAAGTATGGTAAGTAGGGTATGATGTTTTGAAAGAAACAAATGTAAAAAGTCAAAGAAATCGTAGATTTTTTTAAGAAGGTGTATGGACGTAGAAGAAGCGAAAGATGCGTGGTGGGGTAGGAAAGTCTGACGCTGTCTCTTATCTGCCTACCCGGACAGGTAAATGGTGTGATGGTAAGGACGTATGTTAAATCAGTATTTCATACTAAAATTCCGTCACAAATATTTTTTTCGTACATATTCTTACAAATGTGTTTTTCTTAAACGATTTCAGCGCAGGTGAAATGTGGATTGGTTCCTTTATGCATAATAATGTCCAATAAATGATTTTGTTGAATAAATACTAAGCTATTGGACACCCTTACACGTCCTTATTTATTACGATGTGATACAATTATTTGAATAGCTTCAATTGCAATATAATCTTACGATTTAATGGTTCACAATTGAGAATTAAGTTAAAATAATACGTGTTGTGTTGCAAGGCAGCACCTAACATACTATTGTATACGATTCGCTGGTCTTCAGTGCGGAAGAGCCAAGCATAGATCTACTCCTGAACAACACGGGCATTTTTTCCGTCTAATATTTTGGGGTGTAAGGAGACCTAAAACGAGTAGAAAAAAATATATAATACTATTCATTGACCTTTTTGCTGAAAACTATTATTGGTATTATCACTGTTTTTCCACTTAAAATTATTGTCAGACCGGTTTTGACATTATTATAATCTTGAAATGATAGTAATATTGAAACCGGTCGAACAATTATTTTAGTATACCATCAATGTTCTTTGAAGATTTTTTTGTATGAGAGGTCCTTGGATCACCTAAGCCTTGGTGTGTCTTCTGTTTGTATAATACGTACGGTAGTTTTTGTATATGGTTAATATTAATGTTTATACTTTTTGTAACAAGTTGGTTTTATATTTATGCGCACTCAAAATTCTAATTTGAATATTAATATTGAAACTATTTTAATGATCGATAACAGACCGTACATTGTAATGAACAAATAAATAAATAAAATACAGTAATATCAAAACCGGTCGAACAATAATTTTAATATACCCTCTATACCCTCTATAAGTGGAAAACAGTGTTTGTATTGTACTACGAGTTATGATAGTTTTCAGCACCCGTTTCCAATGTAACTGCATGAATTTAAATGTTTCCTTTTTTGCGAAAAATTTCAAGGACTAAACTTTTAGCTGGTATGTATCCCCTCTAGTACCCCTTCTACATGTATCAAGTAGGTACAAAGCAACTTTTAGCTGGTATGTATCCCCTCTAGTACCCCCTTCTACATGTATCAATTACGAGGCAACTTTTACCTGGTATGTATCCCCTCTAGTACCCCCTTCTACATATATCAAGTACGAGGCAACTTTTAGCTGGTATGTATCCCCTCTAGTACCCTCTTCTACATGTATCAAGTACGAGGCAACTTTTAGCTTTTATGTATCCCCTCTAGTGCCCCCTTCTACATGTATCAAGTACGAGGCAACTTTTAGCTGGTATGTATCCCCTCTAGTACCCCCTTCTACATATATCAAGTACGAGGCAACTTTTAGCTGGTATGTATCCCCTCTAGTACCCCCTTCTACATGTATCAATTACGAGGCAACTTTTAGCTGGTATGTATCCCCTCTAGTACCCCCTTCTACATATATCAAGTACGAGGCAACTTTTAGCTGGTATGTATCCCCTCTAGTACCCCCTTCTACATGTATCAAGTACGAGGCAACTTTTAGCTGTTATGTATCCCCTCTAGTGCCCCCTTCTACATGTATCAAGTACGAGGCAACTTTTAGCTGGTATGTATCCCCTCTAGTACCCCTTTCTACATATATCAAGTACGAGGCAACTTTTAGCTGGTATGTATCCCCTCTAGTACCCCCTTCTACATATATCAAGTACGAGGCAACTTTTAGCTGGTATGTATCCCCTCTAGTACCCCCTTCTACATATATCAAGTACGAGGCAACTTTTAGCTGTTATGTATCCCCTCTAGTGCCCCCTTCTACATGTATCAAGTACGAGGCAACTTTTAGCTGGTATGTATCCCCTCTAGTACCCCTTTCTACATGTATCAATTACGAGGCAACTTTTAGCTGGTATGTATCCCCTCTAGTACCCCTTTCTACATGTATCAAGTACGAGGTAACTTTTGTATCGCAAAATAAATTGAAAAACTTCTTTATGATTTTTTTTAATTTGCGTTACTTTAAAAGATATTGAAAACTGTGCTCAAATCGAAATTAAGTGTTTTTCAATAATTTTCCGCAAAAAAATATGGATCCCAAATGAAATGAAATGAAATACTCACCCATCGTCTATGCTGGAACTCTCGGAGGAGCAATCCTCGTAAGACGTAGGTGAAAGCAGCATGCCTGATGGTTTTGGAACAACTACACTGAACTGACACTACTTTCACACCTTTTCCCTCCTTCGTTTTTATTTATTTATTGGAATATCGTCCCATCTTGTCCTATTTCTATTTCATATCTGGCTTATTAAACATTTGCTCTATCTAAAATATATTTTAGCACATGAAAAAAAAAGTATTATAATATCGAAGTTAGTTTTTTTAAACATCTAGAAACCATTTAAAAAAGTCGGAAGAACACTAAAGTACCATTTATCCCACAACCGTTTTCTTATTCAAAAATTGGGCGTATAATTCTCAATACAGCGTAATTTATTTTTTGTAAAATATTTTAACGGTATTATTTTAATATAATTTTGTGAAAATAAACGGGAAGTTTTTATAATAAACTAGATCAAGAACGAACATTTTATGGGCGCGGGCCGTCGAAAGAACGCGCAGAAATTAAGTAAATAAATGAATAACATTACACAGGTGAGTTGTATTGATAACGATAAAGCGATAACATGTGTCGAACATTTTATCAGTCAACTGGGGAGATACCCCGGTCGGCAAAGTGGGGAAAAATATTTTTTCAGGTTTCCTGCCCATAGAGACTTACACAAAATATTCCAACACGGAATAAAGATTCTTTCTTTTCCTTTCCTCTCCACCATCCATTCCTTTCCTTTTGATTGATGATATCTCACTTTATATGAAAAATAATGTTCGGGTGATTGTCCGTCTTTGTGGGGTTCGTGGGCATGTGCTCACGTATGTGTTTATGGATTTCGTGGGGATGGATAGTCATTTGAATGATGTATGCCACCACGTAACTTGATTCTTTTACTTTTGTCTGGTTGGTTGGAAGAGATTGCCGCCTGGCAATAAGCCCGCCAGATTGTATTTCCAATAAAAGTGTTAAATAAATAAAGATGAAGTGGCGCTAGGCAAGGCCGTGGGGCCAACCATGTTGAAGTGAATTGATAAACATACATACATCTATACCTTAACGCCATTTCCCTGACGGGGTAGACAGAGAGGCCAGAAAGTCTTTCCTATCTCGACACACCTCCATTTTTTATTACACTTACTTTGTATAGAATACAACCTGGTGGACTCATTGCCATGTGGCAAGCTTTTCCAACCAACCAGAACGATGTTAAAGGGGCTTTAAGTGAAAACCAAGCTGGAATCATTTTTAAAAATATCTGGGTTCTAGCTGGAATTGAATCTGCCAACCCCGGGCTGGAAGACAAACGTCTTACCAACAAGGCTACGGAAGTCGTTTTTCGCCTCTTCTATATCCATACACCTTCTTAAAGAAATTTCTTTAATCAATTCACTTAATCCAATCTTATTTCCCTTAAATTTCTTTCTAACGCCTTCCACTCACATTTACACCGTATATTTGTTTTGTTTGTCTTTCTTCAATCATTCGTTCCACACGCCCAAACCATCTCCGAGTGCATTTCTTCATCATAGTCCTTCAGTTCACATTCATATATTATCACTTCATTCCGTATTCCGTCATACATTGTCACCGTATATATTCTTCTAAATGCCCGCGTTCTTATAACATTTATACAGTTCCTATCACTTTATTTCCATGTCCACATTTCACTCCCATACATCAAAATTGTTACTAAAATACTGCTGGGGACTACCATCTTGGCATATTTTGATACTGTTCGGTTCAATTATAAATATATTTAAGGGCCCCATTGCCTTTGTTTCCTATCGCTACACACCGTTTGATATCCCTCTCAATTCTTCCATTAACTAAGAAAATATTACTTAAATAACAGAATTCCTTTAACTTTCTCGATAATATCTATTTTCAACTATGCATTTTAAAAAGCGATAAAATATTGTAATATATTTTAATATAATAAAAACATACTTGAATAGTTAATGGCTTTTTCTAATTGGTTGTGGTAACATAAAAATATACACGTGTACCATATATTCAATTTTCTTGTTTCACTCGATTATGTGGTCTCTATTTTTATTGTACTAGGCGAAGAATGTACAACTGAATCGGGTCTCGGGGTGTATTGTACTAGGCGAGGAATGTACAACTGAATCGGGTCTCGGGGTTTATTGTACTAAGCGAGGAATGTACAACTGATTCGGGTCTCGGGGTTTGTTGTACTAGGCGAGGAGTGTACAACTGAATCGGGACTCGGGGTTTATTGTACTAGGCGAGGAATGTACAACTGAATCGGGTCTCGGGGTTTATTGTACTAGGCGGGGAGTGTACAACTGATTCGTGTCTCGGGGTTTATTGTACTAGGCGAGGAGTGTACAACTGATTTGGGTCTCGGGGTTTCTTGTACTAGGCGAGGAGTGTACAACTGATTCGGGTCTCGGGGTTTGTTGTACTAGGCGAGGAGTGTACAACTGAATCGGGACTCGGGGTTTATTGTACTAGGCGAGGAATGTACAACTGATTCGGGTCTCGGGGTTTATTGTACTAGACGAGGAGTGTACAACTGATTCGGGTCTCGGGGTTTATTAAGGTGAATAATGAAAGAATGGAACACGTTGAGAAATACTTCTATATGGATAGTATTTTCTCAGATTATGGAAAAACTAAAAAGGATATCGAACGGCGTATAGCGATAGGAAAAGTCAATGGGGCACTCAAACATGTTATATACTCTAATTAAACAGTTTCAAAATCCGCTAAAACGATAGTCCATAATAGTATTTGGCTGCCAATGTTGATTTATGGGACTGAAACATGGACGTCGAAAAAGACTGATAGGAGCCGAATAAATGCTGTAGAATCAATGCATGTATCAAGAAGAATACACGGAGTGACAATGTATGACAGAACACGGAATGAAGTGATTAGGGACGAATGTGAGCTTATGTTAAGGCTGATGTATTAAGCAAGATGTAGAAGAGCACGCTGAGTTGGTTTGGGCGTGTGAAATGAATGAATAAAAAAAGACTAACAAATGAGATATACTCGTATAGTGCAAATATGAGTGGAAGATATGTGAGAGGAAGACCAAGTATAATATGGGTGCATCGAGCGTATGATATTTTAAAAGGAGGAAACATAGAAAGACTAAGCCGAAATAAATACAAGTTAGTGACAATTTGAATTACAAATCTATGAGGGGCATGGCCGCGCTCTAACGCATTGGACTTCCGTGCGGAAGGTCGTCGGTTCGAATCCCGCGCTGTGCTACTCCCCTCGAAGGACACATGCATTTTTCCCGACAAGTAATCGGGGGTATAACGATACCTATGACTTTGGTCATATCAATTGTTCCAGAAAAAAAACATGTCGGTGTGCTCCGATCGTCTCACTTCGGTGTGCTATCGGAATTAGTACAGTGGTGTGGTCGGTGAGTTTGCTGGTGTGCAACAGCTCACTCACTTAAAAAAATTAATTCCACGGCACAACTTCGCTTTCCAACTGAATTGACGTTGGAATGGCGAGGGGATCATCCTCGACTACGAGGCCCAGTAACGACGACGTATTATAAATGATTAAATAGTTTTCAATTATTTAATCCTTTGACGTAAAAATATCGATTATCGAAAACATATTGCGCCGAATTTGAAAATATGACAAAAAAACGATATTTTTTTATATATAATAAAAACACGGTTAGTTCGTTTTATTCCGTTTTATTTATTGCAAATCACAATGCATTTCAACACCTGCTGTGTCATCATCAGGTGAGTTGTCAAGAACTACATAATATATTAATGACACTATGATGTGTGTTGTTCACGATAGAATAGAGTAAAAATGTCTATACTATTTGTTGTTTATGGTACAAAGGGGAAATAGGGTTAGAAGCGGAGAAGTGGATAAATTTAATTGATTATTTATGATATTCTTGTCGGCCTTATATGTTAGGCTTTTTATTGTGTAATATGTGTAGTATGTTTGTGTTTTTTTTTTAAATAGGCTTCTTTTTAAATAGGTCTCCCTGGTGGACGCCGTCCATCCGGCACCCCATGCAGAGCTATGTATGGGATTCTTGTGGAATTCATCTTCTGTACATGTTGGTACCAGTATCGTCGACGCTGTCGTCCCCATCTGACCATATCTTGGACCTCTCGGATTATGATGTTCCTTCCACGATCACGCAAATTCTTCCCAGCGATAGCGCGTAGAGTTCTCATTTCCGTTGTCCTTAGCATACTTTTTGTCCTGACAGTGTCCGCCCTCGCTTCGATGCCATATGTGAGGATAGGTCGCACACAGGAAAAATGCCAGGTTGTACTGTATACAATAAAAGAGCAATATCCAATAGGACGACAAGGGGAGATGTTATGGGATGAGCACAAAACATTTGTTAGAATCTCTCTTAAATGTATTTTCTTAACATATGTGTAATTACACGATATATATTTTATTTGCATCCTTTATCGTTATCAATAAACCCAGTATTTATTTGTTTTAATTTTATATATCAGCCGTCTCACAAGGGTCATTGTACGCTCTGAGACAGCTGACTTACACCAATCACATCTAAGAGCACATTAAAAGTTCAACAGACCCGAGTTACAGCCGCTCGTGAGATTTCATAACACTCAGGAAAAAAATTGTCTCTGCTTTGTTACTTTGTTTTGTTAGTGGGGGTGTATCTCAACTGACGAGGTGCTGTGAGATGAGCTAAGGCCTTTTGATAGCTACTGTCATAAATGTTTATTATCTTCCATTACATCGAAATATATGTATAATTTCAGAATATATATCTACTCGTGTATAGTGAGCCAGTATATTCTCCCAGTACTTACGTATGGCTGCGAGACATTGACGGTCACAGTAAAGAACACACAACAGTTCCAGACCGCACAAAAAGGCATGGAGAGATGCATGTTGGGATATACAAAAAGAGATCGTAAACGAAACACATGGATTCGCAATATTACTAAGGTAGAAGACGTTATAAAGGTGTGCAAAAGAATGAAGTGGCAATGAGCAGGACACGTAGCTGGAATGTCAGACTCCCGATGGACATCTGAAATAATCCAATGGTAACCAAGAGGCCTAAAGAGGCCCAGAAGAAGATCGAAATTACGCTGGATAGATGAAATCAGGAAGCATGGCAGCATCACATGGCATCAACGAGCAAAAAACCGAACTATTTGGAGTCAACTTGGGTAGACCTTCATCCAGCAGTGGATCGACCCAGGTTGACAAGGATGATGATGATATAGTGAGTGGAAGACGTGGTAGAGGCAGACCAAGAAAAATATGGGTGAATCAAATGCATGATATTTTGAAAGAAGGAAATGAAAAAGTCAGAGAAATCGTAGGACCTGTATGTTAAAGTGTATGGATGTAGAAGCGACAAAATATGTGTATTGTGATAGGAAAGTCTGGCGCTCTCTTCTTTCTGCCTACCTCGTTAAGAAGAAAGGGTGATGGTATGTATGTATGTATGTTGCTATGAATATAAGCCTATATTTATTATTAAAGTATGTGTTCCATCGTTAACAGAACATTTGATCAAGTTCGAAAGAATGCAGACTTTGGAAGTTGCAAATAAAGAGTAAGAAATATATAGTCAAGAAACAATAGCACGGCTACAGAATAATTCACGGAACTTGGAGTCATATCCTTTTTGCGATAGATAACATCGCAGGGCATACTAAAATGTCTGTATGGCAGTCCAAGCGGTCAGACAATGGAAATAGTTTCCTGTCTAAGGAGCGCTGAAGTGGCACAGCGAGCGGTGCCTGCTGATCTAGAGGAAGTCCGAGGAGACACAATGGGTGGGCTCACCAGACTACCGCAGCGCGTCCCGTACTCTTGTTAACTGTGGCTTGGAAAGTTTTCAAAACCACTAAAATACTTGCATCAGTATTTTTCCGAAGTCTTGTTCACGTCAGTAAACATTATACCGATCTTAATGTGTCCAGGAATGGAGACTCCATGTATTCTCTTTAATCTGTCACTTTAATAGTCTTATCTGACTATTTCGTCTATCTATCAAGTTTTATCATTGATCTTCTATGTTAGTTGAACACATATCAAGCTACGCGTACTGAAGTTCGCTCCTTATGCGACAGTATATGTCTATCACAAATTGGCTTATAGTCATCTCTGATGGCTCTAACATCAAGTACTCTGATCTATCACTTCGTATTGTATCGTATGTTATACTCGTCATGTGTAATGGGCATTTATTAATGACATCAAATATATCATAGATATGACAAATTGAGTAACATTACCACCAATTGCAGATTTTTATTAGGTCAGTGTTGAACATAGTTTACCTCTACGCGACTTCTCCAAAAACGGCTGTCATAATCGAGTGAGCTCACTGAGAGCAGAATAAAACATGATGATTAGCGCGAGAGATATAAAGACGTACTAAATGGCATGCTCAAAAACATAAATGCTCAATACAAAGGATGCAACAGCAAGAGCCAAATGAGGTAGAGCTGTTGCTGATTATCAGGGACTCAATTGAACAATAAGATGCAGACAAGCTGTTTTCCAAGGTGGATTCCAATTGAAATCAAATGCGCAACCCCCGGGTTGGGAGACAAGCGTCTTACCAACTAGGCCACGGAGGTTATCAACAAACATTGACCATCATAAGTGTGATTCGTACCGTATCTAAAGACGGGCAGTGTCAGACCCAGCAGTGTCGATGGTCGATCGGCTCTAAACGGAACTTGCAAAGGTCAGCTCCATTCAATGCCTCCCTCTGCTGTCACAAACAACGCCCAGATGCAAGATAAGATAACGAATGCTCGTGTATGGCATCGATATATTGAATTTACAACTATTATATCTGGCCCATCACTCTTATCTTATCTTTTTCTTGATTGATCGATACTCGGAAATGGCAACTATTCCTGATGTCCCCTGCTATGTGGGCACTTGCTATTTGTGACTTGACTACATAAAATAAACCCAATTGGATATATTTAGAGGCTTTTGTGGTTCTTCTTATTAACTTAATAAGGTATTTTGAAGTATTGTACCATCTGGTTTGGCTTAAGAAGCCGATGTTTCGAAAACGACAAACCAAGCATCAAAATCATCATTACTGAAACTATGCATTATTTCATCTATTTATTTATTTATCACTTTTATTGCAAAACAATCTGGCGGGCTTATTGCCAGGCGGCAATCTCTTCCAACCAACAAGACAAAAGTAAATGAAGCAAGTTACATGGTCGCATAAATCATTCAAATGACTATCCATCCCCACGAAATCCATAAACACATACGTGAGCACATGCCCATGAACCCCACAAAGACGGTCAATCACTCGAACATCTATCACATAATCAAAAGAAGGGTGAGTACAGTACAGTAAGATATGTTGTGAGAGAGGAAGACCGTGCCCATAGAACTTTTATTGCAGAATTTTGATATCATTGTTATATTTTATTATTACAAGCGATGATGGCAACGGTTTTAGGCATCCATTTGGTGTCTTTGGATAATGGATACTACTGTATCTCGTATCTTTTTAAGAATCTGAAATGATATCATCCCTACTAACAGTAACTTCCGTTTGGTCTAATCTTCCATAATTCACCCGGTTCCGTTCTCAATAACACTGAATAATTAATGGATTGTTATTTGTTTACAAACAAATTACGTTTTTTCATTGTTTTTTTTTGGTACACAGACATTGTCTAGTGATGTGAAAAGAGATTGTTGACAATTTAAGTATCGTTTCTGATTTCGTCATTTCGTCAGTATTGAAGGTGTCTTTATTATTGGATAATTAAAGCGATATCTTAATCGGCACAGCACACCTGCATCTCCATATCTCAAGCTATAGAGATAAATTATACACTATACCAGTGTTTCCCAAGCTTGCTTCTACCCCTTTATAAACAGATTTTTCCGGCGTACCCCGGTTTTCACAAAAAAATATTAATTATATTAGTGGTATTGTTTGTGTACACAGTATGACGTTTGATCTTGGCTTTTTTTCCATTAAAATTTCACAAACAAAAACTGTGTTTGTTACATACAGTACCCGGCGATAAGTAATACACATCGGGCTTAACAAAGAGACTGTCGGCCATAAACGGCTAATTTCGGCTTTGTAGAGCGTCGTGTCTGTCCCTAGAACGCTTGACAACGACTGACCAATCGCGACGGAACACGTGTATGAATGACAGAGACGACGCTCTACAAAGCCGAAGTTGGCCGATTATGGCCGACAGTCTCTTTCTTAAGTCCGATGTGTATTACTTATCGCCGGGTACTGCACATAATTATACTAAAAGGACAATTTATATAGCTCCGTTTAGAGAGCAACCACTTATCAAGGGCACTCTAACTCAGGATTCGAACTCCCTATTATTGACAAATTAAAAATCGAGTGTAAGGATAGGAAGGTAGTGGTTTCAACCATAAATTAGGTACTTCCCAGTATCTGCATATGTTCAGAAAAACATATTTGGTAAGAAAACCGTAAAAAACTTACCAATGGTAGACGAACTACAAATCAACCTATGTAGATCTTCCAATATATGTAAGTAACACATTAGGCTTCAAGCGTAGTGTACGTATGTAGTATTTTTGTTAAAAATAAGTTTTTCCACGCACGTCTTCAAATCTCTAGCGTGCCGCATTTTGGGAAACACTGCACTAAAAATGAAGACACTTGTGGGTCGGATAGGATTGCGATGTCATGTTTTCATATTATTTATTTATTAATAATACGAATATATCGGCAGATTATGTATTGTTTAATTAACAATCGATATAAGACAAGGGACAATAAAAGAATCACCTGCAAAAAGGAATAAATGGGGCCCCAAGAACATAACATAACATAATAAGACCAGTCAACTGTAATTGCCTAGATTCCAAGCTTTGTTAAATTCTCGAAGGCTTTTGCGATTATTATTATCTACGGTGTTTTTGTCAATTTTATTTATTTATTTAACACTTTATTATATACTAATCTAGTACGTCAATTACTAGGTGGTAATCTCTACCAACCAACCAACCACACATAATTAAATAAAGGAACAAAAATATTCAAATTTGAATGAAATTCTTGAACAAAAGAAATAATAACAATAAAAATGAGATATTATCAACTAACCCCTTCAGACCTGACTTAATTCTCAGGTTTTAAAAAATATTTTAAATATAAAAATAATTTAAATGCAACATTATGTCGTATTAGTTTAGAAAGATGGCGCCCAAAGCGTTCAGTCGATAATACAGTATCCTACACTTCATTTGTTATTATTGAGAATAGAAATATACCACAAAGTGCATATGCACTCTGTGTCCATTATAATGGACACCAGGTCTGAAGAGATTAATGTGTATCTATATGAGGTGCATGACCGCGCAGTAACGCGCTATACTTCTGTGCGGAAAGTCGTCGGTTCGAACCCCGCGCGCTATGCTACTCCCCTCGAACGACACAGGCACTTTTTCCGCCTCGAGTTCGAGGGTATTAAGGATACCTATGACTTCAGTCATATTTATTCTTTAAAAAATTAAAAAAAAAAGAAGGAATGTTGGAGAGGAAAAGAAAATCGTGAATGAAACACGTTATATGTGTATCATTGACATCCAAGTATAAGGTATAAAATCTTTTCGAGTTTTGCTCGCGTCGCATATTTTTCATTTGCGGTAGTAAAAACTCTTTATTTACTTTTGTCTGATTGGTTGGAAGATATCGCCACCTGACAACAAGCTCGTCAATAATTTTAGAATGAAGTATAAAATAAAAAAAATTAATAAAAAAAAATCAAGCGCCAAAAAAAAACAACTTATTTTGTTCCATCTTCAGAATGATAAAAAAAACGTTCGAGCAATTTGGTATACTTGTACAATGGCCGATTAACGATTATCTTTTATAATAATATACATTCAGCACTTTTCGAATTAAGTAACACAACGAAAATTTTATCCTAACGACACGTATCCGAGAAATAAGTGTAATTGGATCGAGTCAATGAAATGTTGAAAATGTTATCCTAACGACACGTATCCGAGAAATAAGTGTAATTGGATCAAGTCAATGAAATGTTGAAAATTTTATCCTAACAACACGTATCCGAGAAATAAGTGTAATTGGATCGAGTCAATGAAATGTTGAAAATTTTAGCCTAACGACACGTATCCGAGAAATAAGTGTAATTGGATCAAGTCAATGAAATGTTGAAAATTTTATCCTAACAACACGTATCCGAGAAATAAGTGTAATTGGATCGAGTCAATGAAATGTTGAAAATTTTAGCCTAACGACACGTATCCGAGAAATAAGTGTAATTGAATCAAGTCAATGAAATGTTGAAATTTTTTTCCTAACAACACGTATCCGAGAAATAAGTGTAATTGGATCGAGTCAATGAAATGTTGAAAATTTTAGTCTAACGACACGTATCCGAGAAATAAGTGTAATTGGATCGAGTCAATGAAATGTTGAAAATTTTAGCCTAACGACACGTATCCGAGAAATAAGTGTAATTGGATCAAGTCAATGAAATGTTGAAAATTTTATCCTAACAACACGTATCCGAGAAATAAGTGTAATTGGATCGAGTCAATGAAATGTTGAAAATTTTAGTCTAACGACACGTATCCGAGAAATAAGTGTAATTGAATCGAGTCAATGAAATGTTGAAAATTTTATCCTAACAACACGTATCCGAGAAATAAGTGTAATTGGATCGAGTCAATGAAATGTTGAAAATTTTAGTCTAACGACACGTATCCGAGAAATAAGTGTAATTGGATCGAGTCAATGAAATGTTGAAAATTTTAGCCTAACGACACGTATCCGAGAAATAAGTGTAATTGGATCAAGTCAATGAAATGTTGAAAATTTTATCCTAACAACACGTATCCGAGAAATAAGTGTAATTGGATCGAGTCAATGAAATGTTGAAAATTTTAGCCTAACGACACGTATCCGAGAAATAAGTGTAATTGGATCGAGTCAATGAAATGTTGAAAATTTTATCCTAACGACACGTATCCGAGAAATAAGTGTAATTGGATCGAGTCAATGAAATGTTGAAAATTTTATCCTAACAACACGTATCCGAGAAATAAGTGTAATTGGATCGAGTCAATGAAATGTTGAAAATTTTACCCTAACGACACGTATCCGAGAAATAAGTGTAATTGGATCGAGTCAATGAAATGTTGAAAATTTTATCCTAACGACACGTATCCGAGAAATAAGTGTAATTCGATCAAGTCAATAAAATGTTGAAACAGTGAAATGTAAGGAACGAGTAAGAAATACAGAAAGAAATTAAAATAAAGTGAATGGACAATGTAAAATTTGGCACTCTTTACTCTCGTTCCAATAGTAGGTTTATATAAAATGTAAATGTTCACAGATGACATTGCAACACGTATAACTGCATCGCTGCAATTGGGAGAGATTTGTTCAAATATTGCGACATGCATAATGTAATCCACTTCATAGAACACGACAGCATTGTGTCATGCACTCAGTTGGGTGAAGACGGTTCAAATCTCGACCTCGGATGCAATCTGATGGGACCATGACATTATAGTGAGCTGTCGCTGGTTCATACGTTTTTCATAAAACGTCTACGTGATTTGTTTGCTGAAAGAATATTTATTTACCATACGACACTCGGAGGTAAGATCCATTGATGGAGAAATAAAATAAAAACGACGACCTCCGTGGCTTAGTTGGTAATACGCCCGTCTCACAGCCCGGAGATTGCGGGTTCAAATCCCGCTTGAACCCAGATTTTTTAAAAAGTATTCCAGTCTGGTTTTTATTTAAGACCTCTTTAACATTTCTAGTTAGTTGTCAGAGATTGCCAGATGGCAATAAACCCGGTAGATTTTACTGTATACAACGAAAGTGTAATACAATACAAATGATCAAAAACCCTGGAAATCATAATTTTTTTTTAAACTCGCTTTGAAAGTTATATGTTAGCTTTTTGAGACATTAAGTATTTAGGGGACGATTTAGACTTTTTAATGCGGTCGAACTATGCAAATGTTGATTTTGTTTTATTTTGTTTGTTTGCATCTAGTTATATTCTACATAACGCATGGCATAACACGTGTATGTATTGTAGCATCTTATGTTATATCTATGTTTGCCTCTAGCTATAATATATTATATTCTCCATAACCCATGGCATAACATGTGTATGTATTGTAGCATCTTATATATATATATATGTTTGAATCTAGCTATAATACATTATATTCTCCATAACACATAGCATAACATGTGTATGTATTGTAGCATCTTATATCTCTATTTGCATCTAGCTATAATACATTATATTCTCCATAACACATGGCATAACATGTGTATGTATTGTAGCATCTTATATCTCTGTTTGCATCTAGCTATAATACATTATATTCTCCATAACACATGGCATAACATGTGTATGTATTGTAGCATCTTATATCTCTATTTGCATCTAGCTATAATACATTCTATTCTCCATAACACATAGCATAACATGTGTATGTATTGTAGCATCTTATATTTCTATTTGCATCTAGCTATAATACATTATATTCTCCATAAGCCATAGGATAACATGTGTATGTATTGTAGCATCTTATATCTCTATTTGCATCTAGCTATAATACATTATATTCTCCATAACCCATAGAATAACATGTGTATGTATTGTAGCATCTTATATCTCTGTTTTCATCTAGCTATAATACATTATATTCTCCATAACACATGGCATAACATGTGTATGTATTGTAGCATCTTATATTTCTATTTTCATTCGAACCCTGGATTTGAAAAGTATTTTGTAAAAATATTAATAGTCTCAAACTATCGTTTGTAAATAAATATTTAGCGATATTTGTTAACTACGTATGTTGAAGACTGCCGCTGTTCTTCATATCAGTCGGATAAGGTTTTTCGAAGTGTTGTACCGCGTGGTTTAACTTACGAGTTACTTACGATGATGCCTCATATTGCTGGGAATTGGAGTCAAAGCAACATAACATAACATAACATAACATAACATACTTCATTTTTACATTTTGAAATGCAAACTCCTGTTTTTTTCCAGAGGATTTATTTCCAAATATTAGGTCCTTACATATGAAATTGGCGTTTTGCCGTACTGGCAACTTTGATCTCAAATATCTTCTCTTTGGTTAGGAATTCCAAATTCAAATTTATACAGCTATTTACTCAAGTATTTGTGTTTTGAAAAGTTTACAAAACAGTTTACAAATCAGTTTACAAATCAGTTTAAAAAAATCAGTTTACAAAATGGAAAACTTGAAATATCGCGTTATTTACGAGTACGAGTTCCACCGTGGCACCAGTGCTGCAGAAACGGCTCGAAGGATTAATGATGTGTATGGCGACGGTGCCGCAAAAGAAAACACAGTGCGTTTTTGGTTCCAACGTTTTCGTTCTGGAAATTTCGACCTGCAGAACAAGCCCCGTAGACGGCCGGAGACCAAAGTTGATAATGAAGAATTGAAGGCTATTGTGGAAGCGGATCCATCGCAAACCACGTCCGAGTTAGCTGCAGGCTGCGGTGTTAGTGATAAAACTGTTTTAATCCACTTGAAGCAAATTGGGAAGGTGAAAAAGCTTGAAAGGTGGGTACCTCACGAATTGAGTGAAGCAAATCAACAAACGCGCGTTGACTGCTGCGTTGCATTACTCAACCGGCACAATAATGAAGGAATTTTGAATCGAATCATTACCTGTGATGAAAAGTGGATCCTGTATGATAATCGGAAGCGCTCATCGCAATGGCTGAACCCTGCCGAACCAGCCAAACCATGCCCCAAGCGAAAATTGACTCCAAAAAAGTTACTTGTGAGCGTTTGGTGGACTAGTGCTGGTGTCGTTCACTACAGCTTTCTTAAATCTGGCCAGACGATTACGGCAGATGTCTATTGTCAGCAACTCCAAACCATGATGGAAAAGCTAGCTGCTAAACAACCGAGGCTGGTTAATCGCTCTAGGCCACTGCTGCTTCATGATAACGCTAGACCACAAACTGCACAACAGACGGCTACCAAATTAGAAGAGCTTCAATTGGAATGTCTAGGACATCCACCGTACTCTCCGGACCTTGCCCCAACAGATTACTATTTTTTTCGAAATTTGGATAACTTCTTGCAAGGGAAAAAATTCAACTCCGATGGGGCAGTCCAAACCGACTTCAAAGATTTTATTGATTACCGTCCGAATGGTTTTTTTAGTAAAGGGATCGATGAACTACCTATGAGATGGCAAAAGTGCATAGATAGCAATGGTACATACTTTGATTAAATAAATATATTATATTAAAAAAAAATCAACTTTATGTTCCTCCCAAACAAAACGCCAATTTCATATGTAAGGACCTAATATTATAAATTCACTCTGAACGTGGAGAAACTCACAAAGAAATTTTTGAGATTTCTTTTCTTACGTGCTACCCGAAACACCCTACAAGGTTTCGTCTAGGTATGTTGGGATACTACCTTTTTAGCTTGAGGAGGGATATGAGAGTTTCTTCTTATATATTTCTTCTTATATATGGTTTTATGTTCCTGACAACTATTCGAGGTGCAGAAGTATTGACCAATTTAGACTGATTATTCCAATACTTATGCTGACGTTTGTTCAAGATTCATCCATAGAAAATAATGTAAAAGAGGTTTAAAATGAAAACCAGACTGAAACTCCATTTGAAAAAAAGTAGAAGCCAAAGGGAATTGAGCTGGCACCCTCCGGGTTGGAAGACAAGCGTCGTCGTCACAGAAGCTACGGAAGTCGTCGAGCATACTATAAAAACTAAAATGTTTGAACATGTTCGCAAGAAGTTTCCAACAAGCACACATAACATATCAACACTTTCATAAAACATACTTAACCGTTACGCCAACAAATATACCCAGCGATTTGGCATAAATCTGCGTAGTTATTTGGAAGAGATTACCATGTCTAAGGGTGTGGGCTGAAAAACATCTGGTGTCCCCGTGGCTGGGTTCGCCCTATATTGGTGGGGTGTATTTTGGCCGAGGGGATGCTATTTAGATGAGCCCAGACCTTTTGATAACTTCTGTGTTTGATGTATTGTCTGCAATTTATGTTGTTTTAGAAGTGTTATTCAGGTGTGATCTTGTACATACTATGTTGCTGTCAATAAACCTAATATTTATTTTATATTTATTTTATTTATACGGCAATAAATTTATCGATTCCACTAAGCAATTAAAAAACAAATTATCGTATGGAAATTAAATTAATATTTTATTAAGATTAATTTCCTACGGAATGAGATTAACAAATTGACTTAACCATTCGATTTGCAATATGCAAAAGTGGAATATGACGTTGTTTTTCGTTTCGTTGCACATACTTGCAAAATAAAGATTGAAAACAGCATATTGGCATAAGCGAATAATGCAAATATACACGTATCTAAAGTCGGAATCCGTTGTCACGTGGCCATTATCGATTGAGTACATCTGGATTCAGGGCAATGTTTTTGAATCAACTGCAATAGCAGCCTCAGAGATCTGTGGTATGGAACAATGGGTGATAACCCAAAATATACGTAGGTACTACGAGTATATTGAACTTCTCACGATGTGCAATTATAGAAGAATCGAAACAAGAAGGCGATATAATCCATTGCGATATTCCTACTGAAGGCTCTTCAAGGTAGTTTTAACTGCCCCGCGATACTAGAAGCACTGAGTTTATATGTCCCCGATAAATATAGCCGTGCAAGGAATCACCCTCTGTTCTACATACCAACTTACAGGACGAATATCATGGTTAAACACTCAGTCACGCGTGGTATCGAGATATTGAACCAACTGAGTGACACTGTGGATACGAGTACGAGTAACATATACTCGGCACCGCCTAGAGCAGTATGAGAAGAATCCTGGCTGATATTCTTCCTCACGAGTACCCTAATAAGTAGCAGACCCTCTTTGTATAACATCATAAATTCGTGCAAAGTGGTGAGTAGAAAAAGGAGAATCAGTTATCGTGGTTAAGACTTACTTTTCTTCTCCATACAAAATATGATGCAAGATGTTCTATTTGTAATATTGAAGATTTCGCTCATTGTCTGTTTTAATACTTTTTCTTGTTATTTCATGCAATTGTGTTAAATCTGTATCAACTGTAAAATTAAGAAACGAAATCTCAGAGCTCTGCAATTATAGTATAATGCATCTCCTGATCTTCAAGATCGACCAAACGAGACTAATAAGTTATAGTTTTTGATGTGAAACTTCTATAGGTGCGGTAGGGCAAATTGTCCTGAACGTCACGAAAAGTGAAACGGTGTATTATATTATTATTTTATTATTATTAAATATTTTATTTATTAATAAATTATTATTAATTATTTTAATATTAATAATTATTTATTATTAATAATAATGAATATTATTAAGTGTATTATATTATTATTAAAAATAAATATTATTTTTATATTAATATATTTAATAATTATTAATTTTATTTTATATTAAATTTTTTTATTTAATATTTATTTTATATATAATTTATATTTAATATCTAATTATAATAATATACATATGTTATTCTAATATTAATAATTATATTATTATTGTATTATAATTAATTATAATATAATTTATTAATAATATAATTTAATAAAAATAGTTTAATATTAAATAATTATTTAAAAATAATTAATTTTATTATTAATAATAACATAAAAATATAAATTTATTTAATATTAAAAAATATAAATTTAATATTATTAAGCGTATTATATTATTATTAAAATTATTATTTAATATAAAAAATAAAAAAAATAATATATTTTTATTTAATTAAGAGAGTTTTTCTTGAATTAAATTCCACATAACCATTTCCTAATCCTAAAAAAAATACGGTAACAAATGAAAAAAAAGCAATGCATAAAATCGACTTTTCCTAGGAGCTAAGAAGTTTCACTTCTACCGCGCGAGTCTCACGTATCTGTTTTTTTCCGTTAGGCCTTTTTTCTTGATGAACCTATTCAGTGCAATATTCTGCCTGTGGAGCTTTGCACTGAAGATAATTTGGAAGCTTTCAGACCAAAATTTAAACGTTACCACGTCGAGCGCGTGCGAGTATTGTTACCAGACGAACTCTTAAGCTAGACTGGGAGTCTTTTTTTACTAATTTTCTTGGGATCACCGGGACTGAACCATCTTACTGACTGGGCTACATATAATGTCGAGTCGACGACCTCCGAGTGTTGTGCGTGATGTAATCATAAACGCCACGAGAGAAGTGATAAGGTTAAAGGAACATAAATATTGTAACGCTTGTGATTAAGCGATTCATCACGGCAATGTGATAAAAAGCAAACGAGGCTCGTGTGTCATTGATAAACGTGTGGAATTGATTGTTGTTTTGTAAAACATTACATTTTATTTATATACGGTGATATAAAATACTTTATCTGCGGTTGACTGCACAAAAATGACCAGGGATTGCCCAACCAAAGCTAAAGTAGAATGTAAACAGTTCGAAGATTTCCATGACTGTTTTCTACTACTATAGTTTAACATGCCGATTAAGTTGGCTTGAATGATTGTCGACGTTTCGAAAGTGTTGCAGCCTTTATTCTCGGGGTATATGATAGTGTTCATGTACAATGGTGTAAGTCAACTAACTGTCTCAGAACATGCAATGAACCTTGTGAGATAACTGATATATCAAATTAAAATAAATGAATGATATATTATTTATAGTTAGGCGACTGATATGGTATGGGCACGTTGGACGCAGAGCACCCGATCACATTGTGAACCAGGCAATCTCCATGGATCTTCCTCGAATAACAACCAGAGGAAGACCAAAGAATTCATGGGTGGTGCAAAAAGATAACCTGATGCAGAGGCACGGCCTGGGAGACGTAGTCTGGGACAGAAGAGCATACAACCTGAGGACGAGGAGAGCTGACCCCGACAGTCTTCGCAGACAGTGAGTTGGGATGGAGCCAGGGAGAAGAAGATATTTATAGTTAAGGCATTTACACTGAGACATTGAATGTTATTTAGTCAAAAAATGTTTATTCCACTTAATATAACGGTATAATCCTACCGGTTTCAAGGTTTGCACCTAATCACCAGGGGAGCACAAACAAGTCTTGCTTACTTGTTATACCGTTATATCAAGTGGAATAAATCATGTTTGACTAAACAGAAGTCAATGTATTTAAACCTCCCCTGTGTAAATGCCGTTACTATAAATAATATATCATTAATTTATTTTAATTAGATATATCAGTTATCTCACAAGGTTCATTGCATGTTCTGAGACAGCTGACTTACACCAACGCATACATAAAAGCGTACATAAAGAATTGTTTCTCTGTTTTGTCAGGATTTAGACTAATTGTATTTCTCTTTTCGCGCTGTAATGAGTCAGGGGTTGTTATGTGCATGTTTATATTTTTAACAATTGCCATACATATTTATAGTTTTTATTGTATTTATTGCTTGTTTATTGTCATTTATTTGTATTGTATAATAATTTACGTGTACAAGGGCGTGGGCTGAAAAACATCTGATATCCTAGCGGCCGGGCTCGCCCTCTAATGTTGCGGTGTATCTCGACTGGGGGGATGTTATGAGATGAGAACAAACCTTTTGGTATTCTCTCTTTAAAACGTATGATATTTTTTTTCTATTGCCTTTAAATATATGGGAAATTTCAGAATATATACTCGTATGTAAGTACAATTTTGCTATCAATAAAGCCAGTGCATTTTTTTACGGTGGAGCGCAGTGGAGCGGCGTTCCACCACCTTTACTACGGTATATAAAAGGCTTGACAAGAAGTGAGCGCCGGCACCTTTTTTTTTTTTTTTTTAAAAAAAGCACTGAATAAAGCTATATTTATTTATTTAGATACTGCTCAAACATTACAGGAAGTGTTACTGCTACTATTTAGATACTGCCCACACATTACAGGCAGTGTAACTGCTACTATTTAGATACTGCCCAAACATTACAGGCAGTGTTACTGCTACTATTTAGATACTGCCCAAACATTACAGGCAGTGTTACTGCTACTATTTAGATACTGCTCAAACATTACAGGCAGTTTTACTTCTACTATTTAGATACTGCTCAAACATTACAGGCAGTGTTACTGGTACTATTTAGATACTGCCCAAACATTACAGGCAGTGTTACTGCTACTATTTAGATACTGCCCAAACATTACAGGCAGTGTTACTGCTACTATTTAGATACTGCTCAAACATTACAGGCAGTGTTACTGCTACTATTTAGATACTGCCCAAACATTACAGGCAGTGTTACTGCTACTATTTAGATACTGCCCAAACATTACAGGCAGTGTTACTGCTACTATTTAGATACTGCCCAAACATTACGGGCAGTGTTACTGCTACTATTTAGATACTGCCCAAACATTACGGGCAGTGTTAGTGCTACTATTTAGATACTGCCTAAACATTACAGGCAGTGTTACTGCTACTATTAGTAAGAAGTAGATTTATTAGTCATTATTAGATACTATATGGCAAGAGAGAAACCTTTTATTTTTAGGCTTTTGTAATACATATAATGGCATGTCACACAGTACACCGCGTTTCCAAGAGAGGCTGTCCGGACAATGTAGTGTTTCCGCAGTGAGACTCAGAACATACAATAAAGAACAACTTCTTCGGAGACCTTAGCAAGCCGTAGCAAGGCATTATTGCATCCACATATGAAAAGCCGCATTCCCCGGAGAAAGGTGGGTCGGGCCACACAGTGACATAACACCGTCATTAATATGTATGAGGCTGTTTGTTGCATATTGCCAATTGGCAGATTACATCGCAATATATTTACAAATACGAGTACACTCGTATCTCGTTTTGCGGAAGAGATACGTCCCTGAAAAGTTGTACGTAAATCGAAATTTCATAAATCGAATTATGTGCATGACGTGTTCTATGAATGGAAAAAAAACAAAGAAATATTTGAGAAGGGATTAAAGTATATTCTAAAATATGCAGAACTCAAGAAAACATATACGCATGTAATAAAAATATAAAGAATTATAGCATTTATAAAGAAGAGTTAGAATATTGCATATCAGAATTTGTCGATCAGGAAGCAGGAATTGGGTGGAAACATTCATTCCAAGTTGGTGCTTTGCAAATTTTCTCTTTTCTTCTTCAAGTTGCTCATAACGATATCATAGTATAAATAGGCCAAAACCCATACGATGGTTGTCGTCAAAGAAAAAATACGAGAATTGAATGTTGAATACAAGAGAGCGAGAGAGGAATACTTGGATTCTCTCCGAAAGTAATTCGAAATTTGAATCTCGGTGGATCCGTGATACTGAACGAATTTTAAATACCTAGCTAAAATTTTTGAACCGGTGTAAAAGGGGACGATGTATAAATGATATACTCGTATATATAAACAAATTTTACATTTATGAGTATATATTTTCATAAATGTAGAATTTGTTTTACTTCCGTGAATATTTCACGGGTTGCAACTAGTCTCATTAATTTGTCCAGAATATTTTGAGCTTCTGTCTTCATCAAGATCTTCATCATTCCATGAGAATTAGATTTCACTTTTTAAAATTTAAAAAAATGTCGACTAATTTCGTCAGTGTAAAAAAATGATTTTGTCTTCCGTGTTATTTGAGGGTGAATTTCGGTCCATTTTTCGCAAATTCCAATTTGAAAATATTCCACAAATCGATTCTTTTCGTAAAGCGAATTTGTTGATTGTTTCTTTCAAATCCGTTGAAAGAGGGTCCGTAAAGTGTAGTCGGAATACCGTTATGAACTGCCTGTTTACAGGCATAATAATTTTTTCTAACGTAACAATAGGAAATGTAGTTTGATTCAAAAGTAAAAATTGATGAAAAAACAATTCACGCTATTTGAGCAATTAAAATCTTGAACGTTTCAATATCTTTATGGTAATATGGTATATCATGCATACATAACATTACGCCAATTCCCCCTGTCGGGATAGGCAGAAAAGATAAAGCGTCAGAATTTTCTCATTAAAAACAAACCTTTCGTCTCTTCTCTACACACATATAGTATATGGTATAAATTTTCTCCTTAACCGTTTTACTCGTGGACATTTTTTCAATAGTATAAAACGTCTATCATATATTATAGGCTCTCAGCACTCTAACGGTCAAACTCGATTTCTCTGACTTTTACCGTTTCCTTCTTTCAAAATATCATTAATAAAATCCAACCATACTTTTCATGGTCTTTCTCTACCACGCTTTCCACTCACATTTGAACTATATATTTCTTTTGTTAATCTTTTTTTACCCATTAATTTTTCATGTCCAACCATCTCAAAGCGCTCTTCCTTATTTAAACCAACACATCAGCCTTAAGTTGGCATTCGTCCCTAATCAGTACATTGTCACGCCATTCTCCCCAGTGCACGCATTTCTGCAGTATTTATTCAACTTCTTTCAGTATTTTTCCACTTCTACGTTTCACTCTCATATATCAAAGTTACTGTTGTGGCCTATCATTTTAACATAAATTATCAAACGTTACTGTTGTGGACTATCTCATTAACATAAATTATTAAATATCTTATCAAACGTTACTGTTGTGTACTATCATATTAACAGAAATTATCAAACATCCTAACAAACGTTACTGTTGTGTACTATCATATTAACAGAAATTATCAAACATCCTAACAAACGTTACTGTTGTGTACTATCATATTAACAGAAATTATCAAACATCCTAACAAACGTTACTGTTGTGTACTATCATATTAACAGAAATTATCAAACATCCTAACAAACGTTACTGTTGTGTACTATCATATTAACAGAAATTATCAAACATCCTAACAAACGTTACTGTTGTGTACTATCATATTAACAGAAATTATCAAACATCCTAACAAACGTTACTGTTGTGTACTATCATATTAACAGAAATTATCAAACATCCTAACAAACGTTACTGTTGTGTACTATCATATTAACAGAAATTATCAAACATCCTAACAAACGTTACTGTTGTGTACTATCATATTAACAGAAATTATCAAACATCCTAACAAACGTTACTGTTGCGTACTATCATATTAACAGAAATTATCAAACATCCTAACAAACGTTACTGTTGTGGACTATCATATTAACATAAATTATCAAACGTTACTGTTGTGGACTATCTCATTAACATAACTTATTAAATATCTTATCAAACGTTACTATTGTGTACTATCTAAACAGAAATTATCAAACATCCTATCAAACGTAACTGTTGTGGAATATCTCATTAACATCTTGTAAATTATTAAATATATTATCAAACGTCTTTGTTGTGGACTATCATATTAACAAAACTGATTAAACATCTTATCAAACGTTACTGTTGTGGACTATCATCATCTTTGCAGATTTTGATACTGCCTGGTTCTATGTTAGTATGTTTAAGTGCTCACGCTGGTTTTGTTTCGTTGTTGTTGAAGATATTTGTTAGTTTTCTAAATGCAGCCCTTCCCAACTGGATCAGTTTATCAGTATTTTGGTATATCAACATCGGAACTAAATGTTCGGGGCAAGATTGTCGCGAAAGCTAGGGTGCCAGAATCTATGTTGCCTCCTGCTGGAAGCACGTCGCATAATTAACAAATGATGGTCCGGACACGGAAATGAATGATCAGTTATTATTTATCAAATGATATATACATAAATTTAAATGTTCATTTCAAAGTTCTAGATAAAATATAATTCTTCGCTTGTTCTAAGTAAGTTTAATTTGTTTAGAAAGGATAAAATAATAACCTTTTTGAAATACTAATGCAATGCGAAACTGGTTCGGAAACCCGTTTTGCATTAACGCGACATTACCTAAAAGTTCAATGGTCCGTGGCAAGATCCTGAAATCCTTTCGTATGAATTAATATTTGAAAAATTAATTTCTTTCCAATAAAGGAATATTTTTGTACATTCAAAAAAAGGTCTTATGTATATAAAAAAAAACTATAATATTTACAGTTCATAGGAAATATCGAATTTATGTATCATAGTCTTCCTTAAACATATCCACGTGGTAAAATAAGTAATACAGGATGTCTCGCATGGCTTTATTTAATTTTTTTACTTAAAAGAACTCTTTCAAGAGATTAGTCAAGATTTTCACACAACAAATAATTCATAAATAATACCAAGGACAAAATCTCAATTATAAGTGTTCATCTCATGCACAGTTCCGTCATGTCAGCAGATCAGTGGAAATATCACTAATTATATACAGTACATGGAAAAAAAAACACATTCCTCGGTCAATTCAGTCATCTAAACTTAGCTTAGCTAGTTGACTACTTCCATGGCCTAGTAAATAAATTGATTGACTTTGAATTGGGGTTTTCGGGCTCAATTCACGATTGTGTTAAGGCCTCGGCCACCAGGTAGGAGCCTCGCTTGATGCTTAGAGGTACGCTGCGAGTTATGCGACATATCCTAGCGAACCAAAGCACCGCATACTATCGCAATGGCCACACTGCACGCTTTGCGCCATGCTACATGACGATTAGTCACCGAGTGAGTCTCCTAGCGAACAGACAGACGTATTGGTTAATTTTATTGTGTCACCGTGATTTTACAAGATGGCGGAAATTTTAATAACAGCTGTGTATAAAAGGGAGCCTTTGTGGAGCACATCGAGTAAATTATACAAAAATGTACCTGTAATAAAATCATTTTGGAATGAAGTTGCACAGGAAGTAAATAAAGATGGTAAGTTGTAATGAAATTGGTTCGTTTTGAGAGTGGCATCGTGTGTTGACTCAACCGCTCCCAACTGTCAAATGAATTTATGCGTAGCACTTTGGTGTGCCTCGTAAAACCTAGCTTAGCACCTAACGAAGCACTTTGGTGTGGCCTCGGCCTAAGATTTCGCCTGGTAACAATGTTAACACGCGTTTGACTTATTTTGTTGGCTTTTCAGATACATGGTAGTATTCCTAACACGTGCGATGACAAACTAAGACTTCTACGCCTGAATGGGTCTAAAGAAATTGTCTCCCGGTCACGTTCTTCAACCTATCAGTATTATCAATTTGAATATGTTGAAGAGTTATCCTATGGATGAATAAATTAAAGTACGATAAATAATGAAAAAAACTTCAAAGAACCTCGCATTAACTGCTACGACGTTTTATCAAATATCTCAAAATAGTTGGAGGGTTGATTTTTTTATATACACATACTATCGGTCCATCTCCCTGTCGGAGAAGGTGGAGAGGACAGAGCGTCAGATTTTTCTATCTTGACACACATCCTTAGGCTACGATTTCTCTGACTTTTGTTATTTCCTTCTTTCAAAAAACATTCAATTAATCCAACCATTATTGCGTTGGTATTCCTCTATCACGTCTTGCATTCACATTTGTACTGTATATTTACCATATTCATTCGTTCAAGGTGTCTAAATTACCTCAGAGCGCTTTTTATCATCTTACTCAATACATCAGCTATAATTTCACATTCGTCCCTGATAGCTTCATGCTGTATTCTGTCATACATGTTTACTATATACTTCTAAGTGCACGTATTTAAACAGCACCCATAAGGCTAATATCAGTCTTCTTCCACTTCTATGTTTCACTCCCATACATCAAAGTTGGTACAAAAATACTATTGTGGACTATCTATCATCTTCTTGATCTTACTTAATACATAAGCCTTAAGTTCCAACTCATCCCTAAACCACTTTATTCCGTAGTCTGTCATAAATTGTCACCCTGACTTTCTTCTTTCTATTTCTTTAAAATGTCATTCACTTGATCCAACCATACTTATCAACATATACAAGAAAATAATTACTTTTTAATGGCATTCTTATATTTTGCTATCAAGTATTGTTTTAGATCTGGCAACTACTTAACAACAAAAAGCAGGAAATTGTAATTAAATAATAATCTATAAGTAATGACCCCGGGGGGCAGTGGTTAAGTTGCCTTGAAGACATGTTGATGAAATAGTACTATTTGGGTTTTATCACGTATCTAACTTCAATCCAGAATAATTCCATAACACAATCGACCTCTATGGCCTGGTTGATAAGACGCCTATCTCCCAGACCGAGAGTTCGATCCCAGTTGGTATACACATATCTTAACCCTTCCCTCCCTGTGATGTGTAACTAGTACACATTGCTTCTAAAAACTTTAATATCTCTATAAATATAATAAATACTTGCTTCAGATTTTAGGTATCCTTCCGTAATACATTTACGCATTGAATGAATAAAATAATATTAATAATAATTAGCACTTATCGGCCACATCAGAGATATTTTGTGAAAATCGGGAATAAATTCACCAATACAATCAAACGCGTGCCAGTGTGTGACGTAGGTATATTCATTCTAAAAAAACCGTTATGAGTGAGGAAGCGACGCTATTCACGTCTCACTCTACTTCGGTATATGGGAACGCAAGAAATAGAATCTCACTTCGCTCGCTTCAGTGGTTCGCGGGATTCCGTTTGAAGTGGTCGCTTTGCCCGTTTTGTGAACATCGGCCGATGGTTTTTTTCATGTATTCAGCAAATAAATTTAAATTATTATCACTTTTGACATCAAATTTAATTAATTTAAGCGATTGGCTATGAATATTCTTATTTTTCCGATTTTAAATCGCTCATTTTTACATGTGTATTGAATACACAGCACCGGAACGCGCGGATTTTTTTAGCACAGGAAGGGAAAGGTTAAAAATGATTTCAACTTGATTTTCACTTAAGCCTTTTTGACACAATTCTGAATGTTTGGAAATTATTGCTACATGCCAATAAGCACGCGAGAGTGACGACGAACGTATGACGCGACGTTACATAATTGTTATGAATACAATAAAAGCGTAATTTTATGTTTTTTTTTTCTTAGAGTACTCTTCAACAAAGTCGAATTAGTATTTCGAACATATTTAAGAGCGTGGGCGAGAGACAATATTTTTTTCGACCTTTGTTAGTCAGTCTTTAGGTTTAGATGGCTTGAGTAAGCATGTAACTCGCGGTTCGTCATTAAACGTGTTGGCAACACTACCGCTCGCCGCGTGCGAGTATTATTAGCAGACGAACTCTTTTACCATCAGACTGGAATCCTTTTTATTGGTTACCATCTTGAATCGAACCCGAAACCCCGGGTGGAAGTTAAAAATATTACCACTAGGCTATGGAGGTCATAATACAATGATAGAGACCAGAAAAAAACAACTTACATGGCATTGTTAGTAAGATGGCTGTCTGGTTTTCCCTTAAGCTTTTTTTAACAGCTATCGGGCTGGTTTAGAAGAGACTTCCACATGGCAATAGACGTGTCAGGTTATACTGTATACAACGAAAATATAAAACAATAATGCAATGATTGAGACAAGATTAAGACAACCTCCATAGTCTTGTAAGTAAGACGCCTGTCTTCCGACCCGGGCGTTACGGGTTCGATTACACTCTGGTTTTTAAGTAAGACCTTTTAACATATTTCTGGTTGGAAGAGATTGCCACATGACAATAAACTGGTCAGGTTGTACTGTATATAACAAAAGTGTAATACTGTAGTACAAAGGGTGAAACAATATTAGATTTAATAGTGTTTTTCCAGATCTGGCAAATTGCTGAAATGCGCATGCTAAGATGGTCAGCTGGTGTGTCCTTAAGAGACAGGAAACCTAGGTGCTACATACATCAACAGTAAGATGGAGGAGAGGCGGATGGATTGAGATGTTGTGGCCACGTTGGACGCAGAGCACCCTATCACACTGTGAACCAGGCAATCTCCATGGATCTTCCTCGAATAACAACCAGGGGAAGACCAAATAATTCGTGGGTAGTGCAAAAAGATAACCTGATGCAGAGGCACGGTCTGGGGAACGTAGTCCGGGACAGAAGAGCATACAACCTGAGGACGAGGAGAGCTGACCCCAATAGTCTTCGCAGACAGTGAGTTGGGATGGAGCCAGGGAGAAGTGTTTATCCAGATCTAGTAGCTTAGTTTGTTAACGCAGCTTCGTAAAGGCCCGTTCTCACGGATCAAGTTCAATTGACCGATTATAATTGACCAACAAAAGTTGAATGAAATCTGAAGCGAGAACCTTTTTTGTCAATAGAGTTGATCAACTTTTTAGTGGATCAACTCTATTGAAACAAAGGTTCTCATTACAGATTTCATTCAACTTTTGTTGATTAACAACTATAATCGGTCAATTAAACTTCATCCGTGAGAACGGGCCTTAAACACTAGAAAACGTGCAATAAAGTAAAATATTATACAATAACAACACTCGTTTATTATAACGTGATAGTAACCTTTAGATCAGGCACAGTATCTATCTGCGTATCTAATTCGAATATAATTTATTGCGTAATAAGAAGCGAGGTTATTTCGAATGATTATATAGCATTCTTGTGAATCTTATAATATTATAGATAACATATACTCGTACATGTATCCCTCATTATATACGATCCCATTTTATGCGATTTTGATACAACTCGATTGAAATAAAATTAGGATTTTTAAATGACAAGTCGATTTGAATTAACCCGATTTAAAGGAATAAACCATATACGTTTTTTTGTCATTGATAATGAAAATAAAAAAAATAACATTTTTAGATGAAAATCAATTCATATTACGCGATTTATAGTACGCTAAAAATTTTGTCACACGTACCAGCTTCTAAAGGGGAGTATTTACTTTCCTATTTGAAAAAATCGTAATTCTTTTGATAGTTGTTTTTTTTTTGACGATGTATAACTCTTACTCCAGGCAAATACTATAGAAACTGCTGAAATGCGCACGCTAAGATGGTCAGCTGGTGTGTCCCTAAGATACAAAAGAAAAATTCACGCATTCGTGGAAGCCTAGATGTTACAGACATCAACAGTAAGATGGATGAGAGGCGGATGGATTGAGATGGTGTGAGCACGTTGGACACAGAGCACCCTATCACATTGTGAACCGGGCAATCTCCATGGATCTTCCTCGAATAACAACCAGAGGAAGACCAAAGAATTCGTGGGTGGTGCAAAAAGATAACCTGATGAAGAGGCACGGCCTGGGGGACGTAGTCCGGGACAGAAGAGTATACAACCTGAGGACGAGGAGAGCTGACCCCAACAGTCTTCGCAGACAGTGAGTTAGGATGGAGCCAGGGAGAAGAAGACAATTTTTTCTTTACAATTCGTATATGGATATATGGAGCGATATATAATAACACAACATGCGAAAATTGTCACAATTTACCTTCAAAACAATACATCAATAACTCGAACTCAACGATAATACAGGTGAATTTTTAACGTAAACACAATTTTTGCTGCTGTTCGAAGTTTGTTTAAAAAATTTAAGCTACATTGATCTGTGATTTCGGACGATCAAAAAAACTTTGGTGCCACAACTACAAGAAGATGACCAGTATATTTGGTTTCAACATGATGGAACTACCTCTCATACCATAGAGCCAGGGTCAAAAGGCAACTCTTAAGAAAGTATTTTCCAGATCGAATTATCTCCACAAACGGTGAAGTAAAATGGACCCCGCGATCATCTTATTTTACTGCAACAGACTTTTCCTAAGGGGCTATCATAAAGATAAAGTGTACGTGAACAAGACACGAACACAAAGAGACTTTTCCTAAGGGGATATCATAAAGATAAAGTGTACGTGAACAAGACACGAACACAGAGACTTTTCCTAAGGGGATATCATAAAGATAAAGTGTACGTGAACAAGACACGAACATAAATATACTTTTCCTAAGGGGCTTCATAAAGATAAAGTGTACGTGAATCAGACACGAACATAAAGATACTTTTCCTTCATAAAGATAAAGTGTACGTGAAGGGGCTTCATAAAGATAAAGTGTACGTGAACAAGACACGAATACAAAGATACTTTTCCTAAGGGGCTATCATAAAGATAAAGTGTACGTGAACAAGACACGAACATAAAGAGACTTTTCCTAAGGGGCTATCATAAAGATAAAGTGTACGTGAATCAGACACGAACATAAAGATACTTTTCCTAAGGGGCTTCATAAAGATAAAGTGTACGTGAACAAGACACGAATACAAAGATACTTTTCCTAAGGGGCTATCATAAAGATAAAGTGTACGTGAACAAGACACGAACATAAAGAGACTTTTCCTAAGGATCAATCATAAAGATAAAGTGTACGTGAACAAGACACGACCAATACGAATACAACATATCAAAACGAATGTTCGTGAAGAAATAATTGAGATAAGCCCAGACACATTAGATATAGTCCTAAACAGATCACATTTTAATAATAATAATAATAAAAGGACAATTTATATAGTGCCGTTTAGAGGGTAAACTCTTCTCTCGGCACTCTAACTCAGATTCGTGGTCATATATAAATTTTAATAAGACCTCCCAAAAAGGATTGTCTTTAATTGCTTCCTAAAGCTGCACACGCCACACATATATCTGACACTAGTGGAGGTAGACCATTTCACGCTACAGGACCAGCAAAGGCAAAAGTTCTATCATAATACCGCGCCCTATTGGGTTGATTATTTAATTACAATTTCCTGCTTTTTGTTGTTAATTAGTTGCCGCATCCAAAACAATACTTGATAGCAAAATATAAGAATGCCATTAAAAAGTAATTATTTTCTCGTATATGTTGATAAGTATGGTTGGATCAAGTGAATGACATTTTAAAGAAATAGAAAGAAGAAAGTCAGGGTGACAATTTATGACAGACTACGGAATAAAGTGGTTTAGGGATGAGTTGGAACTTAAGGCGTATGTATTAAGTACGATCAAGAAGATGATAGATAGTCCACAATAGTATTTTGGTACCAACTTTGATGTATGGGAGTGAAACATAGAAGTGGAAGAAGACTGAAAACATAGAAGTGGAAGAAAAACAAATTTATTAGATGAAGAAGAACTCTTCTCGACTTTAAAGTTCTATTTCTCTCCGAAGGAACATCCCTCAGACACAGATGAGACGTCTCGTTAAGGGACAATTCAGTCGCGACACTAAAGCCAGTGTACGAGTATGCAGACTTTTTAAAAACGGAAAAGAAGATAGAGTAATTTAACAGATTTGATTTTCTGCACTCATTAACCCTTCCTTCCCTGTGATGTGTAACTAGTACACATTGCTTCTAAACACTTTAATATATATATAAATATAATAAATACTGGGTTTAGATTTTAGATGTTCCTCCGTAATACATTTACGCATTGAATGAAAAAATAATATTAATAATAATTAGCACTTATCGGCCACATCAGAGATATTTTGTGAAAATCGGGAATAAATTCACCAATGCAATCAAACGTGTACCAGTGTGTGACGTGGGTATATTCATTCTAAAAAAACCGCTATGGGTGATGAAGTGACGCTATTCACGTCTCACTCTCACTCTACTTCGATATATGGGAATGCAAAAAATAGAATCTTAGTTCGCAGTTGTTTCTTCCTTCGAGGTATAACATATTATAGTGTTTGTGTTTCGAGTCCCGTCTTAGTAGCTCGCGGGCTTTCGTTTTGAGGTGTTCGCTTCGCCCGTTTTGTGAACGTCGGTCGATGTTTTTTCATGTTTTCAGCAATTAAATATCAATTACTATCACTGTTGACTTCAAATTTAATTAATTTAAGCGATTGGCTATGAATATTCTTATTTTTTCGATTTTAAATCGCTCATTTTTACATGTGTATTGAATACACAGCACCAAAACGCACGATTTTTTTTAGCACCGCAAGGGAAAGGTTAATTAAAAAAAAATTTAATTATACGAGTATATCCGTGAAAATATTTTGTTTATTTCATTGTTTTTAGAAGTTATTAGGAAAACAAATAGGAAAGCTATTAAAGCGACAAGTTTTTCGAATACTTCGCAACTCCATCGTAGACGTTGAATGGCGACGTTTCGAATAGTTGAAGATACTCATTCTCAGATTCTTGAGTCTTCGTATTCCGAAAGCAATGGAAGATTGTCTTGAATAGATTTGTAACATGGGCTGTTCTTTGTCTTGGTTGCCGTGATGATCTTCCAGTAACGGGATTCAACCTATGTAGCTACTTAACTTTGTTTGTGTTTACCATTGTGAGAGCTAATACATCTGTCTTTTGGCCTTCTGCAGCGTTAATTTGTGCCATTTAGATAATAGATTTCTGCAGTGTTTGCAAATGATCGATTTTTTCATTTTTATTTAGAATGGTTATACCTACACCGGAATTTCTTTCGTGTCATTGCTTGCACTCACGGAAAGGTCACGTTTGCATTAATAGAAAAGTCACGATCTTATTTCATTTTTGGCTTCAACAGTAATGGCATGAATCATGCCAATGTGACTGGATTACCTATATACGTGAACGAGTATTAAAAATAAAACAAGGTTTTAAACTTGAAAATCATATTGTATTGTATTAATCACAATTTATTTTCTTTTCGTTTTTTTTTACAGTTCACCCACTAAAAGAATTGTTCGGCATTAAAACAACCATAAATAAATAGAACATTATAAATTTTAACATATTATATTATATATTTAGAAAGAACGAATCGTAGGACTTGTATGAGAAGATCTATGGATGTTAATAAGCCTAAGGATGTGTCGAGACAGGAAAGCCTTACACTCTGCCTACCCGACATGGAAATGGAATGATGCTATGAAAATTAATAGGTTATTTTCACGTATTACAATTTTCTTTTTATATACAGTACAACCTTCAAGCAAGGCAAATTCTTAATTTGAAAAATAAATTCTATTGTATTACACTTTCTAGTTATATACAGCACAAACTGGCGGTTTAATTGCCACGTGGCAAGTTCTTAATTTGAAAAATTAATTGTATTGTATTACACTTTCTAGTTGTATATAGTATAAACAGGCGGTTTTATTGCCACGTGGCAAGTTCTTAATTTGAAAAATAAATTGTATTGTATTAAACTTTCTAGTTGTATATTGCTACGCGGCAAATTCTCAATTTGAAATATGAATTGTATAACACTTTTTCGTTGTATATGTATATAGTTATAGTACAACCTGTCGGCTTTTTTGTCGCGTGGAGAGTGTTTAATTTGAAATATAAATTGTATTGGTTTGTATCACACTTTCTCATTGTAAATAGTACAATCTGGCGGTTTAAATGCCACCTGGCAACGTATTTATTTGAAAAATACCTTTGTATTGTATTACACTTAACATATTTCTTGTATACAGTACAACCTTGGTTTTAATGTCATGTGGAAAACACTAAATTTGAAAAATAAATTCTATTGTATTACACTTTCACGTTGTATACAGTACAGCCTGACGAATTTATTACCATGCGGATATTTTTCCCAACCACCCAGAAAGGTGTTAAAGAAGCCCGAAGTGAATTTTAGACTTGGAACGCTTTTGGAAAAACAATGGGTAATCACGGGAATCGATTCTGTGATTGGAAAACAGGCTTCGGAGGTCGTCAAATCATAAATATTTCATTTATCATCATTGTTAAAATTTTAATATAACGTTTCAGTTGTCAAACTATTTTTGCATGTTTCCTAACTGAACTAATCATTTCTGGAAATAGAGCACATGGAAAAACCTTTAATTATTGCTAACGCGAGATGGGTGGCAAGTCGGTTGGGTTGACCACATCTTATCGGATACACGATTCCCATTTAGGATCTTAAAATAAAATAAATAATTATGTATATTATTTATACTTAAGGAATTAATATTGCGGAGGTTTAAAGACATTGTTATTTTGTTTTATCAAACACTGTTTATTCCATTTTTTGTAACGGTACAAACGAGACTTGTTTGTGCTCCCCTGATGATGAGGTAAAAGCCTTGAAACCGGTAGGGTTATACCGCTACAATAAGTGTAATAAACAGCGTTTGATAAAATAATGATGTATTTTAGTTGCCAAAGGAAACCATGTCAATTCCACAAAATGCACGTTAAAAGAAGCAACGTCGAGATCTGGTAATAAATGGTTCACAATAGCGTATTAGTGCTAATATTGATGTATGGGAGTGAAAAGTGGATGTGGAAAATTAATGAAAGTAAATGTAGCGGAAATGCGTACACCTAAAAGAATATGTGGTGTGTTGATGTAGAAAAGAATGACCATGACTTCATGACCAAACCAACGAGCTATTTTTCATCATAGTTAATACATTAGTTTTTGGTTGACATTCACCCTCAATAATAAATCACAACATATGTGATTTATTATTAAGGGTGAATGTCAACCAAAAACTAATGTATTAACTATGATGAAAAATAGCTCGTTGGTTTGGTCATGAATTGAATGGTGAAAGACTGACAAGACAAATGTATAATACAAGCATAGGTGAGAGTTGTGAAAGAGGACAACCGAGAAAAGTACGGTTTAGCTAAGTAAATGAAACTTGGAAAGAAGGAAAAGTAATTTATTTATTTATTTAATACTTTTATTGCAAATACGATCTGGCGGGCTTATTGCCAAGCGGCAATCTCTTCCAACCAACTAGACAAAAGAAAATGAAGCAAGTTACGTGGTCGCATAAATCATTCAAACGAATATCCATCCCCACGAAATCCATCAACACATACGTGAGCACATGCCCACGGACCCCACAAAGACGGACAATCACCCGAACATTATTTTTCATATAAAGTGAGATATCATCAATCAAAAGGAAAGGATGGGATGGTGGAGAGGAAAGGAAGAGAAAAATCAGGAATGAAATACGTTATTTTACTGACTAGAAATTAAGAGTTTTTTCAGTCGCTTCTTAAAGCATGCCAAGGACGGAGCGAGTCTTATATTGGTTTATAACTGATTCCAGAGTCTCACTGCATGGACAACAAAGGACGACGTAAAAAAAGAGGAGCGGTGAACTGGAAAGGCCAATAGACAATCTCTGTTTGAGCGTAGCGCTAATCCATGATTGGAAAGACGCTAAAAAACTTCGGCGAGATAAGAGGGTGCGGCGGGACAGTTAATTATATTATACAATAGAGACAGTATGTGAATTTGGCGTCTATTTCTAACATTCAACCAGTTCAATGCCTTCTGGTATGAAGTTATATGATCGTACTTACGTATTTTAGGTAAGGAGTAAGACAAAAATAAGAAACTGTTTGAGAATATATATTGACGTGGAGAAGTAGAAGGGAAGTGGGAAGATCTATTGTATTTGCCTACCCCGACAGGAAAACAACGCTATAACATGTATGTTATGTAAAAAGTTTAATTTAAAATATTGCAGGGTCTTAAGAGGTTGTCAAAACAATATCTTTGAGCCGCGGCAGGTATAACATTATAGGACAGAACAATGCAATGACTGATGTGAGTCTCAGTCAAACGAAAAGTGGTTTAATAAGTTCCTACATAAGTGCATACCACTTTCCCTGTTGGTAAAAGGTAGAGAGCGCCAAACTTTCCTATCACAATATACTTCCATCGCCTCATTCACACACAAACATCTACTCATACCTTCTCATCTGCTTCTGTGTTTTATTTATTTCAAAATGTCATTCACTTGGTCCAACCATATTTAGTACCTCAACCATAAATCCAAACCCCCTCAGCGTGCTCTTTTAAATCCTACTTAATTCATCGGTTTTAGTCACCATTCATCCTTACTTATACATACGAGTACATAAGTAGGTAGCTAGGACAGATTGCTATATTTTTCTAACTTGACGCACATCCTTAGCCTCTTCCACATCCATACACCTTCTCATACAACCTCATAGAGTTCTCTGACTTTCTACATTTCTTTCTTTCAGAATAAATAACCATAATTCTCATTCTATAATACATTAACACACCGCATATACTTTTTAGTAAACGATTTTGACAAGAAAGACCAAGGTTGGATTAAGTGAATAATATTTTGAAAGAAGGATATATAAAAAGTCACAGAAATCGAAGGAGTCGTATGATAAGCTATATGGATGTAGGGGATACGAAAAATATGTGTCGCATAAAGAAATTTTGACGCTCTGACATCTCTGCCTATCTTCTACAGGGAAACGGCATGATGGTATGTAAGTATTCATATATTGCAGCTTACAATAGAAACATGCATATAAAAAGTTTAATTACTTTTCCGTGAAGTGAATCAAGTCATTAACTAACAAGAAAAAACTTTCCGAACTTCCGCTTTGTTATAAAATAATTAATGTGCGCTTCTTTTGTATGTGACTTGCAACATAGGCAGAACACAACAAACCAATAACACATACCTCTTCTTTTCACATCCAATTGCAGGCTAAATATAACACAAACAGTTCCTGATGGAAACACAACCACAACACTTTGAAACACTTCCACCAAACTAAACATAAAAACACTCGAAGTTAAATTAATGTTAGTTACGACTTTATATTTTGAGAATTAAGATCGAGTATTGCGAGTCTCTATATACACGTAAGCAAGAAGCAAGTGTAGCATTAAAAGACGGCGTGCGCGCGGCGTCCGAACGCTAACTGAAACAGTAAACAAAATATTCAACCGGTAGGTAGACCCAGACCCAGGAGTGCGGAGTATTGGAGTCAAGCGTGTGGCTGTGGCTACAGTCGCTGAGAGGCGTTACGGCACTACGAGTATTCCGCGAGTGTGCCAGGCTCGACTTGACGGAAGAGCTATCGGCAAATTTATCAGCTGTGATAACAGGTGGAATCGCAGAATTTAATGTGCATCAAACTTAGTTAAATCCATCCAATGTCAAAAGGGGAAAAAGTATTTATACACGGTCAATTTAGACCATTGAAAATTTATTTATTTTAAACGGTTACAGCCTTGACAAAAAATCTAATTTCAATCACAAAATATAAATGCAAACAGCAATCAAACAAACCTCTTTCCTATATAGGTACATACCATCACGTCGTTTTCAAACGACTAGACTTTTAACCATTCTTTCCCTATGATGTGTAACTAGTACACATTGCTTCTAAAAACTTTAACATCTCTATCATATAAATATAATAAATACTGGGTTCAGATTTTAGGTATTCCTTCGTAATACATTTACGCATTGAATGAATAAAATAATATTAATAATAATTAGCACTTATCGGCCACATCAGAGATATTTTGTGAAAATCGGGAATAAATTCACCAATACAATCAAACGTGTGACGTAGATACCATATATACATTCTAAAAAAACCGCTATTCACGAAGCGACGTTATTCACGTCTCACTCTACTTCGGTATATGGGAACGCAAGAAATAGAATCTCAGTTCGCTCGCTTATCTCGCTCAGTAGTTTGCGGGTTTTCGTTTCAGGTGCCCTTTGCCCGTTTTGTGAATGTCGGCCGATGGTTTTTTTCATGTTTTTAGCAATTAAATTTAAATTATTATCACTTTTGACTTCGAATTAAATTAATTTAAGCGATTGGCTATGAATATTCTTATTTTTCCCATTTTAAATCGCTCATTTTTACATGTGTATTGAATACACAGCACCGGAACGGGCGGATTTTTTTAGCACAGGAAGGGAAAGGTTAACAAACCATTAGACATTTTCACCCTTGAAGAGTGTTTGCTTTTGATTATTATTATTATTTACTATCTCGAAACATATATTTTGTCTCTTTCATACCCGTACACCTTCTCATACAGCTCCTACGATTTATCTTGCCGTTTTTCAAAATAGCATACACTTGATCCAACCGTACTTTCCTTGACATTCCTCTACTATACCTCTTCCTCACATTAGTACTGTATTTTTATTTTGTTAGTTTTTCTTCATTCATTCGTTCCACGTGTTTTAACCGTCTCCGAGTGATCTTCTTCATATTATCGAACACAGCAGTAAGTTGATATTTTTAGTATTTTGTTATACATTGTCATCCTATGTATTATTCTCAGTGCACGTTTTTAAATAGAATTCATTACAGTAGAACTCAGAGGATCCAGGGCCGCATGTCATGTGTGAAAAAAAAATATTTTGATAAATAATTACTTGAGCTGTGCTGTTCGTTTATTTCCCATTTAAAAATTACAATACTGATGCCAAAATTTCACTATCGGCTTTTAACCCTGAGAGCGCTACGAGAAAAAAATATAATTGTCTTTCTAGTGCTGAGATATATTTACGATTCGGACGTTCGTGATAAATATTTATTTTAAACAACAAAAAAACAAAAAAAATATATTTTTACAACATAAATATATTTTACAATATGTACCCTTGTATTCTAAATGAATGATATTCATTTAGAATACAAGGGTAGAACAAATTTCTTCCACTGCTATAGCAGTGCGCCGATCTCTTAGGGTTAAATCGAATTTTAATGTTAATAAACATGCAATAATGTGAGTTGTATATAGTGACGTATGGTTTGACTTATTATGCCGACGTTTCAAAAACGTTGCAGGTTTCATCTTCAGGGGTTTTTTGCAATCACCTTGGCCAAGTTGATTACTAACCATTCCTGAAGATGAAAACTGGAACGTTTTCGAAACGTTAGTAACACAAATCAAACCACGTGATACAATACTCCGAAAGACCTTATATAGAGTGTCTCAATACGAGCGCCGGGTTAAGTTTTAGATGTTTGCTGGCTTGAGTTCTTGAGTCAGTTGGATGTTATAGGCATGCAGATCTAGATCTTTCGCGAGAATTCGCTATAAAGTGCTTCTTGAAACGTCTAATTCTTGTAAACGATGACGAATTGATGTCCCTGAGGTTTCAGTGACACTTTGTCTCACTGCGGCTATGTTTTCGAGTGAACGCTCGCTACGAGGACGCATGGCATGGGTGACTTATTGTCCAGAATCAAAACAGTTTCCTCAAAAAAATTAATTAACCTTCGAATTGATGACTCGTTTGGACAATTATTTCGATCGAAAATTTCAAGAAGTTTACGAACTGTTTCAGCAAAACTTTCTCCATTTTTAAAATGAGTTTTAACAATAATAACGCCTTGTTCTTTCGTGTACCGTTTCATATTTACCAATCGCAAGATTGACAGATGTCACATATTAAATTTTTCGAGTTGCCAACCTTATGAAAAAAAAATGGTGCGAAATTTAAATCCGGCGCTCTTATTGGGGCACCCCATATAACTGATACGAATAACCACGAAAGCCTAAAATATGTGTTACAATTATGTGTTACAACGTGGCTCATTAACAGGGAAAGATCGAGGAGTGGATGAATAATGCAATGAATTTTGTTGTCGAGTATATTGATGTGGTTGTTGTGAGAATATGATACGGTTGGAATTGTGTACAGTGCCACATCTGTACAAAGGTTTGCCCCCCAGTTTGCAACTTTACGCCTCTCCCCCAAATACGTAATTAAAACTTTACCTTTTGTGTGTGGGTTAGATGATGTCTCATATTTTGCGCCACACAATAAACCTCTACAGTTCACGTCTTGCTTTCTTGTCGTAAATGCATCTCCGATGTCATTGAAGTCCACATTCACTGTTATGTCTGATTGTACGTTATTGATAAAAGGGCTAATGCGTTTAGTCTATTTTGTTTTAGCCTCTTTTTCCTCTTCTTTTAGGCCTGTTGACCTGTTATAGTCCTGCATCATCGTTTCTCTCTTGTGACGTTGACTGCCAACTGTCTTTCCATCCTTTGGGAGGTTGTCCTGGAGGTCTGCTTGCTTGGGGGATACTGTCCCTGATCATTATTACGGCTCTTGGTTCCGCCATTCTGGATACATGTTCGTTCCAGAACCTTCTTCTCTGTCGTCCCCATCTGACAATATCTTCAACTTCGGACATCCTTCGTATTTCTGTGTTTCGTACTCTATCACGAAGGTTTTTGCCAGCGATACTCCTGAGTACCTTCATTTCGCTGGTTCGAAGGGGATTTTTGGTTGACAGTGTCGGCTTTGGACTCTATGCTGTATGCCATTGGCGTAAATCTTAAACAAATTTTTAATCGTGCTAATAATGAAAATCTTTGGAACTATTTGTTAAATAAAAATAACATAAAAGGATTGGAGTTACTTATGTTTGTTGATTCTTAGTTAGCATTGAACAGTCGTGGTTATTATGAGATTTTACATATCAACTGAAGTGAACGCTTTCTTCCATAAAGCATTCATCTAAATCGTTCTTGTTTATATTTTTATGACCTACTTATGAATCTTTGGGCGCCCCTTTCGGCTTGACACCCCTAGGCAAATGCCTAGGTTTGCTTGTTAGCAAATGCGGCTCTGATTGTGTATGTCATTGGCATTAAAGTATCTGCAATGATGTTAAAAGGGTTCAAACCTGTTTTTTGAATCAGTATGATAAGTCCATTACACTGCATTAAGATTTATTTCTCGCCGTAAGTGGATTTGGCCATTTTTTATTGAAACAATTTAATATCGCGCATTGATCGTTGCTGGCTAATAGAACTGATAGCAAATGAGCGATTGATTGGCTCAGTTGTTATTACATGTGAGGGGCTAGCTGACTTTATTTATTATTGACTGCAGACGCCGGCCTATTCTTGAGTCGGGCGGGAAAGGGTGGAGCAAAATCGATTATTTCATTATTTAATTTCTAATCCCTTAATTAATTTTTGACAAGCAATGCATTAAGAAATCAACACGTCACTAGGAGGAAGCACTCAATTAAGAGACTCGTTGAAGGCACAAGGGAATGCAGTCGGAGGTTGAATCAAATGGTGGCCGATCAAGAATACAGGAATGGTCCAGAGACGCTATTATGCGTCTCTGGACCGCGTTAGATGAAAACAAAATTCTATATAAGAATTTGTAGGTCTCGTGGTTCAGTGGTTAAGTAGTTTGGCTCACGAACGGTATCGGTTTTGACACATGGTCTAAAAAGGTTAGCTACCTCTGATGTAGGTGTTGGATATGTTTTTTTTGTGAAGAGGTGGGATTCCTGAGAGACGTCTCTCCACATTTTACTATTAGAATAATAATTAGCATGCTTGCTTATCAAATATGCGTGCAGGGTTTTATTGCTGGTGGGTCTTGCATTGGTGTTTCTGGACCTATTTTTATCTGAGGTTATTGTTTAATTGTTCCCAGTATGCGATGTCGCGCTGCTATATGTATGTGAGTTTCTATCACTGCTCATCCTGACCACATGCACAGTGCTAGTGCCGCCTTCTCCTGGTCCATCTGACTATACGAGTATCATCTGTGTTGCAGGTTTATCGAATTTGAGAGTTCCCGACCCTATGCCTTTAAGAGTTTCCCACTAATCATATAATAAAAATAATGAAATCAGTGAAACATTTGCACCGTGTTTAAAGGTTCTTGAGGGATGTATCTCTTGAATTTCGAGGTCGGGTACAAGGATCCACCAACTTAGTGAAAAACCGGCTCATCGAGCCGAACAGAACTTTCGTTCAGTGAAACAGTTTGTCTGCTTATACTAGACTGTGCTGAACAGTTCGTCTATGCTGGACACTGGATATGGTTGCTTGACCTGTACAGCGGAACAGGCAACCTGTGGAGATGTGCACGTAAGATAATTTGGAGATTTTCAGCCAAAAACGGTTCTTTATAGCAGTCATCAAGGCGCTTAGAGGTGTGATTTTTTTGTGTACATAACTGTATATGATACATTTGTTGGATTTATTTCAATGTAACAATTTTTTACGCTTAAGTCAAACAGCGCATCAAGGATACTTTCATTCCTGACAGATTTTATCAAAAAAATGTTTAAATTAAAGTAATTAAAAATGAATGACTAATATCTAAACAATAGTGGTAGAAGTAGAGGAAAGGAATTAGTTCAAGGGAAACAAAGGAAAATTAGGATAAAAGGATATTCTGATTTATGTAAAAAAAAATCAAATCTCTCTTGAACGAAAATAAAAATAACTAGTTGCAACCCGTGAAATATTCACGGAAGTAAAACAAATTCTACATTTAAGAAAATATATATTCATAAATGTAGAATTTGTTTATATATGAGTATATCATTTATGAATCGTCCCCTTTTACACCGGTTCAAAAATTGTTAGCTAGGTATTTAAAATTCGTTCAGTATCACGGACCCACCGAGATTCAAAATTCGAATTACTTTCGGAGAGAATCCAAGTATTCCTCTCTCGCTCTCTTGTATTCAAAATTCAATTCTCGTATTCTTTCTTTGACGACAACCGTCGTACGGGCTTTGGCCTATTTATATTATGATGCACATCGTCATTCCATGTCAATAAACCGGTGTTCAATTTTGATTTAATGTAGGGCCATATCTTTGCCGCGTCCAGTGAATATTGCGTTTGTTCTTTCTTCGAGGAACTTTTCCATTTATAGATCGATTGTAAAAAAATCAAGCTTAATTATTTGAAACTTTGAATTATGTATAATAGAATTGCATTTTTTTAAATAAACTTTATAACATTGACTCATATAATTTCATAATGTCTTTAATATGTGTCTAATTTTATAACGTAACACAAATCATCCTAGTTTACAAAGTAACACAAATCATCCTAATTTACAACGTAACACAAATCATCCTAGTTTACAACGTAACACAAATCATCCTAGTTTACAACGTAACACAAATCATCCTAGTTTACAACGTAACACAAATCATCCTAGTTTACAAAGTAACACAAATCATCCTAATTTACAACGTAACACAAATCATCCTAGTTTACAACGTAACACAAATCATCCTAGTTTACAACGTAACACAAATCATCCTAGTTTACAACGTAACACAAATCATCCTAGTTTGGCTGGATTGCATATTTACCCAATAAAAAAAACCAGTGTTCCAATTTTCAGTCACTAAACAGCGCCCAAAATCTGATCATTTTTATCATTTGTTTAATAAATTGTATACGATTTTGTCTATTCATATTTTTCACAAAATAAAATTTGGCGATTTTTGTAAGTCAACCTTAACAAAGTTTCACTGTAAGTGTAGAATATGTTATTGTTATTACTCAGCTAGCAAAAAAATTGGAAGTATTTGTGCGAAAAGGATCTAACCTACATCTAACCGGATCTAACCTATTCCACGATTTGGAAATATTGATAAAATTACAATTTATATAGTGCTATTTAGAAAAGACACTCTATTCAAGGGCGCTCTAACTCGGGAAGAGCAAATAACAATATAGACAAAACCCATATGTGGTAAACTGTTAGCTTCGTGGTGAGCATGCTGGCTGGGCATCCAGACGTCTCGGGTTTAATTCCCATTGAATGAATTTATTTATTTATGGTTAATTTCGATCATTAATGTTTTTTACAAAATACAGTTAAAATTCAGAGTGCAAGTAAATAACGATATTTTTATTAGTATTGTAAGATGTTACAATAATAATAAAAATACCATTTATATAGCGCCGTTCAGGGAGTATACTCTTCTCAAGGGCGCTCCAACTTGGGACTTGAACCCATTATTATTCACAGATGAAAAATTAAATAAGCTAAGTGTAAGAATAGGACTATGACAGCTGCGCGGCCATTAGATTCGGAACTTTTCCGCATGTAATCAGGTCTGTAAATATGAAACCGGAATTCGCTCATAGATGGCTCTAGTTGTCAATGTAGTGACTGTCAAAACGTGTCATTTGCGTCTTTTTCTTGTGTTTACATTTGTCAAAGACTTTTAACTCGCAACAATACAAGTTTAATACAACTATGTTACATATGTTTTCATAGCGTTGAACATGTCTGTTTTTGTGCCTGAAAACTACGATTTGCGGACAGGATTGATTTTCTGTTACCATTTGAGGAAAACTGGTGCAGAATCGCATCGAACGCTTGTCGAAGCTTACGGTGAGCATGTTCTTGGTAAATCACAGTGCTTTGAGTGGTTTAAAAAAATCAAAAATGGCGATTTTGACGTGAGAAACGAAGAACGTGGTAGACCACCGAGAAAGTTTGAAGACGCCGAATTACAAGCATTGTTGGATGAGGATGACGCTCAAACGCAACAACAATTCGCGGATCAATTAAATGTGACATGAGAAGCCGTCTCCATACTTTGAAAGCCATGGGAAAGATCCAGAAGGTGGGAAAATGGGTTCCACATGAACTGAATGATAAACAGCAGGAAAACCGAAAAACCACTTGCGAAATGCTGCTCGCCAGGTACGAAAGAAAATCATTTCGCCATCGAATTGTGACTGGCGATGTAAAATGTATATATTTCGAGAATCCTAAGCGTAAAAGATCATGGGTAATTTCAAGTAAACCGGCGACCTCGACTGCAAGGCCAAATCGCTATGGACGGAAGACAATGCTCTATGTTTTGTGGGATCAAAAGGGTGTTGTCTATTATGAGCTGCTAAAACCTGGCGAAACCGTTAATACTAAACGCTACCGACAACAAATGATGGATTTGAACCTAGCATTGCGTGAAAAACGACCAGAATATCAAAAGAGGCAACACAAAGTAATTTTGTTTCATGATAATGCACCATCGCACACAGAAAAACCGGTCAAGGAAACGATTGAGGCGTTATGTTGGCAAATACTTTCGCATGCGGCTTACTCCCCAGACTTGGTTACATCCGATTACTACTTATTTGCATCAATGGGACACGCACTTGCTGAGCAGCGCTTCACTTCTTACGAAAATGGCTCGATGATTGGTTTGCCTCAAGAACAACAGTTTTTTTTGGCGTGGCATCCACAAATTGACAGAGAGGTGGGGAAAATGTGTAGCTAGCGATGGGCAATAATTTGAATAAAATATTTTTTACCATTTTCATACAATAAATGTGTATTTTCTATTAAAAAATCCGGTTTCATATTTACAGACCTATTAATACAGGTTGTCTCAAAAAAATGTTTACACATATAGAATGAATTCAGTATTTATTAACGTATATCTATGATTACAACTCCAAAATGAAGAAGAAGAAAATGTATATTTTTTTAGTTATCGCAAGTACTCAATTTGATGCCCACTGTTGATATCACGTGGACTTGCAAACATGAATATTTTGTTTTCGTATTTTGACACATTTTCCTTTAAATGGCTGCTCGCAATTCATTAACTGTTACCGGTTTTGTAGCATAATCTTTATCTTTGATGATCCTTCATAAAAAAGTCCATTGACGTGAGGTCTGGGGAGCGCAGGAGTTATTTAATGCTATATCTACGTCCAATCCATTTGTTTATAATTTTTTCATTAAGATAAGTCCTCACATATCAATGGTAGTGGGAAGATGCACCATCTTGGTGGAAATAAACTCCTTCTCATCCCTCAACTCCTCACGAATGCGTGGTATGACAAATACTTGCAGCAATTGGTCTTTCTGGAGTGATGATGTGTGAAGAGTTTGATTCCGCATGATGTTTCCAGTTGTAATTGAGTGTCACTGTTTGTCAGGTTGATGAGAACGTGCAACGGGGTTTTGTTTTTGTGTAATAAAAAATCGGAAAGAAGTATCGATTTATTTTTTCATGCTAAATATCCTCAGTAATATACAGGCAAAAGTTTAGTTTACTGGGGATACGACAAATGAAAAGCGACAAACCCAGATCAATTAAAATAATGTATGTCCAAATTAAATTACCTGTTGTTTTTTTCGCAAATTATGTGTATTTCTTGTCATGTGTAATAATAAATAAATAAAAAAAAATAAAAAAAAAAATTCAAGTAAACGGCACGGTATAAAAGTGTATACATTTTCATGAGACATCCTATATTTATAAACATATTTGGTACCGAAACTGCAAAAAATTTACCGCAAGAAGACAAACTACAAAGAAACCTTTGTAGATTTTCGGATATGTAATAGTAACACATTCGGCTTTAGGTGTAGGGTAGTTAGTGTATGTGTGTAGTGTTCATACTATATATGACTAGACATTTCAAAGAAAATATGACATCAACAAATGTATTACTTGTAAAGGACAGCTCATAAAAGGATAGCAAAAAAAAACCAATGGAGTTGGTGATTAAAAGTAACGAGGCAATTTTTAAGACGCTGTCTCTGGTAAGCAACCAAAACAATATTAAATAAAAAAAAAACATTGATTTGTATAGAATAAAAGAAGATAATATTAATTAATTTATTAAAGGTTTAGGCTTTAACTTTGTGGCCTATCATATCATAATATATAATATCAAATATTTTTTTTGTAATTTGTTTTATCAAACACTTTATTCCGCTTTATGTAACGGTGTAGCCCTGCCGGTTTCAAGGTTTTCCCCTCATCATCAGGGGAGCACAAACAAGTATTGTTTACAGCATTTAATAAAAAAAATTACAATATCTTTAAACCACAATGTTAATGCCTTAACTATAAATAATATATTAAATAATTGTATTATTTCACAAATAACATTAATCATCGTTATACGTGTTTCTACCTTTATCCCGATCAGTCTGACTTAAGCACTGCTCTCATAATAAACCCTGATCATTCCACCTGAAGAGAGCCTCGGGATAAGAGGTAGAAAAAAGTGTAGCGGGGATTAACGTGATTGGTGAAATTATAAACCCATTTATTGTTAAATATTAAATAAATATTCATGTAATAAATATTTTACTAGCTTGATAATTTAGCACATAAGGGCTTGGTTCTTTATTGCAAATGATAATTCTTATTTTCGACAATGTGCCTCACGGCGTTGCAATACATCGCTCGGCGAACAGACTATAACTACATTATCAATGAGGAAAACGAATAAGCGCAGGTTTTTTTTAGCGATATTTACGGAAAATCCGCATGCTTTACTCTACATATTCGAAGAACATATTATGAAGTAAAGTATACGGATTTTCCATTTATTCCGGAATTTATGAAAGTAACCAGATTGTTATATAAATTAAGTTCGGAGGAAAACAATGTGGACGAGATCCCTGACAATTCCCAGCGCTCGGAAGTCCTCCTCTACACCATCCATCCATATTTTCTTCGGACTATCTCTACGCCTTCTTCCGTCAACCTCTAGCACAAGCAACGATCAGCCAAGCCAGCATACCGTATGGGTGTTCTTGTCAATGTCACTCTAATTGGTTTTACCTATTACACTTCGTTGTATATGATACAGTACAACCTGGCGGGTTTATTGCCTAGTGGCAATATCTTACAACCAACCAGAAATATGTTAAAGAGGATTTAAGTGAAAACGAGAATGGGATCATTGTTTAAAAAAATCTGGGTTCCAGCGAGAATCGAACCCACAACTTTCGGGTCGGGTGGCGAAATAAAACATTTCTGCTCTTTCAGTTTCTTTCACTCTGTAAGATAACTTAATTAACTAAAAATACAAACTTTATAATATTTATTAGTAATAAAATATATAGTAGTACAATGATAAAATAACAATTTATCTAGCGCTGTTTGGTCTCATCTCCTAACACTCCTCAAGGGCGCTCCAACTCGGAACTCGAATCCACTATTATTGACAAATTCAAAATATTATAAAATAAATATATAATATATAAGTTAAGTATAAGGATAGGAAGGTAGTGGGTGTGACCATTAGATAAGGTACTTCCTCGAGTGCGTATATGTTGAGAAAAACATATTTAGTAACAAAACCGTAGAAAACTTAACCAAAGGAAGACGAACAACACTTAGAATCTATCGCGTCTTCCACATTCTACACTTTGTCATATAACTCCTACTATTTCTATTACTTTTTTTAACTATTTTAACCTGGCGAGTTTCTTGCCATGTTGCAATCTCTTCTAACCAACCAGAAAGATAATATTAATTAATTTATTTCTCTGACTTTTTATAATTCATTCTTTTAAAATATCATTCATTTAATCCAATCTCAGTTTCCTCGGTCTTCCAATGTCACGTCTTCCATTTACATTTGCATTATATCTTTGTTTTGTTTGTAATTCCTCATCCATTTGTTTTACATGCTAAAGCCATTTCAAATTGCTTTTCTTCATCTTACTCAATCCAACAGCCTTAAGTTCACATTCAGTCTTAAGTTCACATTCTGCCTTAAGTTCACATTATGCCTTAAGTTCACATTCAGCCTTAAGTTCACATTCAGCCTTAAGTTCACATTCATCCTTAAGTTCACATTCAGCCTTAAGTTCACATTCATCCTTAAGTTCACATTCATCTCTAATCACTTCATAATGTATTCTGTCATAAATTGTCACCTCTTGTATTCTACTCAGTGCACACCATTTATTCAACTTACTTAACACATCATCCTTAATTTCACATTTACCTCTAATCACTTCATTACGTATTCTGTCATACATTATCACCTTATCATTGTCTCTTCTGTATTCTTTTTATAGTTCTTGTTCAGCTCTTTTCAATCCATTATTTATAGTTAAGGCATTAATATTGTGAAGGTTTAAAGATATTGTAATCTGTTTTATCAAACACTGTTTATTCCACTTTTTGTAACGGTATAACCCTGCCGGTGTCAAGGCTTTCGCCTCATCATCAGGGGAGCACAAACAAGACTTTGTGCTCCCCTGATGATGAGGTGAAAGCCTTGAAACCGGTAGGGTTATACCGTTACAAAAAGTGGAATAAACAGTGATTGATAAAACAAATTACAATGTCTTTTCAATTTTTTTTCACGTTCACGTTTCACTTCCACATATCAAATTTGGCACTAAAATACAATTCTAAACGATAGTCTTGGCAGATTTTGAATTTGTTCAGTTCGACTATATAAATTTTTAGAACTCCATTGACCCTGATTTTCATTGATACACGATGGTTATCGATGCACGAGGTTGATATCGTTATCATAGATACATTTTGGAAACCCAACTAATAGATGAGAGCTATTCATAAACAGACGATACGGAGTACCTAATGGACAACAGAGTGATTTTAACAAGAGAATTGTACAGTACCCGGCGGTAAGTAATACACATCGGGCTTAAGACAGAGACTGTAGGCCATAATCGGCTTACTTCAGCTTTGTAGAGTGTCGTCTCTGTCGCACGATGTGCTAACAGTCCGGTATCTACAATGGCAAATGACTTTCGACGAATGAAAAACAATGACTTTCGACGAATCAGGTAAATAAAAACAGCATAAAATACCGCAAATGTGTCTTTTCAATCTCTGGCTTTTGCATTTTTGTACTATGTATCAAAACCAAAAAAGAATGTCAAAACAGAAAGGATATTAATAGAGCTTCAAAACGATACCAACCGCAACGTTTTAACCCAACGGTAGCCGGTGGCAAACTGGTTTGAACGTGACGCAAAATGAAAATTGACATTTCTTTTCGCTTTACCTTATATTTATCGAATTATACATGTATAGTTTTGTTTACAGAAAGAAAAAAAAACTGAAGGAAGTGAAAATTATGATATTTAAATGACAAGTAGTCGTATAGAGAGATACGCCTGTACTGATGTTTTTATTCATCTTTCATATAAACAGCATTCACTCGTTTATCCAAGTAAACCGCAGATCAGAGAAGAAAATAAACAAATACCTCACCCAAAATTCAGGGAAGCATCCAGAGCAAATATCTGAGCGATGACACGAAGCGTGGACGTGGATAAGTGAGCTGGATCTCATGAGAAAATGTGAAAATGAATAATAAAATAACAACAGATGATCACTGATATTACTCACAGGCGATAGACAGGGTAAACTTGTTTATCTGATATTTTGTAAAAATAATTATTATAGACATTAAAAGAAGGATAGCGACAATGAACAAGGTAAATGGGGTATTTAAAGTAATATATTGTTTATAGTTAAGGCATTAACGTTGTGGAGGTTTCAAGACATTGTAATTTATTTTATCAAATACTGTTAATTCCACTTTTTGTAACGGTATAACCCTACCGGTTTCAAGGCCTTCACCTCATCTTCAGGGGAGCACAAATAAGACTGAATTCTGTTCGAACTGGTACCGATATACACGCTTTTAACGGTTGGAGACATTTGGGTTGGGGACTGAGGGGTGAGGGAGGCATGGGACGATCTCGGCCAGCAGCGGAGAGATTTTTGGGATATATGTGTTTATCAGATGTTCGCTTCGATATACTGACTTAGAAATTTCTAGGGCCTCTAATCTGTCCAATTTATTTCCGTTACTACTGATATGTAAGAATTTGGCATCATCGATAGAAAATGTATGGTTTTCACGGTGACAATGATTAATATAAATTATAATGTAATATACAACAACCACACAATATCAACAGTAGCAAAAATGACGATTAGATAATAGTGCGTTGGTGCCCACCTTGATGTATGGAAATGAAACTTGAACTTGGCAGAAGAAGGGTAAGATAAGATTAATGCTGTAGAGTGTCAATGTATGAAATAAGTCGGAATGAAGAAATCAGAAATGAATGTATGGATAAAATGGAGATTTTAAGTAAGATAAAGAAAGGAGCTTTAAGAGGGGTTGGACATTTGGGGAGAATGAATTATGAAATAATGATTAAGCGAATATATAAGCCAGACGTGCAATGTGCGCGTGGAAAAGGTAGACCGAGGAAAACTTGGCTGGACCAAATGTTCTAGATATCGAAAGAAGATAAAATAAAATATAAGTACGAATAATAGAAGATTGTGCAAGATGAAATGTATAAATGTGGAATAGACGAAAGTTGTGTTATTTGAAAGAAATGTTTCGAAATTTTGTTCTCCCTGCTTACCTCGCAAAGGACATAATGTGATGATATATATGTACATATGTATGTTATTATTTTAGGAATGTAAGACGTAAGAAAAGTTGCAAAGCTGTATGAGAAGATGTATGGAAGTAGAAGAGGCGAAATATGTGTATAACTCTCTCCAATCTGCCAACTCCGACAGGGAGACGGCGTGATGTATATAACATATAACACATGATCAATAAGTCCCGGGACTAACCAACAGATGGCGCCTCTAATAACAAATCCGTACCATTCTCAGTTAGTACCAGCCTTAAGAAGGTACGTGTCAAACTTTCATGGCATTCCGACATTGTATCATTGAGTTGCAGTGGTTTTAGTGACGCTACTTTTGCTATTTTCAAAACAATGGAAAAAACCGTATTTCGTGTGTTCATAAAACGTTGCTTTTTAATGGGAAAAAATACCGTTCAAACTCAGCGATGGCTTGAAAAGTGTTATCCGGGCTCTACTCCGTCAAAAACAACCATTTGTAGGTGGTATGCTGATTTCAAAGGCGTTCGTACAGACACAAATGATGCTGAATGCTCTGGTCGTTCAAATGAGGCTGTTACACCAAAAAACTCAAAATCGTGATGGAAAATTGCAAAGTAAAGTTGCGTGAGATAGCTGACATCCTGAAAATATCATTTGGTAGTGTTTACACTATTTTGCATGAACATTTGGAAAAGAGATTTGGCTCCAATGAAGAAGTGATTGCCGAAATAAAATGTTGTTTTAGTAGTTACTCCCGGGACTTATTGATCGATGTGTTACATAACATATATCATAATCCAACGGCTATCGGTGCCGACTATTTGAGAACGGATAAAAAAAACCGATAATGCTTTCTAAAGAATACATGATTGAGTGACAATTTAGATATGAAGTTCATTGAGAAGAATACGTGAAGTGATAATGTATGACAGAATACGGAACGAAGTGATAAGAGATGAATGTAAACTTAAGGTTGATGCGTTAATTAAAAATAAGAAGATCACGCTAAGACGGTTTGAAATGAATCAATGTAGAAAGAGTTGCAAAACAGATATAAGTGTATAGTATAGAGCAAATGTAATTGAAAGACGTGTGAGAGAGGAAGACTTATGTGTTGAGTAAAATGAAAAAGAACACGTTGAGATGGTTTGGGCATGTGGAACAAATGAATAAAGAAAGATATTTTATTTATAGTTAAGGCATTAACGTTGTGGAGATTTAAAGACATTGTAATTAGTTTTATCAAACACTGTTTATTCCACTTTTTGCTTCTTTTGGTTTCAAGGCTTTCACCTCATCATCAGGGGAGTCTTGTTTGTGCTCCCCTGATGATGAGGCAAAAGCCTTGAAATCGGTAGGATTATACGGTTACAAAAAGTGGAATAAACAGTGTTTGATAAAACAAATTACAATAAAGAAAGACCAACAAAACAGACTTATAGTGCAAATATGTGTGAAAGGCGTGTGAGAGGAAGACCAAGGAAAGTATTGTTGGAACAAGTGAATGATTATAAAAGAAGAAAACTTAGAAAATCTGAGTAATTGTAAAAGTTGTATGAGAAGGTGTACATATGTAGAAGAGGCTAAGGATGTGTGTCGGGAAAGGAAAGTCTGGCGCTCTGTCCTCTATGCTTACCCCGACAGGAAAATAGTGTGATGTTGTATATGTAATGTATATCATCATCATCATCATTGTCAACCAGGGTCGATCCACTGCTGAATGAAAGTGTCCCCAAGGTGACTCCAAATAGTTTGGGTTTTTGCTCGTTGATGCCATGTGATGCTGCCATCCTTCCTGATTTCATCTATCCAGCATACCTCCGGTCTTCTTCTGGGCCTCTTTATGCCTCTTGGGTATCATTGGATTATTTTAGATGTCCATCGGGAGTCTGACATTCTAGCTACGTATCTTGCCCATTGCCACTCCATTATTTTGCACACCTTTATAACGTCTTCTACCTTTGTAATATTTCGAATCCACGTGTTTCGTTTACAGCAGGGGTGGCCAACCTGTTGCATACCATGCGCAAATTTTTTCATAGACGAGTTCAGATGCGCCATACAACTCAAGCACTTTTTTTTACCTTCTTACGTTCACGTTTGGGGTTGTAAAATAGGGATAGGGGTAGGGTCTGCTTCGCTTAGGGGAGGAAAGGGAACAACTCAATCACGCAATTCAATTAATTAATTTACGTCATTTCAAAAGACATACGTTTATTGGAGCACCAATCTACAATAGTCAGAAATGATCTCTTGGACGAGAGGGTGATCGCTGTCGTGGACCCCACTGATGGTACTACAGCTGCCGGAGTCTCGTTTGGTGAGCGGAAATGCGCAATTGCAACACCGATAGAAATATTCGTACGTTTGTAAACCCGCCTAAAGTGACAGCTCACAAGTTCCATTCTAAGTGTCAGACACGGTAAAGTTGAACATTACCGAAGGGTGTATGAATTGAACTGAGAGCACTTTGGTGTTGAAAATATGAAGATGGATTCAGTTATGACGCCTATTTTAAAATAATAAGTAGGCGCAAGGATGCAATGCGCCACTTGTAATCATCCAATGCGCCACGGTTAGGCCACCCCTGATTTACAGTATATTTTAGAATATCCCAACATGCATCTCGCCATGCCCCTTTGTGCGGTCTGGAGCTTTTGTGTATTCTTTACTGTGAGCGTACTGTAATGTATATAACCTACCTTATAAAATTCAAGCTCAAAATGCACTTGATGCGATATTTTATTTCGAAACAGAAAGAATGCATCCATTTTCGTTTTCCTCAATTGTCTCAGTCAGATATAATACGAGTATAATACATTTCGTTTGTCATCAGAACAAAGTGTCAGATTTGCTTACACTTTTATTTATATTTCGTATGTCGTAAGAGGAGTGTTGGCAGACCCTTTTGTTTTTTTTTCTGGGTTTACAATCCTAGGATTGTTCTGCACCAAGCACTTGATCCCTCCACTCATCTCTGTCACCCTTTTGTAACCTTTTGTAATGTTTCCAAATATCTAGTCTGGCCAATACGGCCCTGTCCCTGACGAGATTACTGCCTACGCTTCTATTTATATTTCGTATGTCGTAAGAGGAGTGTTGGCAGACCCTTTTGTAACCTTTTGTAATGTTTCCAAATATCTAGTCTGGCCAATACGGCCCTGTCCCTGACGAGATTGTTATTTGTTGACACTTCGTTCATAAACATTTTAAAACGTATATTGGAAGAATTTGGAACTGCTGCCAGCTCTATTTCGTCCATTCATGACTTCGCAGAATTTGCCAGCGTGTGCCAAGATACATAACCTAAAGACCCAGGAGATCGACAGATCAAGGAGGAGACCGCTCCGGTCTGCCTGCTTAGCGTCATCATTAATCATCGTCAATAAAGCTGTGTTTACATTAATTGTCAATCAATTAAATAACAATTTTATTGATAGTTACGCAGTATTCCAATATGTTATATATATATATCATGTAATAACATATGCTCGTATACGATAAGGGAATGGAAAAAATGAGAGAGATAAGCTATCAAAAGGTCATGTCATAACATCCTCTTAATCGATATACATCCTTAGCAAGAGGGCGTGCCCAGCCGCGAGGACCCCAGATGTTATTCAGCCTACAATATTGTACACGTAGAACATACTATAAAAAATATAGTAAATAATAAATGAAAAATAAATAATAAATAAACACCATCACGCCAATTCCCTGTCGGGGTAGGCAGAGAGATCCTTCACTTGATCCAACCATACTTATCATGGTTTTCCTCTCGATCGTTCGTTCGTTGCTGGGCCTCATATTCGAGCATCTCCTCGCTATTCCATTCTCGAAGCTGTGCTGTGAAGTGTGTTTTTTTCTAGTGAGTCGTTGCACACCAGTAAACTCACCGGCCACACCGCTGTACTGAATCCGATGGCACACCGAAATGAGACGATCGGAGCACACCAGTATGTTTTTTATTTCTCTTTTCGAAAGAATATATATGACTGTAGTCATAGGTATCCTTATACCCCCGAATACTAGGCGGAAAAAATGGCTGTCATTCGAGGGGAGTAGCGCAGCGTGGGGTTCGAACCGAAGACCTTCCGCACGGAAGTCCGCGCGGTCATGCACCTCGCCTTGTTTTTCCTATATTAATATATAGGTATATCTATGATAAAGTCTAATTTTTAAATTAGACACAGTAAGAGATTAGCATCAATAACCACAGTTTTCCTCTGCCACGCTTTCCTCTCATTTGAACTACTCGTATATATTTGTTTTGTTAGTCCTTTTTCAGTTATTTTGTTCTGCATGCCTCCGAATCTTAAGGATTCGTTTGGATATCCACATCTCAGAAAAGGATTGATTTTTTAAATAATCTTTTCAGAAATAAGATGACACTGAACAAAAGGTGATCAAGGGCGTAGACGCGTGCACAATGGATGCATGGAGGGCATTGAACGAAGGGGAAGCCAAGACATCCAGCGAACATAGGACAAGGAGACGAGAGCATGTGTTGAGGTCCTTTGTTCGCGTCCTTTGTGGAACAGAACGCGACCGGTTGGACAGCTAAGGAACTTGTAATACCCGCACTGATCTTCCTGTCCTGTCCTGCCGATCGGGGCTCATTCACTTTACATAACCGCTTCCTCGAACCCAGGGATTATCAACCTTTTTTGGACCAACGCCATCTTGTAGCATCTTAGAATAAGTCAAAGTCCCCTTTAACATCGGATATTGTTAGTTCTTGCAAACGTAGAAAAGGTTAAAAAACCCCGTTAATTAAAACTAACAATATAATTTATTTGTTTTATTAAAACAAATAAATTAAATATCTGAGAATGAATGTTGTGAAATCCAAAGTTATGGTTATATAAAGTGTGCTTCATATCAGATCATATAACATATTCTCAATAAGCGTTCAGTTGCGCACCAGTTGCTTCTGAATGGTTGGCTGAGCTGGATTTTAGCATGTAAATCAATATATAAGAATTAACAAACCAGGAACTCATTATGCAGAAGAGATTGCCACATGACAATAACTCGCCAGGTTATATTGTAAACAACGAAAGTCTAACACAATATGTTACAATACAACACAATATGCTGTCTCGATATGTCATGCTTGACATATTATATATTGTACAAAATACATTTTTAGAAATGCTAAAATTAAATGGAGACGCTTGAAACGACTTTGATTACCATTGGGTCTGCCCTTCTACGAAGAAATATTTCTCAGACATAAATTCAAAAGATGTAATGGATACGCCTCATTAAAGGATTTGAATACAGTTAGTCGTCGACTTACGACCGCACTCGGTTCCGATAAACAGGTCGTAAGTTGATCTGATCGCTTATGCAATAATTTTCGTACATATGTAAATTATAGTGCCTGATGATATTATAAGACTGTTTTCTATGTTCTTGTTATAATCAGTGTATCACCACTGTCATTTATCGGGTTTCTCTATGGTTTCTTTTTTTTATTATTTTTCGAGTTTGTCTGTATTTTCTTTATCATATTATATCAGCATGCAGCTGATATTCGAATATCTTGACGTATTTATTTATTTATTTATTATTTATTTATTATTACACATGACAAGAAATATACACAATTTGAGAAAAAACAACAGGTAATTTGATTTGGACATATAATTTTAATGGATCTGGGTTTGTTGCCTTTCATTTGTCGTATCCCCAGTAAACTAGGCTTTTGCCTGTATCTCACTGAGGATATTTAGCATGAAAAAATAAATCGATACTTCTTTCCGATTTTTGATAACACAAAAAACCCCGTTGCACGCTCTCATCAACCTGACAAACAGTGACACTCAACTACAACTGGAAACATCTTGCGAAACTCAACTCCTCACACATTATCACTCCAGAAAGACCAAAAATATTCATCCCACAATATACCGCACACAATCATAAGAATAAAAATCAAAACAAATCCAAAACAAAAAAAAGAAGAAAAAAAGAAAAACACACAGAAACACAAATACAAAAACAACCAAAATTAAAACAACAAGAAGAGACCCACACTCACGAGCTCACATAAATCCTTTCCACTCGTCATTCATCCTGAAAGCCCAAGTACTCAAAATCCTGTCGCAATAACAACCACGCTCCGATCGACTGTCTAAATGGTTTTCCTACCTTTACTTTTATTGAAGTCGGCACGCCATTGTATGTAATGGGAGCCAAATAAGCATATTGCCTTTGGGCAAAAGAGGTTTTAACTCTAGGGATGGTGAACATTCCATTAGTTGCCATGCGTGTCATGTGTGTCTGCTGAGTTTGCATCTTCCCTTCCTCTCGATGGTAGTGCCTTTGTTTGTTTTTTTATTTTTACATTTGTTAGGATTAAGTAAAAAAATATGCTTCAGTAAAATGGGTTTTAAATATTATATTAATAAAATATATGAAAATACAAGTGTTTGTTATACATATAAAAAATTTATTGGCCGCTTGTTTATTTTTTTTGCATAAACATGGTGAGCTTTGTCTGTATTGTTTGTTTCTTCGTCTCCTCGTATATTTCACGACATGGGCGAAACACGTCGTGTACCATCCGTTCAATCCTTGCAAATCGTTCGATGTTTGGGTCCATTTTTTCAAAATGTGCAAGAAGTTTTCATCCTCCTTTTTGTAGACATCTCGGAAGGGCTTAGAAATGCTTATAACAAGACATCACGTCCTTATTGGACGAAGCCGCAGCTAATATTGACCGCGACGCGCACATGCCCATAGTAATACAATATGTAGCGTACATGGACTGCTAGCGCCACGCTTAGCACAGGCGGATAACCGATCGCGGATTGTGGTCGTAATGTCGAACAGTCGTAAGTCGCGTAGGTCATAAGTCGACGACTACCTGTATACCATAAAGGGACACTTTTAAATCAACCCGTTCGCGACATTTCTCAAGGCGAAATAAATTCCACGGAATATTGAATAATGGTCCTTGGGAGGAGAAACAGCACAACAGAATAATTGAGATTTATGGAGCAGTCGACTTTGACCTGTTCATCTTTTAGATAGGACCAACAATTATGTCACTGCAGTAGAAATAACAAAAGGTCCACACTGATTGATTGGATGTTGTCATGAAATCACCTGCATGAGTCAAGTGGACCAGGAAATCAAGAGCATAGGTTAAGGATTTCTTGAAAAATAGTTCAATGGCAAAGGACAAATTGTCTGTCTGTAATTGGAATGCACTAATACATTTTAAACGTATCCGGCCTGGACTGGTAAGAGAATTAATGGATACATACCACGCCAGCCACTTCCACCACATGGTCAGTCGATGCATACATACCATCTGCATACAGAAGTTCATATATAATATAATATCATACATTTATTTCATTCATTCTAACACTCTCCCATCATATTTTAAATCGCGCACACATGAATCTACATATAATATAAATCAAATAATCAAGGTGACATCAAACATCCTTGCTTTACGCAAGCATAACCATATAATCTGCATACATAAGTCCACATGTAATATATTATATAACATATACCATATTATGGATTTAAACATAATGGAGAATTATAAATACATACATAAAATTTTGTAACTACACAATTTGATGCCTACCGTTACGATCGGAGTAGTCAGTTCGGAGCGCTCACTTGCCGTTTCAATTTGTCACTAAACACTTGCCGCGGCTGTTTAGACGACTGCAAGCGACAAGTGCTAAGTTGACTTGTGGTGGGAGTAACTGCTTGTCGCTTAGTAAATAAGTCGGCCTCCTATTCACATTCACTTGCACTTGCCAGATTTACTAATGTTTAGTACTAATATGCTTGTTTACACGTGGATACAAGTGCGAGTGACAAGTGCGAGTGAGAAGCACTAATGACAAGTATTAAGCTCGTGTAAATATAGCATAAGAGATACTCACTTGTCGTGGTGCGGGCTGCGGGGCGGCAGCGTGGCGAGGGGCGCGCCTGGTGCTGCGGGCGTGGGCTGCAGCGGGGAGGCGGGGGCGGAGCGCGGCGCGCCGCCCCCGCCCGCTGACACTGGCCCGCTGAAGTTGCCCGTGGACCTGAAACAAACAACACACATTAATCATTTCGGTCCTGATAAAAAATACGAGTAGATGCGTAGTATTTACGTATTAAGTATTTGGAAGCAAGAAGTTCAAGTGTAACTTGGCATGCTATAGAGAATGGAATTCGACATATAAAAATATTCTTAGTAAAATTTCCATTTTTACACACTACTTAAAATACATTGTCTGTAACTCGGCAGTGATGACGACTAGACAATTAAAGCCCTGAATTACCATGCTGTGTCTTCCGGTTGAGGTCAAGTTTTCGGAGTTAAAACCACTTGAGCAGGCAGAGAAAAACCGTGGGTCGTCATCGCACATTTTGGTAATACAACCATGCATGTAAAGAAGTAAAAGCACTCGCACACAACTCGTTACCAGGCGAATTCTTTTTTATTAGTCTGGGACTGAATTTTTTATTTGGGCATAAATAAAAAAGGAGTCCCAGTCTAGCTCACTTTTTTTATTTAACTATTTATAATGTACCTTAAGTACAGTGTAGCGATAGGAAACAAAGTCAATGGGCCACTAAAAAATACACATATATATATATATATATACTCAAATCGGACAGTATCAAAATCTGCTAAGATGATAGTCCACATCACTAGTCTAGTACCAACTTGGATGTATGGGAGTAAAACGTGGACGTGGAAAAATACTGAGAGGTGTCAAATACATGCAGTAGAAACGCATACACAGAGAAGAATACATTGGGTGAAAATGTATGACTAAATACAGATTGAAGTGATCAGGGGCGAATGTAAATTTAGGGCAGATTTGTTGAGTGAGATGAAGATGAGCACTCCGAAATGTTTTAGACTTGTAGAACGAACGAATGAAGAAAGATTAACAAAACAAATTTATAATGCAAAAATGTGAGTAGAAGGCGTGGTAGAAGAATATCAAGCCAAGTAGTTCATTTTAATAATAATCCTCTTCTAAATATTACTCCCCTTTCCTTATTAGCCACGACTCCCTCCCCCTCTCCTGTACCTATCACAATTAGATTTTTTTTTTACCGGTACATATGTAAGAAGTGTGACATATAGTAGATCTTTACATAATAACACTAGTTAACAAGGTTTTTGTCACAAGGGTGAAAACGGTAATTTTAGGCCAATTTTTGTGTGCTGATAATGAATATGAACTTGAACATGTTCCATCAAGTAACTTTTAAGATAAAAACTTGAAATTACTTAAAATAAGGATAACAATTTACAAATTAAATCGGGTATCAAACTATTGACTTGTTTAAATGATTCCCCAGCTCCAGTATATTCATAAGTTTAATACATTTATTGTTGTTCATAGTACACTATAAGTGTAATTTAAGGAATTAAGTTCTTTCCAATACACGAGTTTGCATTAATAAGGCGCGTAGTAAGTGGAACATTTTATTTACTTAGATATAGAAATTTGAGTAAACCTTAAACAAAAAAAAAGCCGGGCACAAGTGTTAATAACTGGAAGTAAAACAAGCAAACGTAATCGACTGAAAGTAACATCCCGGGTAAACAAGATGTTATCTCACATGTCACCCTGCGAGACATGTGGAGTGGCGTGGCGTGGCGTGGCATGATGGGCAGCGGTGTCAATCACCGGTTCGATATTTATTGTCAAGTTCGAATACGAGTATTTTATATCTATAATTAATAATTTAATACGATTATTATATGATACAATTCACCAGCAAAATTTTATGCCCAAGAGAAAGTAAATAAAATAAAAGAAAAAGCTGATATTAAATATTTATACACTGAGAAGAGCCGAATAAATGATGTCCCTTTTTGTTTAACAAGAGAAATCCGTGCAAAGTGGATAAAAAAACATAGTAATATGCGTGCATTAAAGAGAATTCTGTTTTTCTATTGAATAACACTACTTATTATTTATTTATTTAACACTTTTATTGCAATACAATCTGGCGGGCTTATTGCCAGGCGGCAATCTCTTCCAACCAACCAGATGAAAGTAAATGAAGCAAGTTACATTGTCTTATAAATCATTCAAATGACTATCCATCCCCACGAAATCCATCAACACATACGTGAGCACATGCCCACGGACCTCACAAACACGGACAATCACCCGAACATTATTTTTCATATAAAGTGAGATATCATCAATCAAAAGAAAATGAAGGGATGGTGGAGAGGAAAGGAAAAGAAAAATCAGGAATGAAACACGTTATTTTACTGACTAGAAATTAAGAGTTTTTTCAGTCGCTTCTTAAAGCATGCCAAGGACGGAGCGAGTCTTATATTGGTTTGTAACTGATTCCAGAGTCTCACTGTATGGACAGTAAAGGACGACGTAAAGAAAGAGGAGCGGTGAACTGGAAAAGCCAATAGACAAGTCATCGTAAATTATATCATTTAGTATCCTCGCGGCCGGGCTCATCCTCTATTGGTGGGGGAGTGCCTTGACCGGGGAGATGTTATGAGATAAGTCTAGACCTTTTGATAGCTTCTCTCACCTTTTGATAGCTTCTCTCTTAAGTGTATTTTCTTCGACATTGTCCCGAGATATGTATTTTCAGGTTATACCATATGTGTATAATACACACTATGTACTTTCAGGTTATACCATATGTGTATAATACACACTATGTACTTTCAGGTTATACCATATGTGTATAATACACACTATGTACTTTCAGGTTATAACATATGTGTATAATACACACTATGTACTTTCAGGTTATAACATATGTGTATAATACACAATATGAACTTTCAGGTTATAACATATGTGTATAATACACACTATGTACTTTCAGGTTATAACATATGTGTATAATACACACTATGTACTTTCAGGTTATAACATATGTGTGTAATACACACTATGTACTTTCAGGTTATAACATATGTGTATCATACAGTAAAACTATCTTTTTGATTATTTTTATTATTATATTTGATAATCGTCGTTGCTGAGCCTCGTAGTCGACCCTCACCACTCCAACGTCTAGTCTATTCAGTTGGAAAACGAAGCTGTGCCGTGGAGTTTTTTATTTACTTCTTTACTTTCTCCTCTTTAATCGAGTGAGCCATTGCACACCAGCAAACTCAATGGCCCCACCGCTGTACTGGATCCGATAGCCCACCGAAGTGAGACGATCGAAGCACACCGACATGTTTTTTCCTTTTTTTTTCTTTTTTAAGAATATATATGACCAAAGTCATAGGTAGCATTATAACCTCGAATACTAGGCGGAAAATATGCCTGTCATTCGAGAGGAGTAGCACAGCACGGGATTTGAACACGCTACTTATTATATATTTATCCGTAACTCATGTCCAAAACTCAACCAGTTCTATATCGACAAATGTTGTTTTTTAATGTACTATCGTAAGACATTTGAATCAAACTAGATGTCGCTTTCTATCACTGTGACTGCATCAGTCAATTGACTTAAGATTGTCTGAGATTATTAAAATTATCGAGTATCGCAATAGCGCCTATCGGTGTCAAGGCACACGTTGACAACCTCTGACTAGGGTTTACAAGCAATATAGTAATTTATCTACATTTTCACGTACACACGTGCCATGTGGTCCGTATCACAAGTTCTGACCCTAGATAACTTTGTGTTTAGTTCATTAAAGGGGTTCGTATTGTTCATAACTTGGATACAACAAAGCTCATAATTCAAAATGGCATCAATAGGATTTTCCACCGTAAAACTTTCCTTATTAATGTTTGTTGAGTAGATTCATCATTCGAGTATATATTTGTTTTAATTTCATATTGCAGTTTGTCATTTAATATCTAGACCCACCATTACGTCATCTAAGAACATAATATCTAGATCCACCATTATGTCACCTGAGAACATAATTCCCGAATAGCAGAATTCTTCAACATGTTCTAATATTTAATTGTTCACCCGAATATTGTATTTATTTATCGAACTCCATGATCAGATTTTAAAACATTCAGTTTGGTAAGTAAATAATATGAGATATGAGAAGAGAAAGATCTGAGAATAAATGTTGTGAAATTCACAGTAATGGTGATAGAAAAGTGTGAAAGGAAAAGTAAATGCGATATATGGGAGAGTAATGAAAGATTGGAGCAAATTGAGGAATTCTGCTTTTAGGGTAGTATTTTCTGATGATGGAAGAGTTAAAAGGGATATCGAACAGCGTGTAGCAATAGAAAACAAGGTCAATGGTCAAGGTCAAGGTACTAAATAAAATAAAGTCAAGGTCAAGGTACTTAAACATATACTGGACAGTATTAAAATCTGCTGATATAATAGTCTACAATAGTATTTTGGTGGCAAATTTGATGTATGGGAGTGAAACAAGGACGTGGAACACTGCGATGAGCCGAATAAATGCTGTAAAAATGCGTCCATCGAGAAAAACATATGTGGTGACAATGTATCACAGAATACGGATTGAAGTGATCAGGGATGAATGTGAATTTAAGGCTGATGCGTTAAGTAAGATGAAGAAGAGCACGTTGAGATGGTTTGGGAATGTGAAATGAATGAATTAAGAAAAACTAGCAAATCAGATATACAATGTGAATTTATGTGGAAGGCGTGGAAGAGGAAGACTAAAGAAAGTATGGTTGGATCAAGTTAATGATATTTTGAAAGGAGGAAACGTGGAAAGCCAGAGAATTGTTTAAGTTGTAAAGGTAAAGGATATAGAAGAGGATAAGAATATGTGTCGAGATAGGAAAGTATAGCGCTGTGTCCTCTCTGCCTACCCCGACAAGGATATTGCGTGATCGTATGTATGTATTTGTTCTCTTTTCCACATTTCATGTACAATTCACTTACACGTTGTTCATTTTCATTCTCCACTAACATTTCATTCTCCACTAACGTCGTTCATTTTCATTCTCCATTAACAATTCATTCTCCACTAACGTCGTTCATTTTCATTATCCACTAACATTTCATTCTCCACTAACGTCGTTCATTTTCATTCTCCATTAACAATTCATTTTCCACTAACGTCGTTCATTTTCATTATCCACTAACATTTCATTCTCCACTAACGTCGTTCATTTTCATTCTCCATTAACAATTCATCCTCCACTAACGTCGTTCATTTTCATTATCCACTAACATTTCATTCTCCACTAACGTCGTTCATTTTCATTCTCCATTAACAATTCATTCTCCACTAACGTCGTTCATTTTCATTATCCACTAACATTTCATTCTCCACTAACGTCGTTCATTTTCATTCTCCATTAACAATTCATTCTCCACTAACGTCGTTCATTTTCATTATCCACTAACATTTCATTCTCCACTAACGTCGTTCATTTTCATTCTCCATTAACAATTCATTCTCCACTAACGTCGTTCATTTTCATTATCCACTAACATTTCATTCTCCACTAACGTCGTTCATTTTCATTCTCCATTAACGATTCATTCTCCACTAACGTCGTTCATTTTCATTATCCACTAACATTTCATTCTCCACTAACGTCGTTCATTTTCATTCTCCACTAACATAACCATGACATCAACAAAAAATCGTCCACATACATTCCCGTTCAACATGTTCATGCCACCCAACGATCTTTGGAGATCTTTAACCAACGAGTCTTTATAAATCCAGGGCGATGTTACTCTGGTTATTCTATATTTATGTATCCTTGCTTCACCCCTTTTGAAATATTAAACCTCTCTGCCAAATCCAATCTCCAATCCGATAATCCAAGCTCTACTCTCAGCAAACAAACATCTACGCAATGCCGTGTATAAAATTACATTCAACACAATATGTATTCAATACTTTCCAAAACTTGCGCTTATCACACGGTCAAAGACTTTCTCTAAATCGACGAATGCAAAGTAAACTTTATTAATTTTAATCGAACATTTTTCAATGATCATACGCAAGAAAAAAATCGGGTACATGAATCTCTTCGCTGAACTTAATCTTCATAATTTTCATATAAAACCCGAGAGGAATCCGGAATCCCTGATTCTTGAGCGAGTCCAAAATATACGAGTATATCTGCGACAACTTTATAGTAAATAATATGGATTTTACCCATGGATTTATCCCACATTTTTCATTGGTATCCTTTGGATATTACTCATAGATATACATATAAAATTAGCTAATGGGAATAATAGGAAATTCTTTCTTGATTGACCACTTTTCTTAAATGTACAAGATGATAATTGACGCAATCGTGAAATAAAACTGTTTTCAACACTGCATTCACGAGATGAGCTGTTAAAACATCGACACTGTATTCACGAGATGAACTGTTAAAACATCGACACTACATTCACGAGATGAACTGTTAAAACATCGACACTACATTCACGAGATGAACTGTTAAAACATCGACACTACATTCACGAGATGAACTGTTAAAACATCGACACTAAATTCACGAGATGAGCTGTTAAAACATCGACACTGCATTCACGAGATGAACTGTTAAAACATCGACACTACATTCACGAGATGAACCGTTAAAACATCGACACTTCAATCACGAGATGAACTGTTAAAACATCGACACTACATTCACGAGATGAACTGTTAAAACATCGACACTACAATCACAAGATGAACTGTTAAAACATCGACACTACATTCACGAGATGAGCTGTTAAAACATCGACACTACATTCACGAGATGAACTGTTAAAACATCGACACTACATTCATGAGATGAGCTGTTAAAACATCGACACTACATTCACGAGATTAGTTGTTAAAACATCGACACTACATTCACGAGATGAGCTATTAAAACATCGACACTACATTCGCGAGATGAGCTGTTAAAACATCGACACTACATTCACGAGGTGAACTGTTAAAACATCGACACTACAATCACGAGATGAACTGTTAAAACATCGACACTACATTCACGAGATGAGCTGTTAAAACATCGACACTGCATTCACGAGATGAGCTGTTAAAACATCGACACTACATTCACGAGATGAACTGTTAAAACATCGACACTACAATCACGAGATGAACTGTTAAAACATCGACACTACATTCACGAGATGAGCTGTTAAAACATCGACACTACATTCACGAGATGAACTGTTAAAACATCGACACTACATTCATGAGATGAGCTGATAAAACATCGACACTACATTCACGAGATTAGTTGTTAAAACATCGACACTACATTCACGAGATGAGCTATTAAAACATCGACACTACATTCGCGAGATGAGCTGTTAAAACATCGACACTACATTCTCGAGATGAGCTGTTAAAACATCGACACTACGAGATGACTTATACTCCTCCACATTCATACGACTTTTGCGATTCTGACTTTCTCCATTTCGTCTTCCCCCCACACTCCTTCCACTCACATTTGCACTATAAATTTAATTTATTAGTCTTCCTTCTTTCATTCGTTCCACGAGTCCAAACCACTTCAGCGTGCTCTACTTCATCTTACTCAACACATCAACCTTAAGTTCACATTCATCCCTAATCACTTCATTACGTAATCGGTCTTATATTGTATTCTTCTTAATGCACGCATTTATTTGGTTCCTTTCAGCCATTTTCAACATCCACGTTTCACTCCCGTACATCCGAGTTGACATCAAAATATTGTTAAATATAAATCCTTAATAATATAATTTGTTATCGTGTCATACATTGATACACCACAAATTATGTGTTTAAGATTATCATGCGTATTTTATAAGTCCAAAAAACACATACCCAAGATAGTCAGGTAATGATGCGTTTGAACGCATTATATATATTCACTTATATTTATTTTAAGAAGTATTTTCTAAACTTGACAAAAGCATGTCTCATGAGAGATTATAAATGAATCTCACAGACTATCACAGCTATTAGTAGTTTCTTTATTAACATGAGCTGGTGGAAGATGGAAGATGGACACTGCAATGGATTTAGTCTGAAGAACGCTGACTGTCAGCGCCACCCTGGGAAATCCGCGGGCAGGCCGTTACAGATGTCTTTTCTCAGCCGCCTCGTTATTATTTCAGAGGACAAAGTTAAAATTTAAGAATCGGATATTCCTTTTGAACGGCCGTTGTGCTAAATAATGCATGCAGGATCAATAGAGTGATTTCAGGTTGGGGTGGAATTAGGCTCGATGCCACTATTACCGAGCCTGGGATTTTCATAATGTCGAAGTATCTCTGTATTGCCAATACTATATTTTTATATTTAAACGATACGTATGATCGGATAAAGTATCTCTGTATTGCCAATGCTATTAAATTTTTATATTTAAACGATACGTAAGATACGAGTAAAGTATCTCTGTATTGGCAATACTATTATATTTTATATTTAAACGATATGTATGATACGAGTAAAGTATTTCTGTATTGCCAATACTATTATATTTTATATTTAAACGATACGTATGATACGGGTAAAGTATCTCTGTATTACCAATCCTATTATATTTTTATATTTAAACGATACGTGTGATACGAGTAAAGTATCTCTGTATTGTCAATACTATTATATTTTATATTTAAACGATACGTATGATACGAGTAAAGTATCTCTGTATTGTCAATACTATTATATTTTATATTTAAACGATACGTATGATACGAGTAAAGTATCTCTGTATTGTCAATACTATTATATTTTATATTTAAACGATACGTATGATACGAGTAAAGTATCTCTGTATTGTCAATACTATTATATTTTATATTTAAACGATACGTATGATACGAGTAAAGTATCTCTGTATTGCCAATACTATTATATTTTATATTTAAACGATACGTATGATACGAGTAAAGTATCTCTGTATTGCCAATACTATTATATTTAAACGATACGTATGATACGAGTAAAGTACCTCTGTATTGCCAATACTATTATATTTAAACGATACGTATGATACGAGTAAAGTATTTCTGTATTGCCAATACTATTATATTTTATATTTAAACGATACGTATGATACGAGTAAAGTATCTCTGTATTGCCAATACTATTATATTTAAACGATACGTATGATACGAGTAAAGTATCTCTGTATTGCCAATACTATTATATTTTATATTTAAACGATACGTATGATACGAGTAAAGTATCTCTGTATTGCCAATACTATTATATTTAAACGATACGTATGATACGAGTAAAGTATCTCTGTATTGCCAATACTATTATATTTTATATTTAAACGATACGTATGATACGAGTAAAGTATCTCTGTATTGTCAATACTATTATATTTTATATTTAAACGATACGTATGATACGAGTAAAGTATCTCTGTATTGCCAATACTATTATATTTAAACGATACGTATGATACAAGTAAAGTATCTCTGTATTGCCAATACTATTATATTTAAACGATACGTATGATACGAGTAAAGTATCTCTGTATTGGCAATACTATTATATTTTATATTTAAACGATAAGTATGATACGAGTAAAGTATCTCTGTATTGCCAATACTATTATATTTTTATGGTAAGATAAGAAGATGAATAAGAACACAGTATGGGTAAGTGGAACGAATTAACTAAGAAAGACTAACAAAACATATACACAGTGCAAATGTGAGTGAAAGGCGTGAAAGTAAAAGGAATATATGAATGGATCAAGTAAATTATATTTTGGAAGAAGGAAATGTAAAAAGAAATCGTAGAAATTGTATGAGAAGGTGTAGCGATAGGAAAGTCAAGTGTTCTCTTCTCTCTGCCTACCCCGACATAGAGACGGCGTGAAGTATGTATGCATGAAATACTAAAACGAGTTGAAGAATTCTATTATTTGTGAATAGAACATGTTCTCAGATGAGGGAAAGGTGAAACGAGATATTGAACGGCGAGTTGCAATAAGAAGCAAAGTCAATATCTTACTACCAACCAGAAACATGTTAGTGAAGACCAGACTAGAATCCCTTTATTAAGAAAATTTGGGTTCCAAAAGAAATCGCACCCGCGACTCTAGACCAGAAGACACGCGTCTTATCAACGAGGCCAAGAAGGTCATAATTCTTACATTAAAATGTTTTTTGGGTAACTCAATTCAACATGAAGACTTCCGGCCGTGAATAATAACGTACTCGTAAAACCCTGAGAAACAGAAGTTTCCTGAATATACGCAAGACACGCGTACGAAAAAGGTAAAAAACAAACTTTATAAAAATAAAGTTTTGAACTCTCGGGAAAGTCTCGAGTTAAGTAGAGAAAAGTCAATAATCTCCAGATGTTTGAAGTTTAGGGAAATTCCAGGAAACAAACGTAACATATACGTGTACTACAAGAGAAACTAACGTAACATATACGAGTACCATAAGAGAAACTAACGTAACATATACGTGTACCACAAGATAAACTAACGTAACATATACGAGTACCATAAGAGAAACTAACGTAACATATACGTGTACCACAAGAGAAACTAACGTAACATATACGAGTACCATAAGAGAAACTAACGTAACATATACGTGTACCACAAGAGAAACTAACGTAACATATACGAGTACCATAAGAGAAACTAACGTAACATATACGTGTGCCACAAGAGAAACTAACGTAACATATACGAGTACCATAAGAGAAACTAACGTAACATATACGTGTACCACAAGAGAAACTAACGTAACATATACGTGTGCCACAGGAGAAACTAACGTAACATATACGAGTACCATAAGAGAAACTAACGTAACATATACGTGTGCCACAAGAGAAACTAACGTAACATATACGAGTACCATAAGAGAAACTAACGTAACATACTATATACGAGTACCATAAGAGAAAAACATTTTTGAAGAGCGGAACACTCTGAACACGGAAACATATTGAATAAAAAAATTAGAAATAAAAAATCTATTTGAAATAAATAACAGAAAGAAATTAAAATAGGCGGAAAAGGTTCACGTTTAAATACAACTAGTTGCAACCCGTCAAATATTCACAAAAGGAAGTAAAACAAATTCTACATTTATGAAAATATTTATTCATAAATGTAAAATTTGTTTATATGTATCATTTATACATCGTCCCGTTTTACACCGGTTCAAAAATTGTTAGCTAGGTATTTAAAATTCGTTCAGTATCAAGGAACCACCGAGATTCAAATTTCGAATTACTTTCGGAGAGAATCCAAGTATTCCTCTCCCGCTCTCTTGTATTCAAAATTCAATTCTCGTATTCTTTCTTTGGCGACAACCGTCGTACGGGCTTTGGCCTATTTATACTATGATTAGTTCACGTTTCAATATACATTTCTGATATGCTGGAATTAATTACCCACCAGTTCATATATTTTTTTCATATGGAATCATCATCATCATCATTATCAACCACGGTCGATCCACTGCTGGATGAAGGTCTCCCCAAGTTGACTCCAAATAGTTCGGTTTTTTGCTCGTTGACACCATGTGATACTGCCATGGTTTCTGATTTCATCTATCCAGCGTACCTTCAGTCTTCTTCTGGTCCTCTTTATGCATCTTGGGTACCATTTGATTATTTCGGATGTCCATCGGGAGTCTCGACATTCTGGCTACGTGCCCTGCCCATTGCCATTCATTATTTTGCACACCTTTATAACGTCTTCTACCTTTTGATATATTGCGAATCCAGGTGTTTCGTTTACGGTCTCTTTTAGTATATCTCATCATGCATCTCTCCATGCCCTTTTGTGCGATCTGGAGCTTTTGTGTGTTCTTTACTGTGAGCGTCCATGTCTCGCAGCAATACATAAGTACTGGGAGAATACATTGGTTGTAGACCCTTCGCTTCGATCCACTGCTGGATGAAGGTTTCCCCAAGTTGACTCCAAATAGTTCGGGTTTTTGCTCGTTGATGCCATGTGATACTGCCTTGCTTCCTAATTTCATCTATCCAGCGTACCTTCGGTCTTCTTCTGGGCCTCTTTATGCCTCTTGGGTACCATTGGATTATTTCGGATGTCCATCGGGAGCCTGACATTCTGGCTACGTGTCCTGCCCATTGCCACTCATTCTTTTGCACACCTTTATAACGTCTTCTACCTTTGATATATTGTGAATCCAGGTGTTTCGTTTACGGTCTCTTTTAGTATATCCCAACATGCATCTATCCATGCCCCTTTGTGCGGTCTGGAGCTTTGGACTATTTGTGTTATCTATCATAAATGTCTCTTCTTCGTCATCTTGTTTTCTTTAACTGTCTTACAACTATTATCTAAAAAGTTGAAAAAAACACAAAAAATAGTGAAAAATACAATACAACATTTAAGTTGTACGGTGAAGGTGTATGGATGTAGAAGAGGCTAAGGATTTGTGTCGATATAAGAAAGTCTGACGATCTGTCCTTTGCCTACCCCGACAGGGAGATGGCATGATGATATGCATATATTACACATATATGAAATAAGGCTGTATACTCAAAAATTGGTTATTTAGTTTAAATAAGTTATTTTACAAACCATAGAGTAATATTTTCGAAATCAAATTTAAAAGAGGCCACACTGTCTCAATTCAATTTACACAATTCAGAGTACATAAAATTAAGTTATATTTTATGAAGCGTTACTTTTGGAAATATGATTTACTTTCAACATAAAATTTGTCATAAATTTAGACCACAGACTATTAGATTGCGCCATGTTATCACTCAAGTCCAAATATTGATTCTCTGATAGAAATATTATGCTTCTATAGAAAAAAATGTCAATTTTGAATATTATCGGTTTTCTTGAAAATATGCGATATCGCATCCTTACACTACTAATATATGTAAGAGTACATTAATTTTGTAATAGTTTTAATATGTTAATAATGGTGGGTTCAAATGTGTCGACGCTTTTCAAACCCAGGTAACATATGTCTACATACTCGTATATAAAAATTATGTGTCTTTTTGAGAATTGCTTTATAGGTGACATTGTGTTTTTAAAATAAAATTAATACAAATTCAAATCAGTAGAAAAAATAAAGCATATTTCAATTTGGACACACCCACTTTTGAAAAACGCGTGATTTTGATACAACACCGCATGGACATACCCGAGTTTGATTGTTGTTGACAGTACGACTACGCTACGACTGATCGGCCATCTTGAATGATGGCGCTCTCTGATTGGTCTAAATAGACATGTCTGACTTTGATAAAAACAACCTCGTGAACATATCTGAGTTTGAAAAAAACTCTTATTTCAATCACCATTTTGCATTAATTTCACGAGACGTATCTTATTTTGGAAAATGCAGATTTATCCAGGACTACATACGCTACATTTTGGTATAACATATTTATCTAAAAAAATGTCATAATGTGGACATATCTGTGTTTGAAAATCGTCGACACAAATACTGAGTTGGAGCGCTCACGAGAAGTGTTTGTTCTCAAAACTGCGCTATATAAATTGTCTTTTTATTATTATTATTATCTGTAAATTCACTTCTCGTGTAATCCGTTTAGAAATAAAAGTAATAAAAATACTGAAAATTTATTATGATTGTTTTCTACGATTGGAGAAAAATAGTTTTCCATGAAATTGGACATATGTTTCCGTCAGTGGCTTTCTTAACACGTTCAATGCTAACAACGCGCCTAGCGCGTTCTTCTTCGTAACCGTCATGCCAACAACGTGCTAACAACGCATCTGACGCGTTTTCGTATGCATATCAAAGTTTCGTTTCAAATTGAGAGGGGGGGGGGGGGTTACTACTAGACAACACCAAATTAAATCGCACGTAATTTTACATCCTTTTTTTTACTTTTCAGCCACACGTGAATTACCTTAATAATTTTATCGCATTGAATGTGTTAAATAAGCGTTCCCCAAACTTTTTTGCTATCGAACACTTTCCGATTTATATTAAATTTGTCTGCATTTATGCTAAGCAAACGGGCGTCCCAGGACAGATTCTTGGCGGATTCACTTCTAGTTTTTTTTTTTTAATTTATTTATTATTACAAATGACAAGAAATATACATAATTTGTGAAAAAACAACAGGTAATTTAATTTGGACATACAATTTTAATGGATCTGGGTTTGTTGCCTTTCATTTGTCGTATCCCCAGTAAACTAGGCTTTTGCCTGCATCTCACTGAGGATATTAAGCATGAAAAAATAAATTAATACTTCTTTCCGATTTTTGATTACACAAAAACAAAACCCCGTTGCACGTTCTCATCAACCTGGCAAACAGTGACACTCAATTACAAGTGGAAACATCATGCGAAATTAAACTCCTCATACATCATCACTCCAGAAAGACCAAAAATATTCATTCCACAATATACCGCACACAATCATAAGAATAAAAATAAAAAACACAAAAACAACAAAATTTAAAACAACAAGAAGAAACCTACGGATATGTTTTGCCTTAACTCGTACACTTCTTATCATAAATTCCAAATTAAAATGGTTTTTAAGCAACAACAAAAAAAAAACACTATTTAAATTTGCCAAACGAAAGGCTGTAGTAGATTACATTCCGAACATGTAGAAATTGTGATCTCCTCGCCATCGAAATAAAGGATTTAATATGTCCAGAGTGTGTGCTTGCTGAAGTACAACATATTCTACACAATACACCAATAGTAACACAAGCGTCTTCCGACTACAATATAACATACTTAATCAAAAGGGATTGCCCATATATAAATATTAAATATTTTATATTTGTATTAAAAAATCAATTAGGACTTCTCTCATCCCACCGATTAAATATTTATTTCATAAAAATATAAAGTTGTGCTTCCATATGAATGAAAAAGCTTTATTCATATGCTTAAACGAAAAATTACATTTAAAAATTTAAATAAAAAAATATTAATATTTATTACAATAAAATTATTAAAAGGGTATTTAGATCGAATTTTCTCCGATTACGGAAGAATTAAGAGGGATATCGAAAGGCGAGTAGCGATAGGAAACAACATCAATGTGGCAGTTAAACATATATATTATATGTATACTTCAACCAGACAGTATCCAAATCTACTAAAATGGCAGTCCACAATAGTATTTTAGTATCAACTAAAATGTATGGAACTGGAACGTGAAAGTGGAAAATTTATAAAAAATAACCGAATAAATTCTGTTGAAATACGAGTACGTGCACTGAGGAAATTGTGATATGGTGTGAATGTGAACTTAAGACTTGTGTGTTGAGTCAGATTAAGAAGAGCACTCGATGGTTTGGGCATATGGAACGAAGGAACGAATAAATACTTACAAAACAAATATAAAGTGCAAATATATCGTAAGTAGAAGACGTGATAGATAAAGACCAAGGAAAGTATTGTTGGATCAAGTGAATGGTATTTTTAAATATGAAAACGTAGAAATTTAGAAAAGTTGCAGGAACTGTATAGGTAGGTATATGTATGGATGTAAAAGAGGTTAAGAATGTGTGTCGAGATAGGAAAGTCTAGCGTTCTATCCTCAATGTCTATCACGACATGGAAATGACGAGATGGTATGTATCTACGTTCAATTATTTTAATAATTTCATGACCCAAAAATTTTATATTATGTGTTTGGAAAACTGAGCATGTAACACCATTTAAGAAACGCTGTCTTAAAAAATGGCGTGCAGCAACAGTAACCGGGAAATAAACTGGGCTGCGGGGATTGTTATATTTAGCGGTGGCAACCACTCTCCACCCCTTGGCCGCTACCCTGGATGGTGATGAAGTTCAGGGGCACGTTACCCGATACATTGCCGATAGCTGCTGCCCCCCCTGAACTACTTGACAGGACAGCAAAAATCAGTCATTAGCAACCTTTTATGAGAGATTCGTAAAAAGTTATTTAAATGTGAGAAAAGTCAAACGCGGATGCATTTACTTTCGAACCGGAAAGTATGAAAATCTGCATTAAAATTAAAGATGATTGCTTACAACATTTATTTATTTAACACTTATTGCCAATTCAATCTGGTGGGCTTATTGTCAGGCGGAAATCTCTTCCAGCCAACCAGACAAAAATAAATTAAGCAAGTTACGTGGTCGCATGAATCATTCAATTGACTATCCATCCCCACGAAATCCATAAACACATACGTGAGCACATGCCCACGGAACATTATTTTTCATATAAAGTGAGATATCATCAATCAAAAGGAAAGGAAGGGATGGTGGAGAGGAAAGGAAAGAAAAATCAGGAATAAAACACGTTATTTTACTGACTAGAAATTAGTAAAATAACGTATTTCACTCCTGATTTTTCTTTTTTCAGAGTTTTTTCAGTCACTTTTTAAGAGTTTTTCAGTCACTTTTTAAAGCATGCCAAGGACGGAGCGAGTCTGATATTGGTTTATAACTGATTCCAGAGTTTCACTGCATGGACAGCAAAGGACGACGTAAAGAAAGAGGAGCGGTGAACTGGAAAGGACAATAGACAATCTCTGTTTGAGCGTATCGCTAATACATGATTGGAAAGACGCTGAAAATTTTCGGCGAGATAACAGGGGGTGGCGGGACAGTTAAGGATATTATACAATAGAGACAGAATGTGAATTTGGCGTCTATTTCTAACATTCAACCAGTTTAATACCTTCTCGTATGAAGTTATATGATTCGTAGGTTGAAAATAAATCTTTTACACACATTTTAAAGACGCTGTAATTTGTCCAGCTGTTGCTCTGTAACATCCAAGTAACAGACGTTCGCATAGTCCAGAATCGGAAAGAACATTGTTTATGTACCAAGATATATGGAAGTGAAACGAAGACGTGGAAAATACTGAAAAGAGTCTAATAAATGCAGTTAAAATGCGTAGTTAAGTGATTAGGGACGAATGTGAACTTAAGGTTGATTTGTTGATTAAGACAAAGAAGAGTTTGGACATGTGGAACGAATAAATGAAGAAAGCTAATAAAACAAATATACAGTGCAAATGTGAGCGAAAGGCGTGGTAGAGGAAGACCAAGAAAATAATGGTTGGATCATGTGTATGAAATTTCAAAAGAAGGAAATATAAAAATTCAGTTGAGCTGTATATAAAGGTGTATGAATATAGTAAGGCGAAAGATGTATGTCGCGACAGGAAAGTCTGGCGATATATCTTCTCTGCCTACTCCAATAGGGAAACGGCGTGCTGGTATGTTTAAATTTGAAGAAGCAAAAGCTTTTATAAAAAAACACTTAAATCCTTTTATGCGACATATTGTATCAGCAAACATATGGATACTTGGAATATGTGTGGTGCGATATTATTTTAGTTTGAGCTCTTCAAAATATCATACAATTTGACTAGTTTGAAATGGTTAAGTAGCTTAGAATTCTGTCTACACGGACGACATACGTGGTTTCAATCAAGGCAAATAGTTTGAAATTTTTTTAATAATAATAATAATTTAAATATAAAAAAAAAAACAAATTGATGGAATCATCTCCATAAGTAAGCAAACCTCTGGCCTACCTAGAGTGCATAGGTAATGTACACGCGTCGCGACACTCGGACATTGGGGGCGTGAAGGCGTCGCGTTGTGGCGCCAGCACTGTTAGGTAGCATTCCCACTTAATCACTGTCATCGAGAGCTTGCTTGCGCGAACGTCACATCAGTCGTACCATGGTCAAAACAACTGCAGGTAGACACACTAACAATCTGACATAACACATTGTCAGTAAGAGTTTATAAACTATAAATGATTAAACCCGTTATTGTTTGAAATATCATATTTTTGTAGACATTTACGTAGTTTTAAAACAGTGTTGGCTTAGCAAATAATTGTTTTTCATCGGGGTGCCGTCTCCTACAAGAGGTTGACCGCCATCACAGTAATATTTATCCTGTTTATTGAGGTGCGGAAAAATTCCAGTAACCAAACCATCTTCGTAAGTTCTTTAGCCAATATAAGCGACGTATTCATCTGTCTGTTATTTACTCCAGATGATATCTAGTATTATATTACATCTTGTACTATAGTTCTTATTATGTAACCGCGATACTGCAACTTGTAAACATTCACAGTTTTAAGCACTGCTCGGTCCTTATTCATACACGCAAGCACTTCCACATTTGTAACATCTATAGATTAATATCTCAAAAGCCCCGATTCTACTTGAACTCTCTCCTTAATGGTATGAAGATGTAGACACTGAACTCCTAGTTCAGTGTCTACATCTTCATACCATTAAGGAGAGAAGAGAGGAAGTATCAAGCCAAACAAATAAAAATAATATAAATTATAATGCTGCGGTGAAGTCACGGCCGACCCAAAGTCAGCTTGTATTTCGTAAGGTCTTGTGGGAATTCAGCCTTAGTGGTGTATGGTCTTTAATGTGTGGCGTGCCTGGGGACCGTTATTCAGTAAAACGGGAGAAGGGAGCCTCGGGAGGAAGGCCTCGCTCGCTCGTGGTTTATGTAAAGCCTGAGGGAGCGATAAAGCCCGTCAGGTAGTACACGTATAACGAAAGTGTAATAAAAAAAATCGAGAAGAGCTTTAAAAAATACAGACACCTTTATAAACTCTTAACTTCGTTGTGAGTACGTTGGTTTGTCACTCAGGTGTCTCGGGTTTAATTCCTAGGAGATGAATTTATGTAACATATTACGGCCGGTTTCAACCATTTATGTTTAAAAAGAAATATAGTTAAAATTGAGTGCGAATGAATTCAGAAATACAAGATGTTACAATAATAATAATAAAAAGACAAATTATATAGCGCTGCGCCGTTTAGAAAAAAGACTCTCCCCAAAGGCGTTATAATTCGGAAGTCAAACCCATCGTTAATAACATTCTACGAATATTAATAAAGAATAAGTTGAGTGTAATAACAGGAAGGTAGTTAGTGCGGCTATCAGATAAAGAAATTTCCCGCATCTGCATATGTGTAGAAAAAACACATTTGGTAAGAAAACCGCAGAAAACTTTAAAAGAAAAGACGAACTACGAAGAAACTTTAGATCATACTATGTGATGGTAACGATTCCCCTTTAGATGAAGTGTATGCACTATACTCGTATGTGTGCACATATAATCATAAAATTTGATAAGACTTGCCAAAAAGGGATGTCTTCAAGTATTTTCTAAAATTGCACAGCTGCCCATATATTTAATCTTGAGGCAGACAAAGATCGATCTAATTGAAATATTTTTTCAGAAAACAAATGTTCACTTTTTTTTCATATTTAAGTATCAAATCTTTTTGTTTTAATTTCAAAGCAATATTAACATCGTCGAGAGTGGTTTGCGCACTTTGTATGTTATGTACAATTTTGCGGATACAAAATCATTACTGTTGGAAGAATACGAAACGAATTGGTAATTTGATGTGGTGAATGCCAGGAAGTAACATGCCATCACGTCATCTCCCTAGTGAGGTTGGCAGATAGGGCAGAGCGCCAGAATTTCCTATTTTCACACACACACACACACATCCTTCGCCCTTTCTGCATCCATACAACTCCTCATACAACTCCAACGATTTCTCCGACTTTCTACGTTTCGTTATTTTAAAACATCCTTGGTCTTCATCTACCATGCATTTCACTCACATTTTTACTGTATTTTTGTTTTGTTAGTCTTTCTTAATTCATTTGTTCCACACGCCCAAACTATCTCAGAGTGCTCCTCTCCATCTTATTCAACACATTAGCTTTAAGTTCACATTCATTATTAATCACTTCATTCGGTATTCAATCAAATATTGTCACCACGTGTATGTTTTAAAGTGCACACATTTCTATAACATTAATTTTGCTCACATTATTTCTCCACGTTCACGTTTCACTTCCACACATCAAAGTAGACACTTAAATACTATTGTGGACTATCATTTTAGCACATTTTGATACTGTCTAGTTCGAGTATATAAGTTTTAGTGCCCCATTGAGTAAGATTCCTATCGCTACACGTTGCTCGATATTTATCGTAATTCTTTCGTGTTCTGAGAAAATACTACCTAAATACCAGCATTTTTGAACTTGCAATTATCTTTCACTACTCTTACATATATTTTTTATTTATTATTATACATGACAAAAAATATACATAATTTGCGAAAAAAACAACAGGTAATTTAATTTAGACATACATTATTTTAATGGATCTGGGTTTGTCGTCTTTCATTTGTCGTATCCCCAGTAAACTAGGCTTATGCCTGTATCTCACTGAAGATATTTAGCATGAAAATATAAATCGATACTTCTTTCCGATTTTTGATTACACAACAACAAAACCCCGTTGCACGTTCTCATCAACCTGACAAACAGTGACACTCAATTACAACTGGAAACATCATGCGCAATCAAACTCTTCACACATCATCACTCCAGAAAGACGAAACCTGTTCATCCCATAATATACCGCACACAATCATAAAAATAAAAACAAAAGTAAAACCAAAAATGAACCCAAAATGAAACAAAAATGTTCATCCCATAATATACCGCACACAACCATAAGAACAAAAATTAACTCAAAAATATACAGAAACATAAATACAAAACAACAAAAATCAAAACAACAAGAAGAAACCCACACTCAAGAGCCCACATAAATCTTTTCCACGCGTCATTCATCCTGAAAGCCTAAGTACTCAAAATCCTGTCACAATAACAACCACGCTCCGATCGACTGTCTAAATGGTTTTCCTTCCTTTACCCTTATTGAAGTCGGCACGCCATTGTATGTAATGGGAGCCAAATAAGCATATTGCCTTTGGGCAAGAGAGGTTTTAACTCTAGGGATGGTGAACATTTCATTAGTTGCCATGCATGTCATGTGTCTCTGCTGAGCCTGCATCTTCCCTTCCTCTCGATGGTAGTGTCAGAGAATGGATTTGAGATGCAAATTGGCTATGTTCAGGACCCGATACTCTCCGATATATCTCTTTTACTTTTATCGTATTAATTTAGATTATGCAACATTCATTCTCAGATATATATTTTTTCTTTTTCTCTCACACAATTTACTTATTAGATTCTGTAATTCTGATGTGTTGAAAAGTGTAGTGATTTGATCTATATAATATATTAAGAGTTAACTGATAACATAGCGATATGTAAAAGCACACTGATATCTGAGGAACCCCCCCCATGTTTAGCACGTGCCTGACTTCTGACCCAGACTCACGTAGGTATTACTCAGTCATAATTAAACTGAGATGGCTTTGTTCAGAGTTCAATATTTCGGGTAACAAAATGAGATATCATTGTTAAGATCATCCATTCTCAACCTTTGGGTCGAGACCCCCCAGGAAAACCGCGATGAAATATCAAGAGAGACACGAAAATAAAATATTAAAAAAAATACTGTCCAAGTCATTATTTACTCTCATGGTTAGTCAAGAGTGCAACATAGGTTTTTGAAATTTATTAACTTTAAATCGGTCATTCTAATAATTGACAAGAAAAGTACTGATTAATAATTTCCTTTTTTTTACATCAAATCATCAACTCGCACTTAAATAGTCCTTAACTGCTTAGTTTTTCAATATTAAAGTTCCCTCAACACTTATTCACCATAGGTTTATTTAATATATCTACCATCGAGAGGAGGGGAAGATGCAAACTCAGCAGACACACATGACACGCATGGCAACTAATGAAATGTTCACCATCCCTAGAGTTAAAACCTCTTTTGCCCAAAGGCAATATGCTTATTTGGCTCCCATTACATACAATGGCGTGCCGACTTCAATAAAGGTAAAGGTAGGAAAACCATTTAGACAGTCGATCGGAGCGTGGTTGTTATTGCGACAGGATTTTGAGTACTTGGGCTTTCAGGATGAATGACGAGTGGGAGAGATTTGTGTGAGCTCGTGAGTGTAGGTCTCCTCTTGTTGTTTTAATTTTGGTTGTTTTTGTATTTGTGTTTCTGTGTATTTTTTGTTTTAATTTGTATTCTTATGATTGTGTGCGGTATATTGTAGGATGAATATTTTTGGTCTTTCTGGAGTGATGATGTGTGAGGAGTTTAATTTCGCAAGATGTTTCCAGTTGTAGTTGAGTGTCACTGTTTGTCAGGTTGATGAGAGCGTGCAGCGGGGTTTTGTTTATGTGTAATCAAAAATCGGAAAGATTTACCGATTTTTTTTTCATGCTAAATATCCTCAGTGAGATACAGGCAAAAGCCTAGTTTACTGGGGATACGACAAATGAAAGGCAACAAACCCAGATCCATTAAAATTGTTTACCCAAATCAAATTACCTGTTGTTTTTTTCGCAAATTGTGTATATAATATTTCTTGTCATGTGTAATAATAAATAAATAAATAAATACTGTATATAAATAAATAAAATATTAAAAACAAAGTACGATTACCTCTCATCACAAACAAACTTCCCCTACATATAGAATGCATATTTTAGGAAATCAATTTGCTGAGATTGCCGATATATTTTGAGTACTATATTTTTCACATTAATGTCGATTCGGTGTGGTAAGGTGCAGGCAGTTGACCCGAGACGATTCCGCATCGCCACAATTGATTTTATTGAATTTAATTTGTAAACGAAGCATGTATTACAGTTTTTTAATAATTCTGTAAGGCACATGAAGAGGTCGACACACGTGCGGGCGCTGTGTATGCGACAAGCGCAAACTGGTAAGTTGCACGTGTTTGTACACATCGAATCTAACTAGCGCTTCACTGCAGCCTTCGAATCGGTACCAAGCTAGCTAAAAAGTTTGCATTTGTCATTCGTATACGTACTTGCGATCATTTCAAACTTTTCAGTTGCCCTTTTAGTAACGTTAAACAGTATATATCCTTACATAAGGCTTATCGTCTTTGTGCAAGTGCGACCTTTGTGCACCTATGTGTACAAACATCAACAAGATATAATTTGTCACGGTGGTCGCGAAGTCTTAATTAATTTATTTTTGGGAGTCGCGAAGCTAATAGTGTTGAGATACAATGATTTAGATCGACAGACGTGCAGAATATTATAATCAATTTGATTATTAATCAAAGTATTCATGACTTTAGCTCGTTTTGTATTCTGTAGATCGACGGCACAATGTGAGGGCGTATTTGAACTTGTACGTGACAGACAATACTTCTAAAACTAGACATTTCAATGAAGATCGTAATAGGGTATTTGATTATTATATTATACATTACAGGTGAATAGTGCTATGTAGAGGCTAAGGCTGTTCTGGGAAAACCGGTTCATGTCTCGAGGAGTGAAAATACGTCTTGTTATAAACTTCAGTTTCCCAGTACTCTTGAATGATTTAGAAACTTGAACAATACGAGTATATATAAATCAGAGAACCATCAATGATACTCTTGTTAGGTGTGGGGTCGAAGACAATTGCTAGATATTTCATGGAAAGAACGGCAAACAAAAAACTCTTTATCAGACGGGAACCCCTTTTTTATTGTTATCTTTTCAGATAGAGTTTGATAACTTAAATGATCCACCACTATCATAAAAAAGGGTTCCTGTCTGCTGTGTGTGTGCATTGAGAAATTACATCGAGTGACAATGTGTGTGCATTGAGAAATTACATCGAGTGACAATGTGTGTGCATTGAGAAATTACATCGAGTGACAATGTGTGTGCATTGAGAAATTACATCGAGTGACAATGTGTGTGCATTGAGAAATAACATCGAGTGATAATGTGTGTGGATTGAGAAATTACATCGAGTGACAATGTGTGTGCATTGAGAAATAACATCGAGTGATAATGTGTGTGGATTGAGAAATTACATCGAGTGACAATGTGTGTGCATTGAGAAATTACATCGAGTGACAATGTATGATGCGTGTATTAGAATACACGGAGTGACAATGTATGACAGAATACGGAGTGAAGTGATAAGGGATGAATGTGAACTTAAGTCAGTGTTAAGTCAAGTAAGATGAAAAAAAGCACGTTGACATGGTTTGGGCATGTGAAACGAATGAATATCCAGTGCGTTAACGCGCGGCCATGCACCTCAATTTTTGCATTTTCGTTGTAGATAGTACAACCTGGCTGGCTTATTGCTATGTGGCAATCTCTTCTAACCAACAAAAATATATTAAGATAGGCCTTAAGTGAAATACAGAATGGAAACCTTTTTAAAAATATCGGGAATCGAATTCGAAACTCCTGGATCGGAAGACAGGCGCATTATCAACTAGGCAACTAAGGTGTATCGAGCAAACAGACCGAGCTACTTCCAACGGTCTTTTGGGGTGGAATATTATTCTTATGAAATTTAGGTACACAGCTCTCACTTCCTCCATATCCATACACCTTGTCATATATGCTTTCCTTTTTCTCGTACTTCTTACTTTTCCAATAGTTAAAATTTCTCCAACCATTCTACTTTACATCCTTCTACTCTTTTCTCGGTCTGCCTCTCCGTTAATTTCTCTCAATGTGGCCAAACCATCTCATGATTCCTTTCTTCATTTCACTTACTGCCGTCATCTCGAATAAGTAGTTTTTTTTAAGAAAATTTGATATAACGCTGTTCCCCGACAATTAAGACTACGTCAAGAACGCTTCCTAACATAACTAGCTCAACATATAAACTTACAGAAGATGTATAGAAGATGTACAGAAGACAAGTACGAGTATATCTTCCCCGCATCTGCAATGTTCAGAAAACAGCATATTTGCTAAGAAAACTTACTGCAAGAAGACGAACTACAAAGAAACCTTTGTAGATCTTTCGATGTGCGATAAACATTCGGCTTTAGGTGGAGTGTAGTGTATTATGTAGTGTTCATATAAAATTGTAGACATTACGATATGCGATACACATTCGGCTTTAGGTAGAGTGTAGTGTATTATCTAGTGTTCATATAACATTGTAGATCTTCTGATATGCGATACACATTCGGCTTTAGGTGGAGTGTACTGTATTATGTAGTGTTCATATAACATCATAAATGTTGTTAAGACCTCCCAAAAAGAGTTTTCTTTTAGTGCCTTCTACAGCTACACATGCCACCCATATCTCTAATATTAAGGGGCAGACACATGCCACCCATATCTCTAATATTAAGGGCTAGACACATGCCACCCATATCTCTAATATTAAGGGGCAGACACATGCCACCCATATCTCTAATATTAAGGGGCAGACACATGCCACCCATATCTCTAATATTAAGGCGCAGACACATGCCACACATAATTCTAATATTGAGCGGCAGACACATGCCACCCATATCTCTAATATTAAGGGGCAGACACATGCCACACATATCTCTAATATTAAGAGGCAGACACATGCCACACATATCTCTAATATTAAGGGGCAGACACATCCCATCAACGACAAACGCTCCATCATAATACCTCGTCCTTTTGGATCGATTTGGAACCACCAATTCATTAGGTGAAAAAGAAATCGACCATCAAGTTCCAACTGTCTCCGAAGGAACATCACAAGACGAAAGGTACATGGAGACATCCCATTAAGGGATTTGAATACAAAGATAAAAACCTTGAAATCAAGTTGTTCCAAAGACACAAAACTTGAAATCCGTTCGCGACATTTAAGCTGTTCACTTTCCTATCGCTAAATGCCGTTAAATTTATCTGGTAACTCTTCAATCTCCTGAGAAAATATAATCAAAATAATAGGAAAATAAACGAACTTTTTTAAAAACAGTTTGACAGCAGTAACGTTAAAATATTGTGTTTTTTGATCTTATCCGAAGATTTGTAAAGATAGAAAGGGCAATGGACTTACGGGGAAATATATGCCTCTTATTTCTGACAGAGCGAGTAGGTACATTATGGCGCCCCACTCAAATCCCACAACAAAGAAATAAAGTAATTCTCGATAAAAAGGAAAGCGGGAGATATCCACAGTGCCTGAAGCTCTGGGAATTTCCGGGAAAATAAACAGCAATGAGGAGATTTGTATACGAAAGTATTTTTTAATTGTGGAAAAAATCGCATTTGATATAGGTAACATACTATGAATGCTGATATTTTAGTTAAAATATATACGAGTACATTTAGATATTAATGACCGTTTTCCATATATTTTTTAACATAATTCTTTAAATACATCTGGGATTGTTTTTCCTTAATTTATTTACTAAAACCATCTATGCAAAATACTGTACCTATATACAAATTTATTACTTAAGAGCTGAGGCTAACTTAATTTTAATTTCCTACATGTCATTTTATTTATAATTTATTTATTTATTTATTTATTATTACACATGACAAGAAATATACACAATTTGAGAAAAACAACAGATAATTTGATTTGGACATACAATTTTAATGGATCTGGGTTTGTTGCCTTTCATTTGTCGTATCCCCAGTAAACTAGGCTTTTGCCTGTATCTCACTGAGGATATTAAGCATGAAAAAAATAAATCGATACTTCTTTCCGATTTTTGATTACACAAAAACAAAACCCCGTTGCACGCTCTCATCAACCTGACAGTGACAGTCAACTACAACTGGAAACATCTTGCGAAACTCAACTCCTCACACATCATCACTCCAGAAAGACCAAAAATATTCATCCCACAATATACCGCACACAATCATAAGAATACAAATCAAAATCAAAACAAAAACAAACAAAAAAAATACACAGAAACACAAATACAAAAACAACCAAAATTAAAACAACAAGAAGAAACCCACACTCACGAGCTCACATAAATCCCTTCCACTCGTCATTCATACTGAAAGCCCAAGTACTCAAAATCCTGTCGCAATAACAACCACGCTCCGATCGACTGTCTAAATGGTTTTCCTGCCTTTACCCTTATTGAAGTCGGCACGCCATTGTATGTAATGGGAGCCAAATAAGCATATTGCCTTTGGGCAAAAGAGGTTTTAACTCTAGGGATGGTGAACATTTCATTAGTTGCCATGCGTGTCATGTGTATCTGCTGAGTAATAATTTTAATATTTAATTTCTTATAAATAGTTAACACCTACATACTAATTAATAACTAGATAACAATTCTTAAAACGAATTATTTAACATGTACATGTTCACTCGTTCAGGGTACTCGCATTTAGTCACATTCACTCGAACCTTGATCATCCCAGCCTGTGTGAGTCAGGCAACCGGTGATGTTTCGGTAGCCTGTGCTTATAACGGAAAGGTAGCTCGGACTTACTCTCGTAAGACCCAAGGGGAGCTATTATACTTCAGAAAGTCTAGGATGAACCGTGCGGCGTTTGTCACAAACGGATGGGGTAAAATCTTTTTTTTTTTTTTACAAATCGAACAATTGTTTTTCTCTAAACTGACGTTTTAATTCCTAATTTTCATTATACTGACTTTCTAATGTATTGTATGTATGTTTAAATAGGCCAAGATCCACTATGAATTAATACTAATTACGAACATTTAATTAAAATCGATTTTTGAAAATCCAATTATCGAATACCCCATCCCTAGCCAATGCAGACTAACATAGTGACTTTTGACAAACGTCACCAAATATTATTTGATTTTAACAAACTGCCACATTTTTGCTAATTTGTGACAAGATGTATTAATTTGTCATTATTGTTAGTTTTATGTAATGTATTTACCTAAATAACTTGCTATTTATTAGAATCGAGGCTTATATTAAAGTTGATAAAATAATTAAAATTACTGAACATCGTTACAAGGTTGTATTGGGGCAAATTTGTGAGCTGTCATACGGTTCACCCTAGATTTTCCGAACTATAAATAGTTATATTGTATTTATTAGCGGGTTTATTGCCATGAGAAAATCTCTTCCAACAGACCAGAAATATGTTAAAGAGATCTTAGTGAAAACCAGACTCGAATGCCCTTAAAAAAACCTGGGTTCTAGCGGGATTTGAATGCGCAACCTCCGGGCTGGGAGACAGGCGTTTTACCAACTAAGCCGTGGAGGTCGCAAGATTGCTGTGATTTTGGAGGATTTATTATTTTTATGCATTTTTATCCTTTCAACAAGGTTTGTTTCATAATTATTATCGATATTCATGACAGTGTTTGTAATAAGAATAAGATGGATGAGAGTAAGATATTCATGACAGTGTTTGTAATAAGAATAAGATGGATGAGAGTAAGATATTCATGACAGTGTTTGTAATAAGAATAAGATGGATGAGAGTAAGATATTCATGACAGTGTTTGTAATAAGAATAAGATGGATGAGAGTAAGATATTCATGACAGTGTTTGTAATAAGAATAAGATGGATGAGAGTAAGATATTCATGACAGTGTTTGTAATAAGAATAAGATGGATGAGAGTAAGATATTCATGACAGTGTTTGTAATAAGAATAAGATGGATGCGAGTAAGATATTCATGACAGTGTTTGTAATAAGAATAAGATGGATGAGAGTAAGTAGAATTGTGAAAGGACATTAGAAATGTTTGACCGTATTGAGAGAATGAGTTAATAAAAACTTACGAAACGAATATGCCTAAAATGAATGATGAAACTGGAAGAAGTAGACCAAGGAAATAATGGAAATATCATATAGTACCCGGCGGTAAGTAATACACATCGGGCTTAAGAAAGAGACTGTCGCTTTGTACAGCGTCGTCTCTGTCGCACGATGGGTTAACAGTTCGTGCGACAGAGACGACGCTCTACAAAGCGACAGTCTCTTTCTTAAGCCCTATGTGTATTACTTACCGCCGGGAACTTCTAGACAGTTAGGGAAATTTTTACTAAAGGAAAGGTAACAAGTATGAGAAACAGAAGAGTATGTATGGATGTAAACGAGGCGAGAGCTCTACGTATGGTTAGAAAGGCGTATAGATCTGCTCTCTCTGTCTACATGGCGTGATGGTATGTATGTCTAAAGTTAGAAAATAAAAATAATATTTTTGTTAAAGTAATGAAAGTAAAAACTAAAGACAAATACCTCGAGGGAAATCAAGATAAGAGAATTGTAAAGGAGTTAGGGATGAGGAACGTTTTGTGATATTCTTTATTGCTTTCCTTTCAAAACTTTATAAGGATAAATCACACTTGATTGAGCTAGGAAGATTGTTTGTTAAGCCGAGTGAACCATATTTGAGTCCTTCCGCATGACATACAACAAATGTATTGACATTATGGTATATCGAGATCTGAGGAGTCTATTAATAACAATATAACGCTTTCGTAGCTTACAAAACACCAAGAAAGAAGGTGGTACGGTAAATTTAGAAAATACTAAACAATGGTGAAGTGAGGTGATTAGTGAGGAATGTGAACTTAACGCTGATGTGTTGAGTAAGATGAATAATAGTACACTGAGATGGTTTGGACAGGTAGAAGGAATAAATTAAGAAAGACTAACAAAACAAATGTATAGTGCAAATATAAGTGGAGGGCGTGATAGAAGAAGACCGAAGAACGTATGGCTGGATCAAATGAAGGATATTCTGAAAGAGGGTAACAAAGAAAGTCAGAGAAATCTTAGGAATGGTGTATAGATGTGAAAGAGGCGAAGGATGTACATATATTGAGATTAGGAAGTCAAGTATTCTTTCCTCTCTGCCTACCCCGATAAGGAAATGGCGTTATGGATTATATGTATGTGCTTAAAACAAAGGTGTAAAACCCTTTTTTACATCTGCTTCGACACGCCATTATCATAAATTGGACCATATCGTCGTTGTTCTGCGAAAAACATTTAAATCCATTTTTGCTTAAATTGACATTTTGATGCCATTTTACTTAAAATTAAAATATCTAAACATGGAAAAAACATTTATGCCCAAAAGTTAATACATATGATTTCGCTGTTATGAAAAGATAAAAGAACATATGCCGAAGCTATTCCATAGTTGATATTCATCCCTGCCAACCAGCACAAGAGTTCATGACTTAATAAACCGCGACACATCAAGTGATTAGGAATAAATAATAAAATACTATAGAAAAAAACGACATTTTAGAAGCGTTTCAGTCACCTTTTTACAGTTGTTTTCACCAAGGAAGGATTAAGTCCACAACAGGTGTCCGTATTTTTAATTTTTAGGTAACATGTTTTTAAGTTATATATTTTTTGCAGTAATTCTTATAAATAAACTGTCTTTAAATAACACATGTTTGTATTTTATTTACTAAAAACTTGATTTTATATCACCTTCCGAAACTTAAATTGCATTTATGTCAAAACTCAATATTTGGACTTAAATGCTTTTCGCAGACCAACTACGATATATTCTGCGTAGAATCTTTCTCTCAAAGATATCGAAAACTCTTTTGTCCCACTTTGTAAGTATCCAGGTTTTCAATGTGTAAGTAAGGACATATCTTAACAGTGTAAGTATTCAGGTCTTCAATGTGTAAGTAAGGGACATGTCTTATCAGTGTAAGTATCCAGGTCTTCAAAGTGTAAGTAGGGACATGTCTTATCAGTGTAAGTATCGAGGTATCCAATGTGTAAGTAAGCACATGTCTTATCAGTGTAAGTATCGAGGTATCCAATGTGTAAGTAAGCACATGTCTTATAAGTGTAAGTATCCAGGTATCCAATGTGTAAGTAAGCACATGTCTTATCAGTGTAAGTATCCAGGTATCCAATGTGTAAGTAAGCACATGTCTTATCAGTAGTATCGAGGTATCCAATGTGTAAGTAAGCATATGTCTTATCAGTGTAAGTATCCAGGTATCCAATGTATAAGTAAGCACATGTCTTATCAGTGTAAGTATCCAGGTATCCAATGTGTAAGTAAGCACATGTCTTATCAGTAGTATCGAGGTATCCAATGTGTAAGTAAGCATATGTCTTATCAGTGTAAGTATCCAGGTATCCAATGTATAAGTAAGCACATGTCTTATCAGTGTAAGTATCCAGGTATCCAATGTGTAAGTAAGCACATGTCTTATCAGTAGTATCGAGGTATCCAATGTGTAAGTAAGCATATGTCTTATCAGTGTAAGTATCCAGGTATCCAATGTATAAGTAAGCACATGTCTTATCAGTGTAAGTATCCAGGTATCCAATGTGTAAGTAAGCACATGTCTTATCAGTAGTATCGAGGTATCCAATGTGTAAGTAAGCACATGTCTTATCAGTAGTATCGAGGTATCCAATGTGTAAGTAATCATATGTCTTATCAGTGTAAGTATCCAGGTATCCAATGTGTAAGTAAGCACATGTCTTATCAGTGTAAGTATCCAGGTCTTCAATATGTAAATAAGGACATGTGTTATCAGTGTAAGTATCCAGGTCTTCAATATGTAAATAAGGACATGTCTTATCAGTGTAAGTATCCAGGTATCCAATGTATAAGTAAGCACATGTCTTATCAGTGTAAGTATCGAGGTATCCAATGTGTAAGTAAGCACATGTCTTATCAGTGTAATTATCCAGGTCTTCAATGTGTAAGTAAGTAAGGACATGTCTTATCAGTGTACTTCAAAGTAAGCTTTTATGATCCTGGTGAGTAGGAAACACTTAAGAAAAAGGATAAAGCCAAAATAGAATATATTATTTTAATAGTTTTTGAAATAATATTACAAAAACTTTAGAAGTTTTATTTTACATACTATGGAGTTTCACCAAGCCATTGTCAGACGAGAAACTCTCAATAATTTGAATACAATGTTTTTGTTCTACTGTTTACATTTTCCTTTGAGTTGTAAATCAATCTATCCGCAGCGAAATTGAGTTGAATGACAGCGGACAAACAATGGCGGTTTAGAGTTGACTAGAGTTGAGTTACTAATTAGGCCTAGTGTCTGTCTGACACTCCGTATTATACTCCGAACCGAATCGCTTTCTGTCTCCATCACATCATTTACTCAGGGTTATCAAAATATCAAGTAACGGGTCAAATTTCCGCATGAGGATTCTGCGATATTGGTAAATTAGAAGATTTTGCACGAATATAAAACACAATAAAGATTCGTCCCGTATAGAAAAATGGATTATTCTTAGTCACATTGTCTGTCTCCTACATGTGTTTTTATTTAGCACTTGGCACGGATTTCTCCTGTTACACAAAGAGGATTGGTCTCGTGACCATGTTGGTTAGATACCTGTCGTTCATCCCGAAGATTGCGGGGTCGATTCCCATTGGTACTGAATAGATATCAGTTTGTTTCAAGGCATTTTAAATATATTTATGATTGGTAAGAAGAAATTGCTAAATAGTAATAAGAGCGAAATCGTAGCAGTTGTACGAGAAAATGTGTGGATATAGAAGAGGTGAGGGATGTCTGTTAAGATATGAAAGTCTGGTACTCTATTCTATCTGTCTATCCCGACAGGGAAATAGTGTAATAGTATGTATGTATGTATTATTATCCCCCGATCTATACGCTGCATCAGGGATATATGAATACCATATAACGCCTACATCCAGGTTCACAGCCTGGCACTTCAAGACCATCGAAACCTGAGCGAACCAGTTCCAAAACGATCTATGCCTGTTGTGATAGTTTGTTTAAAAGGCATCAGGGAATTTACACAACAGGCCTTGAGGCCTGGAGGGAACCCTTATCTATCTCTTACAGACTACCTGAAAAATATAGAGGTCATATTACCCTTGTCTCATGACCCACGGGGTCATACAATACTCGGGCTATTTTCAGAATGAACTTTTCACGTATTTAAGGGATGGAGTAGGAAAACTCAATTCATTTTTATACTGAATCTCTGTTAGAATCGTATAACTAATAAATAATATCAAAACATATATGCTTTGTCCCTTTTGGGGTAGAAAAAGAAGACATATCCTTGCAAAAAACTCTCGCTTCATCCACATCCATACATCAAGTTATAAATGATCTCCTGTTTCTCATACTTCTTACTTTTCTCTCAATTAAAATTTCTTCAACTATTAACTTCCACAGTTTTCCCGGTCTACCTCTTCCTCTTTCTCCAAACATTTTAGAAAAAAATATATCATATTTGTTTTCGTATGTCTCTCACAAGCCATTCTCTTAACCCTTCCTTCCCTGTGAAGTGTAACTAGTACACATTACTTCTAAAAACTTTAATATCTCTATAAATATAATAGATATTGGGTTCAGATTTTAGGTATTCCTCCGTAATACATTTACGCATTGAATGCAAAAAAATAATATTAATAATAATTAGCACTTATCGGCCAAATCAGAGATATTTTGTGAAAATCGGGAATAAATTAACCAATACAATCAATCGTGTGCCAGTGTGTGATTTTTATTTATTTATTTATTTATTTTTTCAAAACAGGCTTAGCCCAATTACTTTGAAAATACAAAACATCAAAAAAGAAGAAAAATTACATAGAGTGGAAAAAAATAAGTTAAAAAATTATATAAAATAAAAAATAATGCATATGCATACAAACGAGTAAATACACACAAACATATTACACATATATATTCACAGTCATTTGGGTACGTTGATGAGTGTCTTCTAACGCGCTTAATCTAAGAAGAAAATTTACTTTTGCTTTTGGTAATGTGATATGAAATATGTCAATATCCGAAGCAGTCCCGTTCAGAAGGCCCTTCCAACAGGCATAGCGGCTGGAAGACCCGTTATTGCGTATGTTATTGAGAACAGTTCTTTCCGGCGCAGTCTAGTGTAATTGTTAGGAACATTTAACGCTAATCTTTGTAGTAATGCTGGACAGCTCACAACTCCTCGAACGAGTTTGACAACGTATACCAGGAGACGCACATCTCTTCTTACGCTCAAGGAGTTATACCCGAGCATGCCCAGCAGGAACTGAGTAGGATAAAGCCATGGATAGACACCGAACTCTCTCATATAGAGATATCGTAGATATTTTTTTTGTACTTTCTCCACCATGAGCGAGTTCTGCGCCCCCTCTGGGCTCCAAATGCAAGCATTGCTTTCGTAGGTATATTCATTCTAAACCCTGCTATGGGTGAGGAAGCGACACTATTCACGTCTCAATCTCACTCTACTTCCGTATATGGGAACGCAAGAAATAGAATCTCAGTTCGCAGTTGTTTCTTCCTTCGAGGTATAAGATATCATACACAGTGTTAGTATTCCGAGTCCCGTCTCAGTAGCGGACATCCATACGAGGTGGTCTCTGTGCCCGTTTTGTGAACGTCGGCCGAGGTTTTTTCATGTTTTCAGCAATTAAATTTCAATTATTATCACTTTTGACATCAAATTTAATTAATTTAAGCGATTGGCTATGAATATTCTTATTTTTCCGAATTTAAATCGCTCATTTTTACATGTGTATTGAATACACAGCACCGGAACGCGCGATTTTTTTAGCATCGGAAGGGAAATGTTAACGTGGCTAAACCATCTCAATATTACTTTCTTAGTTCTAGTTATAACATCCGTCTCTAAAAAAGAGTTATACTTAATCCGATCATTTCTTACTCAATCTGACATTGTCAACCCAGATATTCTAGTAAAGTATGTAATCTATTATAAATAGCATTTTCTACTGATAAACAAAATCAATGGGTCACTATAACATATATTATATATAACAACCGGACAGTATCAAAATCTGTTAAGACGATAGTCTATAATATCATTTCGGTACCAGCTTTGATGTATAGGAGTGAAACGTAAATGTGAAAAATGACTGATGGGAGCCGAATAAAAGCGTGCATTTAAAAGAAGGCATGGAGTGACAATGTACACGATATACTCGTAGAGTGATAATGGATACATTTAAAAGAATGCATGTAGTGACAATGTACACGATATGGAGTGATACATTTAAAAGAATGCATGGAGTGACAATGTACAAGATATGGAGTGATAAGGGATACATTTAAAAGAATGCATGGAGTGACAATGTACAAGATATGGAGTGATAAGGGATACATTTAAAAGAATGCATGTAGTGACAATGTACACGATATGGAGTGATACATTTAAAAGAATGCATGGAGTGACAATGTACAAGATATGGAGTGATAAGGGATACATTTAAAAGAATGCATGGAGTGACAATGTACACGATATGGAGTGATACATTTAAAAGAATGCATGGAGTGACAATGTACACGATATGGAGTGATACATTTAAAAGAATGCATGGAGTGACAATGTACACGATATGGAGTGATAAGGGATACATTTAAAAGAATGCATGGAGTGACAATGTACACGATATGGAGTGATAAGGAATACATTTAAAAGAATGCATGGAGTGACAATGTACACGATATGGAGTGATAAGTGATACATTTAAAAGAATGCATGGAGTGACAATGTACAAGATATGGAGTGATAAGGGATACATTTAAAAGAATGCATGGAGTGACAATGTACAAGATATGGAGTGATAAGGGATACATTTAAAAGAATGCATGGAGTGACAATGTACACGATATGGAGTGATACATTTAAAAGAATGCATGGAGTGACAATGTACACGATATGGAGTGATACATTTAAAAGAATGCATGGAGTGACAATGTACACGATATGGAGTGATAAGGGATACATTTAAAAGAATGCATGTAGTGACAATGTACACGATATGGAGTGATAAGGGATACATTTAAAAGAATGCATGGAGTGACAATGTACAAGATATGGAGTGATAAGGGATACATTTAAAAGAATGCATGGAGTGACAATGTACACGATATGGAGTGATACATTTAAAAGAATGCATGGAGTGACAATGTACACGATATGGAGTGATACATTTAAAAGAATGCATGGAGTGACAATGTACACGATATGGAGTGATAAGGGATACATTTAAAAGAATGCATGGAGTGACAATGTACACGATATGGAGTGATAAGGAATACATTTAAAAGAATGCATGGAGTGACAATGTACACGATATGGAGTGATAAGTGATACATTTAAAAGAATGTATGGAGTGACAATGTACACGATATGGAGTGATAAGGGATACATTTAAAAGAATGCATGGAGTGACAATGTACACGATATGGAGTGATAAGGAATACATTTAAAAGAATGCATGGAGTGACAATGTACACGATATGGAGTGATAAGTGATACATTTAAAAGAATGCATGGAGTGACAATGTACACGATATGGAGTGATAAGGGATACATTTAAAAGAATGCATGGAGTGACAATGTACAAGATATGGAGTGATAAGGGATACATTTAAAAGAATGCATGGAGTGACAATGTACACGATATGGAGTGATACATTTAAAAGAATGCATGGAGTGACAATGTACACGATATGGAGTGATACATTTAAAAGAATGCATGGAGTGACAATGTACACGATATGGAGTGATAAGGGATACATTTAAAAGAATGCATGGAGTGACAATGTACACGATATGGAGTGATAAGGAATACATTTAAAAGAATGCATGGAGTGACAATGTACACGATATGGAGTGATAAGTGATACATTTAAAAGAATGTATGGAGTGACAATGTACACGATATGGAGTGATAAGGGATACATTTAAAAGAATGCATGGAGTGACAATGTACACGATATGGAGTGATAAGGAATACATTTAAAAGAATGCATGGAGTGACAATGTACACGATATGGAGTGATAAGTGATACATTTAAAAGAATGTATGGAGTGACAATGTACACGATATGGAGTGATAAGGGATACATTTAAAAGAATGCATGGAGTGACAATGTACACGATATGGAGTGATACATTTAAAAGAATGCATGGAGTGACAATGTACACGATATGGAGTGATACATTTAAAAGAATGCATGGAGTGACAATGTACACGATATGGAGTGATAAGGGATACATTTAAAAGAATGCATGGAGTGACAATGTACACGATATGGAGTGATAAGGAATACATTTAAAAGAATGCATGGAGTGACAATGTACACGATATGGAGTGATAAGTGATACATTTAAAAGAATGTATGGAGTGACAATGTACACGATATGGAGTGATAAGGGATACATTTAAAAGAATGCATGGAGTGACAATGTACACGATATGGAGTGATAAGGAATACATTTAAAAGAATGCATGGAGTGACAATGTACACGATATGGAGTGATAAGTGATACATTTAAAAGAATGCATGGAGTGACAATGTACACGATATGGAGTGATAAGGGATACATGTTTACTTAATAAGGCTGATGTGTTGAGTAAAATGAAAAAGAGCACGTTGAGATGGTTTGGGTATGTAGAACGAATGAAAGAAGAAACACTAACAAAACAAATATATAGTGCAAATTTTAATGGAAGGTGTATGAGAGAAAGACCACGGAAAGTGTGGTTGTATCAAGTGAATGATATTTTGAAAGTAGGAAACGTAAAAATCAGTTGAGCGTAAGAAGAGATCTGCGTCTCCTGGTATACGTTGTCAAACTCGTTCGAGGAGTTGTGAGCTGTCCAGCATTACTACAAAGATTAGCGTTAAATGTTCCTAACAATTACACTAGACTGCGCCGGCAGGAACTGTTCTCAATAACATACGCAAGAACGGGTCTTCCAGCCGCTATGCCTGTTGGAAGGGCCTTAACTCTGCTGAACGGGACTGCTTCGGATATTGACATATTTCATATCACATTACCAAAAGCAAAAGTAAATTTTCTTCTTATTGTAGATTGAGCGCGTTAGAAAGCACTCATCAACGTACTTAAGTGACTGTGAATATATGTGTATAATATGTTTGTGTGTATATACTCGTATGTATGCACATACATTATTTTTTATTTTATATAATTTTTTATTTTTTTCTATGTAATTTTTCTTCTTTTTTAATGTCTTGTATTTTTCAAACTAATTGGGCTAAGCGTTTTGAAACAATAAATAAATAAATTTTCCACGTTTTCGTTTCACTTCCATATATCTTGGTACATAAACAATCTTCTTTCCGATTCTGGACTATGCGGACGTCTGTTACTTGGATGTTACGTTAAGTAATGTGTCTGTTAAGTAATTGAAATAAATAAATAAAAAAAAATAAAAAAAATCGTAGAAGTTGTATGAGAAGGTATTGTATTACATTACACTTTCGTTATACACAGTAAAAACCTTGCGTACTTATTGTCCTGTTCCAATCTCTACCAACGAACCAGAAAGATGTTAAAGATACCTTAAATTAAAACCATACAGGAGTTTTGTTTAAATCAGGGTTTCAACAAGATTTAAACCCGCAAAATCCGGGTTAGGAGACATGTATGTGTAGAAGAGTAAGAATGTTTGTCGAGATAGAAAAGTCTGGCGCTCTGTCCTCTCCGCCTACTTCGACAGGGAGTTGGCGTGATGATATGTATGTATGTACTTAAAAACACGTAATCTAAATCAAAATGAAGTGTTAGGTGTATAAGACCTTTATTTTGTCATTATGACGTAACTTTTACGAGGTGATTTAACTAATTGACTAATGAAAATGTGGTTATGACAAATAAATACTGTAAAGCAACAATAAACGATGAAATAATACGGTTTAGACTTAGACGATGTTGAGAAGTCCTATTTATAATTCCAAGCACATATGATAATTGCGAAAATCTGCGTAAGTTTCTAGCACTTACCAACTTTGATCGGAGAGAAACGGAGCTCGGGGTGAGAAAAATGCGGAAAGTTTCCGTTTTATTAAGTCATTCCGAGGACTCAGCCCCGGCCCTGGAGTAATCCCAAGTTTCTTGTCTCATTAGCAAAGTGTGTGACGTGGATTGTTGGATTGTTGTCCTCGCGTCTTGGGAATAATTGTAACATTATGCCGAGCTTTATAGGGATGAATTATTGTTAAATATTCATCAACGTTTTCATATTTCTACGGCGCGTGAGAGAACTAAAGTAGTTTATCTCTTTTTATGTTAAAAGTTTATAAATCGTTATATATAAGTTTTAAATTAATGGTGGGGCACGCGCGTCACAAAGATAAAAAAAACAATATGTCTATACACTATAAGTATATCATAGATAGAATAGGAATTTGGCAACGAATTGCTTAGAATCAAAATGGGTGGAGTTAAATTTCTGAAGAAGGAAAAGATCTATGACGTCAACAAATGTAATCAGAGTCGTGTTTTCTTAAAGGCTAACTTAGGCACTCGTCTAGGGGCGCCAAACCAAAGGGGCGCCCAAATATTCATAAATAGGTTATAAATATGTTAGTTTTCACTCTTGTCAGATAGAAGAAAGCTGTTTGAGCTCACAACACTGTTTAAGATTGTCAGCTCGTATTTTAATAGTCCGGAACTAACTCAGTTGTCATGCTACACGTTCTTTGTAGGCCCACTCGGCAGAATGTTTTGTTCTATAGAGAAGTGGTTGCAACTAATTATTTATACAACTCTTGTATAATAAGATTGCACAGATTTGGTAATGTATATGGACATTTTATGGTTTTCCACATGGCTACTTGCGTCATCGTTGCCAGGTCTCGTAGACGAGGATCCCCTCGCCACTCCAACGTCAATCTTGAACTGTTCTTCCACGTCGATCATGTGATCTTCTGTGAGAAAACAGCCCGATCCTAGATGCGCATTCCCTTCCGCAAATGCCACAGACATGTGAATCGGACTATACATTGGCTCCTCTCACACACCTTCCACTTACATTTGCACTATATATTTGTTTTGTTAGTCTTTCTTATTCCATTCGTTCTACATGCCCTATCCACCTCAGCGTGATCTGCTTCATCTTACTCAGCACATCAGCCTTATATTAAAAAACACATTCTTCCCTAATAACTTCATTACGTATTCTGCCAATATGGTAATAATAATTGAGAATTAAGAGCATGAAAAATATTTTTGTATAATAAAATATTCTTTTCTAAAAATTGTCTCATTCAGGGGCGGGCGTTTATGGTCTGGTCGGTCTTATCGTTAGAAAAATACCGTATTGCTGGGGAGGGGCGCAATTCGCAAACTGTTTTTGGGCGTCGCGTTTATAAATGCGGTACTGAATTTAGTAGAAAAAAATAATCGATTTGCGTTACATTCCCTTCGTTTTATGCTTTGATACTTTGTGTATCCATTTTATCTAGCAATAATTTAAAAATACAAAATCGATATCAAAATGATAATAGTCCACAATAGTATTTTGGTGTTTAAAAATAAGTCGTGAAAAAATACTGCCAGGAGCTGAATAAATGATATTACTAAATGAGATGAGAAAATACTAGGAGTGACAATGTATGACAAAATACGGAATTAGGAATTAAAGTGAACTTAACTTGTAAGAAAGGAAAACAAAAGATGTTGGTCACGGGGATAATCGCATTTGTATTATGTGCTTTTCGTATTGTGGTGTAAATTTTGGAGTATGAGAGTGAAACGAGGAAGTGGAAAAAGACCGAATAAATGCTGAAGAAATGTGTGAATTGATATGAATACATGGGGTAACAATGTATGACAGAATATGGAATAAAGTGATAAGGGATGAATGTGAACTTAAGGCTGATGTATTAAATAATATGAAGAGGAACACGCTGAGATGGTTTGGGCATGTGGAACGAATGAATGAAGACTAACAAGACAGATATATAGTGCAAATGTGAGTGAAAGGCGTGAGAGAGGAGACCAAGACAAATATGCTTAAATCAAGTGAATGATGTTCTGAAAAAAGGAAACGTAGAAAGTCAGAACAAATTGTAGAAGTTGTATGAGAAGGTGTATGTATGGGTGTGGAAGAGGCGAAGGATGTGTGTGTAAAGAAAGTTTGGCGTTATATTCTATATGCCTACCCCGAGAGGGAAACTGTGTTAGTTAATTGTAACTTGCATTACAAGTTATCCAAAGGAATATTTATTCGTCCTTGAGATGTGTTCACCGTCCTTGAGAACATGTGTTCACCTTCTGAGAAGTTAGGGGTGATGGTAATGTAACCTATAGCTCTTCGTTTTTTGGATAAACTCGTAGGTTAACTTTCCCAGAATAGATCGGAAAGTTCTTGAAAAGCTTTTTTCATTATTAAGACGAATAAAAACACTTTTCAACGATTTACTTCAATTTAAATTAATTTGAACTAATGACTTCAAGACCTTACAATTCTTATAATCTCCGAAATTATATGTACATTTCCCTAGAGCACGGGCTGATACTCTTTATTTATTGGGGACATTGTTCATGGCCAAGGAGACAGTTTGGAGAGGCTCCTGGTTACTCGAAGTGTGGAATAACGACGCACAAGGACAATAGTCCCAAATGCGTTGGACCAACCAAAGGCGAGGTTCAACAGTACTACCCTTAACAACTGCCCTTCGACCCGCGGAGTATATGTTCGAGACGGATAGAGATGAGCCATCAGAAGCTATCATGGGAGTCACGATGTACAGTCATGAGCTACATGACAGGATGGAGAATTTATTTACATCCACGATCGATGTTGACCTCAAAATATTATAACATACACACATGCATACCATCGCGCCAATTCTCTGCCGGGGTTGACAGAAAGGTCAAAACGCTAGAATGTTCTATCTTGACACAGATCTTTCACCTTCTCTACAGCTTTACGAAAAAGACGATTTCTCCCACTATTTACATTTCTTTCCTTAAAATATAATTGACTTGATCCAACCATACTTTCCTTGGTCTTCCTCTACCCCACTTTGCACTGACATTTGCACTACATATTTGTCTTTTTAATTATTTATTTACTATTATAAATCCACGATCGATGCAGACTATAAAATATTATAATAACATATATATACTCGTATATATATGCTATACATACTCGTAGTACATACACTATCACGCAGTTTCCTTGTCGGGGTAGGCAAAGGACAGAACGTCAGACTAGCCTATCTCGACACACATCGTTCGCATCTTCTACATCTACATACATTCTCATACAACACCTACGATGTCTCTCACTTTCTACATTTTCTTCCTACAAAATATAATTTACTTGGTTCAACTATACTTTTCTTAGTCTCCCCTCACATTTACACTATATGTTTTTCTTCGTTCATTGATTGTACATGCCCAAACCATCTCAGAGTGCTTTTCTTCATCTCACTTAACACATCAGCCTTAAGTTCACATTCATCCCAAATAATATATTTTATAATAATATCCTACGTATTTTTTATATGAAATCATTTAATAAAGTAGTCCGATTACATAATCAATAAATCATTGCGTTTGTAATGTACTATTGTTTTCGCATTTTCGTCAAATTGGTGTGGTGAAGCGCGGACAGCTGACTAGAGACGGCCCCGTGTTGTTTAATCAACTGTGTAAATTATTATATTTTTGTAATCACTTTGACTTGTGTACTTGCTTACTTTTGTATTATTTTTATTGTTTTATTATGTTGGTGTGTTTTCTTATTAGGTTTTGTTGAATTGTTATAAATTGTTTTTTCTCCCTCATAATTTTAAGTTAATTTTGTAAATAATAATAAATAAAGCACTAACTCTTGTTTTTAAATAATTTTGTAAGGTACATTGTACCGTTGACGAAAAATTAAAATTAAATTGAAGTTGTGAAATATGAAGGGGATTAAGTATTATGTCTCGAGGGTTAATTGTGTTTTATTTTTAATTCTACTGTTATGTCCTATCTCTGTCTTAATTATTCATTCGTGTGATGCTCTAAATCTCGTGTGGGGAGGCTCATGAATTGTGTTTATCGGATTGAATACGACATTGTGTAGCTCCCCCGATCTAGACGATGCGTGTCTTTGCTTATAATTATCTGTTGATTAATTTATTTGGAAAATAGTTCGAAAATCGAGAAAAACCATATTAGACTTATATGCGAAGCTAACTGAAAAATCATATTTGACTAACATTCGGAACTTTGTGAAAAATCTTATTTGAGTAACATTAATCTCTACTGAAAAACGATATTTGACTGACATTCGGAACTTTGTGAAATTTTTTATTTGACTAACATTAATTTCTACTGAAAAATGATATTTGACTAACGTTAGGAACTTTGTGATTTTTTTTATTTGAGGAACATTAATCTTTACTGAAAAATCATATTTGACTGACATTCGGAGCTTTGTGAAAAATCTTATTTGAGTAACATTAATTTCTACTGAAAAATGATATTTGATTAACGTTTGGAACTTTGTGAATATTCTTATTTAAATAAAATTAATTTCTACTGAAAAATCATATTTGACTAACGTTCAGAACTTTGTGAAAAATCTTATTTGAGTAGCATTAATTTCTACTGAAAAATCATATTTGATGACCATTTGAATCCTACTAAAAATCGCATATAAGCAATCAATATTTTGAGTAATAAAATTAATTTCTACTGAAAAATCATATTTGACTAACGTTCAGAACTTTGTGAAAAATCTTATTTGAGTAACATTAATTTCTACAGAAAAATGATATTTGATTAACGTTTGGAACTTTGTGAATATTCTTATTTGAATAACATTAATTTCTACTGAAAAACCATATTTGATTAACGTTCAGAACTTTGTGAAAAATCTTATTTGAGTAACATTAATTTCTACTGAAAAATCATATTTGAAGACCATTTGAATCCTACTAAAAATCGCATATAAGCAATCAATATTTTAAGTCTAATGAAATAAAAATCATATTCGAAAAACGTTCGGAGTACCATGGAAGAAATACACATGAAAAACCTTCGAAGCCAAGTTAAAAGTTATATTTGAAAAACATTCGTCGTTTAGTGACACTTTATATTTCAATAACATTCGATTTTGTTAAAACTGTCGCATATTTGAATAATATAAGGATACTATCATAGTAAAAAAAAACATGTTCGAGTAACATTTATTTCTACTGGATAATTTTATTCAACTGAAATTCGAAGCAAGAGAGAAAAAATATAAGAACATGGTGACAAAAATGTGAAAAGATTTTGTAGAAAAAAAAGTAACCGAGCTATTCTCGAAATCTTAAAATTTATTGAATAAAACTTCAAGTTAGTAATTGTGAATTCATAAAAGCAGCCGGAAAAGTTGAAGCTGGATAGTTTCTTTTCCCACATATGTTACAATAGTTTCCCTTCACCCGATAGTTTCCCTTCACCCGATAGTTTCCCTTCACCCGATAGTTTCCCTTCACCCGATAGTTTCCCTTCACCCGATAGTTTCCCTTCACCCGATAGTTTCCCTACAATAGTTTCCCTTCACCCGATTCGATGTGTCGAACACTGATGCTGGCGCTAGCTTCCTCACATCGAGTTAACACTCACTAAGTGCCATAATGGAGTTTATTGCGTACTAATTTATGAAGTCGTGAAAGTTTGCGTCATTAGTGTTTTGATTTATTTTTAGGTATGAAAAGACAAGCGAAACTAAAGTGTCTTTTACATATCACAGTTACATTCAAACTGGTGAAAAAATATTGATTTATTGGCTACCATGACATACAATGAGGTGACAAATTCAATAAAAGCACAAGGGGACAAAACGTTTAGGCAGTCGATCGGAGCGTAGTTGTTATTGCTGTTATGGCCTTTTGCAACGAAAACACTTTTAGAATTTCAACGTGTAGTTTTATTTGTATGAAGGTTGAATTACATTGATGTATAATATTAACAGTATTACATAAATAGTAACAGCTATGATCTTTACAAAGTAGCGGCTTTAAGAATAATGATTCTGCCTCAGATATGACCTCCTATTTAAAGCAAAGATAACTATACCACGACCCTTCAATAGATTAAGAAGAAATTCGTCGAGCATGTTATGTTTGCCCTTTAAGGTCAAATCGATATCGGTGATTTATCCATCGCAGCTTACCCATTTAGTGATATTTAATCTTTATTGATTTGGGCAGACGAGAGGACAACTTAAATATAATGCATTGAAGTTAAATTGACACTAATGTGATAATAGGATCTAGTACATGGTTAGTATCGATAAGCTTGACAAGGGTATAATATAACTTATAATATTTATTTGAATGTGGATAAGATAACATCGGTTTTGGTGATTATACCGTGTTACAGATAATGCCAATATTAATAGGTTCTTAGATAAGTGGTACATTGGTTTGCATAATATATTGAGGGTGAATGAGATAAGAAGATAAGATTAACATGTGCTGGCAGTAGATAGATACATGACATTGCGACAGGAGTTTTAATAGTTGGGCTTGCAGGAGGAATAACTTGAAGCAAAGGTTTGTGTCAACTCTTGAGTGTGATGTGTTTTTGGTGATTATGTGCCACACTTTATGGGATGGACTTTTTGATCTGTCTGAAGTGATGAAAGATGAGGGGTTTGATTCCCGTGATATACACATATGTTAATAATTCTCACTGTTTATCGAGTCGATGAGAATATATAACGGAGTATTGTATTATAATCAACGATCGAAAAGAAATATTAATTTATTTTCCATGTTATATGTCCTCAGTAAGACAAAAGCCTAGTTTTCTTGGGACATGGACAAATGAAAAGGTACCAACCCAGATCCATAAAAATTGTGTGCTCACATTGAATTACCTGTTGTTTTTTTCACAAATTATGTAAAATATTTATACAATTTCTTGCTTAAAATAACAAATAGGAACACAAAATATCAATATGTACAAAAAAGATAACATTATTAAAAACATCATAATAGAATACATATGACGTATTCGAATTGAGTTCTGTTTGTTTCAAGTAGGAGTGTGGAAACCGATTTAAGGCTATATATCGAAATTATAAATGATATTGGCAATAACTTTGTAGAGATATTTCAAATAAAATATAATATAATATATTCAGAGGGTTTAAGGAAGGTGGGTGGAATTTCATAAAGGTTCACAGTTCCATTCCAGTAACCAAGATCGTCAGAGACGGACAGGCATCGTTCTAGAGGGTTTATTTATTTATTTAACACTTGTATTGCAAATACAATCTGGCGGGTTTATTGCCAGGCAGCAATCTATTCCAACCAACCAGACAAAATTAAATGTAGCAAGTTACGTGGTCGCATAAATCATTCAAATGACTATCCATCTCCACGAAATCCATAAACACTTACGTGAGCATATGCCCACGAACCCCACAAAGGCGGACAATTACCCGAACATTATTTTTCATATAAAGTGAGATATCAGCAATCAAAAGGAAAGGAAGGGATGGTGGAGAGGAAAGGAAAAGAAAAATCAGGAATGTAACACGTTATTTTACTGACTAGAAATTAAGAGTTTTTTCAGTCGCTTCTTAAAGCATGCATATATTGGTTTGTAACTGATTCCTTAATCTGAGCTGGAGCAAGGCAATGAGACAGATTATAAAGGCTCGTGGTCACTGGAAACGTGGAAGGACGACGCACAAGAGAAACACCCCCAAAAGCGTTGGTTTGAACAAGTGAGAGATACAACAGAACTCCCCATTAACAACTGTTCTACAAATTGAGGACTGCAGGGATGAATGGAGAGAAGACGTCAAGGGTTATCATGGGAGTCACGATGCTCAGTCGTGAGCTACACGATAGGATGTTGTACGCTTTTGTGAATCACCATTTTGTTAGATAGTGACATCGCTTGGTTTGATTATATGTCTTCTAGTGTCCCACTGACTTTGTTTCTTATTGCAGCTCATCAATATTAAACGCCGAAACCAATTCAACGTGATTTATGAATATCTGTCAAGTTACTTAAAAAAAACACTAAATTTTGAACTTTTCTGAACTGTTCGTCAAGTAAACTAATAATTTAAACTTATACTTGACCTGTGGTCTCCGGTTAACGGCCAAAATACGTGAAGAAAAATGGTTCAATGTAGATAGCATGACTGTATTTAATCTCGTATGCAAAAATTAACATAATATATTTAAAGATTTCATGATTACCACGAAGGGGTGTTTTAAATTATCCGCAGCTTTTAATGATGTGTTTATATTCCTCACATAAAACTACTTAAACCAACTGGATTATGATCTTAAGGAAAGCGCACGAAAGTAAACAAATACGGTATCTTTCTTTTGGATCTGGCAACTTATTCAGCAGTGTAATATATAATATGTTATATACTCGTATAATACGAGGGTACACGGCTCAGTGTACAACACAAGTGTTTGCTTACCCGGACTCACTATTTTGTATTTTTATTATTTACAACCAGGGGTGATTTATATTTTAAAAAGACCCTAGGCCAGTGGTTTCCAAACTTTATGTTACTAAACCTCCCTTAAAAACAATCTTATCGTGCCCCCTCCCCCCTTATTTAATTTAATAATACCGACACATTTTTAAATGGTAAAAAAATTTATAAATATAAAAAATAAAAACGTTATTGACAGAATAATAACAAGGTCTTAATATGTAGGAGTGTAGGTATATTCATTTTTTAATTTATTTGTTTTTAATGCAATGGATGTGCTTGTTTATTAGCACAAAGTTTAATGCGATGAATGTGCTTGTTTATTAGCACAAAGTTTAATGCGATGAATGTGCTTGTTTATTAGCACAAAGTTTAATGCGATGAATGCGCTTGTTTATTAGCACAAAGTTAAATGCGATGAATGCGCTTGTTTATTAGCACAAAGTTTAATGCGATGAATGTGCTTGCTTATTAGCACAAAGTTTAATGCGATGAATGTGCTTGTTTATTAGCACAAAGTTTAATGCGATGAATGCGCTTGTTTATTAGCACAAAGTTTAATGCGATGAATGCGCTTGTTTATTAGCACAAAGTTTAATGCGATGAATGTGCTTGTTTATTAGCACAGAGTTTAATGCGATGAATGTGCTTGCTTATTAGCTCAAAGTTTAATGCGATGAATGTGCTTGTTTATTAGCACAAAGTTTAATGCGAAGAATGTGCTTGCTTATTAGCTCAAAGTTTAATGCGATGAATGTGCTTGTTTATTAGCACAAAGTTTAATGCGATGAATGCGCTTGTTTATTAGCACAAAGTTTAATGCGATGAATGCGCTTGTTTATTAGCACAAAGTTTAATGCGATGAATGTGCTTGTTTATTAGCACAAAGTTTAATGCGATGAATGTGCTTGTTTATTAGCACAAAGTTTAATGCGATGAATGTGCTTGTTTATTAGCACAAAGTTTAATGCGATGAATGCGCTTGTTTATTAGCACAAAGTTTAATGCGATGAATGCGCTTGTTTATTAGCACAAAGTTTAATGCGATGAATGTGCTTGTTTATTAGCACAAAGTTTAATGCGATGAATGTGCTTGTTTATTAGCACAAAGTTTAATGCGATGAATGCGCTTGTTTATTAGCACAAAGTTTAATGCGATGAATGTGCTTGTTTATTAGCACAAAGTTTAATGCGATGAATGTGCTTGTTTATTAGCACAAAGTTTAATGCGATGAATGCGCTTGTTTATTAGCACAAATTTTAATGCGATGAATGTGCTTGTTTATTAGCACAAAGTTTAATGCGATGAATGCGCTTGTTTATTAGCACAAAGTTTAATGCGATGAATGTGCTTGTTTATTAGCACAAAGTTTAATGCGATGAATGTGCTTGTTTATTAGCACAAAGTTTAATGCGATGAATGTGCTTGTTTATTAGCACAAAGTTTAATGCGATGAATGTGCTTGTTTATTAGCACAAAGTTTAATGCGATGAATGTGCTTGTTTATTAGCACAAAGTTTAATGCGATGAATGTGCTTGTTTATTAGCACAAAGTTTAATGCGATGAATGCGCTTGTTTATTAGCACAAAGTTTAATGCGATGAATGCGCTTGTTTATTAGCACAAAGTTTAATGCGATGAATGCGCTTGTTTATTAACACAAAGCTTAATGCGATGAATGTGATTGTTTATTAGCACAAAGTTTAATGCGATGAATGCGCTGGTTTATTAGCACAAAGTTTAATGCGATGAATGCGCTTGTTTATTAGCACAAAGTTTAATGCGATGAATGCGCTTGTTTATTAACACAAAGCTTAATGCGATGAATGTGATTGTTTATTAGCACAAAGTTTATCAAATATAGGTGTTATTGAGGAGAGTGATACTCTTAGCTCTTTTTCTACTACTAAACGGGCTCGATATTTGGATTTCATTGCAATTGTTATGAAAATTAAATTTCTGTTAAACTTTTCACGCCTCCCAGTTTGGAAAACACTGCCCTAGGCCATACTTAAATATAGGGCCACGTTTATCATCATCATCATAATAACGCTACATCCTTTTAAAAAAAGTAGATTGAATAGAAGAAAATATAAGGAGTAACAGAACAGAAACAGTCAGAAAAATAATCGTTGAAATTTAAGTAGAAAAAAAAACAAACAAATCACTAATCTCTATCAATAATGGTAGAATTAGAAGAAAGGGATACGTTCAAGGATAAGAAAAAGAATCAAAGGATTTTTAGCGTGTGTCCTAGTAGGACGTGCTGATGATGATGTTGTTGACATCTCTGTATTCGCTTTAGTCGAATTCTGTGTTCCTTTTCGTTCGGGGTCATCAATTTAGCGGGATGCTTAATTTGATACGTCGTGATGATTTTGATTTGTTTTGTATTTAAAATAAAATACGTCGATTCAGGAATGCGAAAAAGTGAGAGTGAATAATCAATAAATAGTAAACAGCGATGAATGGTCAAGTGAATAATAACAAGTGCCCTTTATTCATCGATAAGTAGGTATATATAGAATTTCAGAACGGGGCGCGTGAATGCGTCCGCGGTATATCTCGATCTCACTCCTGCGCGTGCTGAGGTGGTCGCAGACGCTGCGGATAATGCAGTGGGTAGAATATTTATTGTCGAAACGGCGAGACGGCGTGATATGTTCTCTTTCTACCGTGGAATGCGATGTAAATATTATTTGCGTGTAAACAGTATTGACGTTCTGGTATGTGACATTTGTACATATCCAGAGGTTGATTCATCGGTCGTTGACCCTGCATGTTGACAATATTTTAGGGACGTGGGTATTCCCTACAGATTAATTATACTTATTAATAAAAAATATAATATAAAAGTACAAAGGAATGAATGTGAATATAAAATAAGTATATCTAAGAATAAGTTACGTTTTATTTCACAAATTACATTATTCCCCGCTACACATTTTCCTACCTTCTATCGGGATAGGAGGTAGAAACACGTGTAACGGAGATTAATATAATTAGTGGAATATTAAAGCAATTCATTGATAAAAAATCTAAAACGGAGCTTCACAAAGTTACAGTCGAAACCTTTGATAAATTATAAAAAATATATTCAAACCAGAAAATACATTTAAGTTCACTTGAAATATCGAATAACTTTACACGAATTCATCATTTGTATGTTCAAAATTTCAAACCAGGTAAATGTATCATATGTTACGAGTATGCGCCCCTGGGGGGAAATTCCTTATTTTAGGTATCTGCTCTAGAGCCTGCGTACAGTTATATGTATTAAAGCCAAAAATCAACCTACAGAAAAAAAAAAAATTATTATTTCAATACGCATACCTCATCCTACATCAGCAAAAATATAAAGTCAGTAAAATATGAACTTAAAACGAACACCAAAAAAGCTAAAAACTACTCCATCTAAAGCCGAATGTGTTACTATCACATATCGGAAGATCTACAAAGCAGAATGTGTTACTATCACATATCGGAAGATCTACAAAGCAGAATGTGTTACTATCACATATCAGAAGATCTACAAAGCAGAATGTGTTACTATCACATATCGGAAGATTTACAAAGCCGAATGTGTTACTATCACATATCGGAAGATCTACAAAGCAGAATGTGTTACTATCACATATCAGAAGATCAACAAAGCAGAATGTGTTACTATCACATATCAGAAGATCTACAAAGCAGAATGTGTTACTATCACATATCGGAAGATCTACAAAGCCGAATGTGTTACTATCACATATCAGAAGATCTACAAAGCAGAATGTGTTACTATCACATATCGGAAGATCTACAAAGCCGAATGTGTAATTATCACATATCGGAAGATCTACAAAGCAGAATGTGTTACTATCACATATCGGAAGATCTACAAAGCATAATGTGTTACTATCACATATCGGAAGATCTACAAAGCAGAATGTGTTACTATCACATATCGTAATATCTACAAAGCAGAATGTGTTACTATCACATATCGGAAGATCTACAAAGCCGAATGTGTTACTATCACATATCAGAAGATCTACAAAGCAGAATGTGTTACTATCACATATCGGAAGATCTACAAAGCAGAATGTGTTACTATCACATATCGTAATATCTACAAAGCAGAATGTGTTACTATCACATATCGGAAGATCTACAAAGCCGAATGTGTTACTATCACATATCGGAAGATCTACAAAGCCGAATGTGTTACTATCACATATCAGAAGATCTACAAAGCAGAATGTGTTACTATCACATATCGGAAGATCTACAAAGCCGAATGTGTAATTATCACATATCGGAAGATCTACAAAGCATAATGTGTTACTATCACATATCGGAAGATCTACAAAGCATAATGTGTTACTATCACATATCGTAATATCTACAAAGCAGAATGTGTTACTATCACATATCGGAAGATCTACAAACGTTTCTTTGTAGTTCGTCTTCCCTTGATAAGTTTTTTCCGGTTTTTTAACATCGTCATTTTTGATTGGGCGCGTATCAACTCATTGCGTTTACGGTATATTCTGTTATAACCCAGTATGCGCATCTCCATGCTGCGTTGTGTTGTCTGGAGCTTTTGTTTCATTCGTACAGAAAGAGTCCATGTTTCGCATCTACATGTTAGTACTGGTAAGATGCATTGGTTAAATACCTTCCGTTTGAGACAGGTTGGGAGATTGCTTTTGACAATGTAGTCCAGTCGTCCGAAGGATCTCCAAGCCAGTTGGCGATATATTAATTGACATTTTATATTTTTTGTTATTATAAAAATGAAATAAGAGCAAGGTTGTCTGCAAGAGAATGGACCAAATAAATGAGTTAACAGAATATTTTTGAAACGCTGGCTACCACATTGTCCAAGACAGGGAAGGATGGAGATGGTGAAGCAAGCTCCTCATATAGTAGATGACTACATAAAGAAGACAACCAGTTTGCAGACGTCAAACTCTATAGCGAAGCCTGTGTGGTTTTAAGACCGGGCCTGTTGACCTGTCCACAATAGATGACTTTATTTAGAAATGTAGAAAGTGACAAGCTGCAAGTCACGCAATAACTGTGGTGATACCTTGTTGAATATTGACATAAACTAAAGTCCCGCGATACTCGCTACATTTGTATCGTATTTACTATCCTTTATTACTCTTCGGGGCGTATATAGTAAGTGAGAAAAATAATAAAAAATCAAAGTTCAAAAATTGTGCGGAAGATGAAATACTCGTATAACCTCAAGAGAGATATTTTTTTAAAACTTTATTGAAGGCAGTTTATCAACCCATTCGGGAGTAACAATTTATTTATTTATCAACAGTAAACATGACATTTAAGAGTCCTTTACGTCAGTGCTTTTCAAAGTAGGGTCCATGGAGTTCCTGTTAGGGAGCCGCGAAATATTTCTAGTATTTGAAAAATAAGATCTATTAAAATATATTCTCGTTAAAATATTTTTGAATGCCACAGCTGCAGTAACTTAATTTCAAGTTAAGTTTTGTTAAGTCAATTTAATTTAATTTTGGCTTTATAAGTAAGAAAATGAAACGTTATATTATTTATAGTAAAAGTGTACCTGTAATAATAATTAATGGAAAATAAAGCATTGTAGTTCACTAAATAAACAGGGACCGTAATATGAAAAAGTTTGTAAAGCCCTGCTTTATATAATAAAGCAATTATTAAAAAAAAACTAAATATAACGTACCAATATCGTCTAAAAATATTACAAATTAAAGATAACGTATCAATATCGTCTAAAAATATTACAAATTAAAGATAACGTATCAATATCGTCTAAAAATATTACAAATTCAAGATAACGTATCAATATCGTCTAAAATATTACAAATTAAAGATAACGTATCAATATCGTCTAAAATATTACAAATTAAAGATAACGTATCAATATCGTCTAAAATATTACAAATTAAAGATAACGTATCAATATCGTCTAAAATATTACAAATTAAAGATAACGTATCAATATCGTCTAAAATATTACAAATTAAAGATAACGTATCAATATCGTCTAAAATATTACAAATTAAAGATAACGTATCAATATCGTCTAAAAATATTACAAATTAAAGATAACGTATCAATATCGTCTAAAATATTACAAATTAAAGATAACGTATCAATATCGTCTAAAATATTACAAATTAAAGATAACGTATCAATATCGTCCAAAAATATTAAAAATTAGAGATAACGTATCAATATCGTCTAAAAATATTACAAATTAAAGGTAAAGTATCAATATCGTCTAAAAAGATTACAAATTAAAGATAACGAATAAAAATATTACAAATTAAAGATAACGTATCAATATAGTCTAAAAGTATTACAAATTAAAGATAACGTAATAATATCGTCTAAAAATATTACAAATTAAAGATAACGTATCAATATCGTCTAAAAATATTAAAAATTAAAGATAACGTAAAAATATCGTCTAAAAATATTACAAATTAAAGATAACGTATCAATATCGTCTAAAAATATTAAAAATTCAAGATAACGTAACAATATCGTCTAAAAATATTACAAATTAAAGGTAACGTATCAATATCGTCTAAAAATATTAAAAATTAAAGATACCGTAAAAATATTTTTTTAAATTTTACAAATTAAAGGTAACGTATCAATATCGTCTAAAAATATTACAAATTAAAGATAACGTATCAATATCGTCTAAAAATATAAGAAATTAAAGATAATGTATCAATATCGTCTAAAAATATTACAAATTAAAGATAACGTATCAATATCGTCTAAAAATATTGCAAATTAAAGGTAAAGTATCAATATCGTCTAAAAATATTACAAATTAAAGATAACGTATCAATATCGTCTAAAAATATAAGAAATTAAAGATAATGTATCAATATCGTCTAAAAATATTACAAATTAAAGATAACGTATCAATATCGTCTAAAAATATTACAAACTAAAGGTCACGTATCAATATCGTCTAAAAAGATTACAAATTAAAGATAACGTATCAATATCGTCTAAAAATATTACAAATTAAAGATAACGTATCAATATCGTCTAAAAATATTACAAATTAAAGATAACGTATCAATATCGTCTAAAAATATTACAAATTAAAGGTAACGTATCAATATCGTCTAAAAATATTACAAATTAAAGATAACGTATCAATATCGTCTAAAAATATTACAATTTAGAATACACTTATCAGGCTGTTCTATTAGTCCCTAAGCCTAGTGTAGCTGCCTGTATAAAATATCTAATAGGGAGGAGAAACGAAACGCAAAACTTAAATTAGCTGTCCAAGTATAGATCCTGCGTGGGCTGGGGCGGGGCAGTGAAAGGACTTTTCTGTTTCTAAATAGTCAAAACAGACATTGGCGATGACCTCCGTGGTCTAGTTGGTAAGACGTCTCTCTTCTAAGCCGGGGGTTGCGGGTTTGATTTCCGCTGTCAAAAGATTATTTTTAAAAAGAGTTCAAGTCTGATTTTCATACAAAGCACCTTGAAAATCATTCTGGTTAATTGGTAGATATTTCCACATGGCAACACGCTTGTCAGGTGTTACACAACGAAAGTGTAATATAATACAATGCTCCGAAATACATTTTATTTACTTGTTAGAAGAAGACCAAGGAAACTATTGTTGGATCAAGTTAATTATATTTTGAAACGTTAAACATCTGAGAAATCGTAGAAGTTGTTTAACATTTCCCTTCCCGTGCTAAAAAAATCCGCCCGTTCCGGTGATGTGTATTCAATACACATGTAAAAATGAGCGATTTAAAATCGGAAAAATAATAATATTCATAGGCAATCGCTTAAATTAATTAAATTTGAAGTCAAAAGTGATAATAATTTTAATTTAATTGCTGAAAACAATAAAAAAAAACATTGGACGACGTTCACAAAACGGACGGAGCGACCACCTCGAACAAAAGCCGGCTGGCTACTAAAAAGAGAGAAGCGAGCGAACTGAGATTCTATTTTTTGCGTTCCCATATACCGAAGTAGAGTAAGAGTAAGACGTGAATAGCGTCGATTTCTCACCTTTAACGGTTTTTTAGAATGAATATACCTACGTCACACACTGACACACGTTTGATTGTATTGGTGAATTTATTCCCGATTTTCACAAAATATCTCTAATTAATATTATTTTTTCATTCAATGCGTAAATGTATTACGGAGGAATACTTTATTATATTTATAGAGATATTAAAGTTTTTAGAAGCAATGTGTTCTAGTTACACATCACCGGACAGGAAGGGTTAAAAAGGTGTATGGATCTAAAAACTAATTATGTGTATCTCGGAATTAGAAAGTCTGGCGCTGCTCTGTCATCTCTGCCTACTCCTACACAGTAATGGCGTGATGATATATATGTATGCGTTGTTGGATAATATCTGAAGATAAAAATCTGCGAGCGTTATTGAACACCTTTGACCTTTTAGCCCAGCCACGATGTCATACAAAGCCAGATATAAAATAATTTAACGATCGCTTGTTTCATCATCAATAAACATGAGTTAGAAGAGCAAGTGATGGAAACGTTCCGTGGTATATCGATTCTCTGCTATTAATAAAGGGCCTGCTGGCCCTCTCCACCGGCTTTGGCCATGTGTGTAAACAATGTACACTGAACACTCCCTACGAAGGTCAGGGCTCAAGGCTTCCACTATTTTCCATATTTTTTTTCGGCGAAGGCTCGTGACACGGAAGACATACATCAGGGGTGATCCGTGACACATTATAACAACGTACCGGGTGTTGAGCATTGTCTATTTTCGTTCCGGTACATTCTGTGATTTCCATAATTATGTCTACGTTCTATTTACATTTATAAATTGTGACTATTTTTGTGTAGTTCCATTATTTAACTCGTCTTTAATCGTGTATACGTATGTTGTCCACTTCTACAAATATCTTACACATAAGAGCACATACATAATTGCGCCTTATCTATGACAGTAAATGCTGGAATGAAGGACTAGCGGGTGAATAATTGCAAAGGCAGGAATGCTCTAAAACGTCACCTTCAAAATGTTTTTTTTTAAATTTATTTATTTTACACATGACAAGAAATATACATAATTTGCGAAAAAACAACAGGTAATTTAATTTTGACACACAATTTAATGATTTCATTATGTCATAAATTGAATATTTATTTGTTTTTCTCTCTTTTCGCTGGTAGTGAATCTGAAGTTGTATTTACTACGCATAGTTCACAGGTACAAGGGTGTGGGTCGAAAAGCATATAATGTCCTCGTGGCCGGACTCGCCCTCCAATTCATGGTGGTTATCTCGATTAGGTGAATGTTATGAGACGAATCAGACTGTTTATCAGCTTCTGTCCCATGCATTCTTCACAGTGTATACATTTCTACAGCATTTATTCAGCTTTTAAAAGTTTTTTTCACGTTCCAGTTTCACTTCTCATACATCAAGGTTGGTATTACAATACTGTTGTCGACTATCATCATAGATTTCGATACTTTCCGGTTCAAGTATATATGTTTTAGAGTCCCTTTGACTTTATTCCCTATCGATACACGCCGTTAGATATATCTTTCATAACCTTTCCTTCCCTGTGTTGGGTATCTTCTACACGTTGCTTCTAATAACCATCAATATCTCTATAAATATAATAAATACAAGGTTAAGATTTTAGGTATTCCTCCATAATATATTTACGCATTGATTTAAAAAATAATATTAATAATAATCAGAATTTATCGACTACATCGTGGGTATTTTGTGAAGATCGAAAACAAATTCGCATTTAAACGCTGTGAGTGCCTCGACCTTGTGTCTCGACGATAAGTGAAGAGTATGCGGGAAGCGCGACACTATATTCGCATCTCACCCTTGCATACTCCACTGAATTGCGAGGAGCTCAATTGTCTCAATCGTCGCAAGCGTAAGCCACGCCGGGGTATGCGACTGACGCTCCGCGCCGCAGTAGCTTCTGAGCTTGCAAATAGATTAGACCTACGCCCGTTCCGTGAGCGTTGCCAGATGGTTTTTTAATGTTTTCAGCAAATAAATCTCAATTATTATAATTTTTAACTTCAATTATAATTCATTAAGGAGATTATCTATGAATGTTCTTATTTTTCCGATTTAAAATCGCTAATTTTTGATCGCGTACTCACTACCCAACACCGGAGCGCGCGTTTCAATTTTAGCACCGTAAAGGAAGGGATAATCACAAAAAAGTCTATCCAAACAGCAGAAAACCTTTAAGTTATTTCAATATTTTATTACTCACCCATAAATCGCATTTACTTTCCCTTTCATACTTTACTATCACCACTATTTTGGATTTTGCAACATTCTTTCTCAGATCTTTCTATTCGCATCTCTCATACAATTTACTTATCATACTCTGAAATTCATCCTCATTCTCCGCGAACGGCATCTATTGACCTTTGCAGTTCCTTCACACACGAATCTATGTAAATATTAAACAAAATAGGGTGACATAACACATCCTTGTTTTACCCCTTTTGAAATATTAAACCACTCGGTCAAAGCACCGTTCACTCTAAAACATGATCTAATTTCAACATATAGTGACATAATCGTTATGTATCAACTTTAGTAAATTGAATTTCTAGCTCCACACGTTCAGAATAACAAACCTCGTATTTGCTTGTTGCGGTGTTTTGTAAGTATCAATGTATAAAAGAGAACATTCATGCAGAGTTTCCGAGTCCACAAAAATGTTACTGATGAATAAAAAGAACCGCGTTCCCTTTCAAAACATCAATCCAGAATAGAAATGTGTCGCCTTTGAAGTTTCAGAGATTCTGGACGGTGAGTTCAGTACACTTGGCTCCGGTCCAACACGGTCCAGGCTCAGGTTCCTAACCGTTACTCCGTCCCTCCTCCCCTTGCGATTCATTCCAGAACTAAATTAAGTGCTTGTCAAGATCTTAATTTAGTTCTGGAATTGAAACTAAAGACTCTTTAGAAAAAAGATGAATAGGAAATCAATAAGAACACTTTGAAAACATAACATATGACTATTAATGGGCATTTATATTTTTTTGCATTTGATACGGTTTAACCCATAGGTTCCCAAACTGGGTAATATCGCCCACTTGTGGGCGATGAAGGAATCTTGGTGGGCAATACTGGCTTCGAGAGAATTTGGTGGGCGATGTGAGGAGTCAAATGGGCTTTAAAAGATTGTTGAAAAAATAATATCGACTAAAATGTTTTGAGCATTTTATATTATATGTAAAGCAAATATTTTTTGCATGAAATATAATGCGTTTTAGGGTATATTAAAATAGCCGCTCTAACCCTTTTTCCAGGTATGGGTACTTAGATAAGTAATCTACAGTCACAAAAAAATGGTACAACACTAATTTCTGCACTAATCACTAATTTCTGGATTAAGTGCAGTCATAAGTATTTAAACTAAAAAGAGGAATCGACTACAAATATATGTCCGAGGAGATTTAAGGATGCTTTTGACAAAAATAGAGCCTAACATTGACAAATGCCTAGCACAACACCAGGTCAACACTCATTTTTCTCATTAAATGTTAATATTGATTTTACTTTTTTGTTTGAAATTAGTTAGGGTTAGAATAATTATAATTTTTTTGTTTATAAGTGTATTTTTTTTTGTGTTATTTTATTAAATAACTTTATAAATTCAATTCAAAATTATTTTATTTCCAAACTTCCTATGTGAAATTATAAAAATGCACATGTTACATGAATATATTGGTGAATATAAAAAAAAATACGCATAGATACGCTTACTATTTATTGTTATCTTAAATATAGATACAGTTTTCCAAAGGTGGGCGATGAAAAATATTGACGTTGAAAAATGGGCATCGTGTCAAATAAGTTTGAGAATCTATGGTTTAACCCAATAACATCAAATAACAAGATATAAATTAAATGATAAATTCCAAATATAACATATAATGATAGCAGTACCAACGTTACTCATGCTTCCTTGTGAATTGACAACGTTACTCATGCTTCCTTGTGAATTGACAACGTTACTCATGCTTCCTAGTGAATTGACAACGTTAATCATGCTTCCTTGTGAATTGACCCAGTTAAACCGGTGGCCAGCCTCCGATAAAATACTGTTTCTCGAGAGCAAGAAAGTTTGAGGATCATTTTGTAAATTTAATGAGTTTAATATATAAGGGTTTAAATTGAATTTCAAAGAGCGAGACTATCGGGCTGATCCCTCTAATCGGATGACAGAATACGAAGTAAATGGGTCACAGTCTATAATCCACTGCGGCTGATCTGGTAGTACAAGCACTTAAATATAACCAACTATTGGACATTAACTATTCACAGCTGAAAGTGGGATCCGATTGTTGCTTCAATTTGGTGTCATGTCAATTTGGTAGAATAGGTTACTCGAATAAATAATCATAAAAAATATGATCTGCCACGATGATAGTCCTCAGTAGTATTTTAATACCATCTTTGATCTACGGAAGTGAAACGTGGACGTGGAACCAGACTGAAAAGAACCAAATAAATGCACTTAGAAGAACACATGGGGAGACAATGTATGGCAGAATACGGAATAAAATAATTAAGGATAAATGTGAACTTACGTTAAGGCTAATAATATGTCGAGTTTGGGGACGTAGAACGAATGAATGAAGAAATACTTATAAAACAAACATACCGTACAAATGTGACTGAAAGATGTGGTAGAGGAAGAGCAAAGAAAACATGGTTGGATCACGTGAATTATATTTTGAAAGAAGGAAATTTAAAGAGTTAGATAAATTGTAGGAGCTTTATAAGGTGTACGGATGTAGAAGAGGTGAAATATGTGTATCGTGATAGGAAAGTCTGGCGCTTTCTCCTCTCTGCCTGCCCCGACAAGAATACGGCGTGATATTATATAAGCTAAAATATGATACATTTTTATTTTATTTAATTGAACGAATAGTTGTATGTCACCTTAGAATTACATGGTTATTTATTTATAATGCTTGCCGGTGAGACACCACCTTCCATGGCCCGTATGGAGATCTCTTAATCGCCTACTCACCCATGTGGGTATATCAAAAGAGTATCTTCTCAGATGGAGGATTGGCACAGAGGATCTACCACAACGCATGTGTGTGACATTCAATCAATGTCGCACCTGATGGCTTGTCCATTGTGCCCCGTTCGTTACCTGCACAGAAGAAGACCTGCTGAAAGGAAACCCTAATGTCATCACAGTTGCATCGTTCTGAGCTATTACAGTATAGATCTGCTATTGTCGATACGGTTGAAATGGAATAATAATAATGGTTGGCAGTCTAAGGCTTCGGCCACACAGGTAGGAGCCTCGCTGGGTGCTTAGAGCTACGCTGCGAGCTAGGCAACATATCCTAGCGAACCAATGCACCTCATACTATCGCAATGGTCACACTGCACGCTTCGCGACACGCTATATGACAATCAGTCACCTAGTGAGTCTCCTAGCGAACAGACGTGTTGGTTAATTTTATTGTGTCACCAAGTGATTTTACAAGACGCCGGAAGTTTTAATAACAGCTGTGTATAAAAGGGAGGCTTTGTGGAACCCATCGAGTAAATTATACAAAAAATGTACCTGTAATAAAATCACTTTGGAATGAAGTTGCACTGGAAGTAAATAAAGATGGTATGTTGTAATGATATTGGTTAGTTTTGAGAGTGGCATCGTTTGTTGACTCAAACGCTCCCAAATGTCAAATGAATTTGTGCGAAGCACTTTGGTGTGGCCATGCATGAAGTCACCTAGTATATTAGTCACGTAGCAACTAGCGAAGCACTTTGATGTGGTCTTAGCCTAATGGTTAGCATTCACGCTAAGCAAAGGGACACACCGGGTTCGATTCCTGGTGGATTACTTACGGACTGGTTTTCTTAGATCATATAACATATGAATTTATATTTTTCTAAAGCTCACATGCTCCTTATCATAAATTCTTAAAGTTCTATTAATTAGTATAAAAGTTGCACTATATAAATCTGTCTAACGAGGGGCTACAGCAGATTGAACCGGACGATTGTCTTGGAACTTTGATGTCCTTGCCACCGGAACTTTTGATTTATTTTGAATTGGTTTGATCTAAGTTGTGTGTTTGATATAGTTCAACAGTGTGCACACAATAAACAAATAAAACGCAATACATCGACCAGATTAAACAACGCAAGTGTAATACAATACAATACAATGAGACCTTAGTTTGTTAATTATTTGAAACATTTAACAAGGGTCTTCCTAATGAAGGTTCTTCAAGATACTGTTAATATGTCGCCGATAAACATAGTCATACAAGGAATCACCCCCTGTTCTACGAGTACATACATCCAAACGAATATCATGGCTAAGCACACGTCACGCGTGGTATCGAGATATTGAACCAACTGAGTGACACTGTAGATATATTCTCGGTACCGCCTAGCTGTATGAGAAGAATCCTGGCTGATATTCTTCCTCACAAGTAAGCTAACTAGTAGCAGATCCTCTTTGTACTAGGCGTATCCAGAAAGTAAGTGTACTGAGGCTCTCACAACCGGATGGATTTTATTTTCGACATGTTGGCTACACTTCCGTGTAGCCTGACTCTTCCCCTCCGCAACGAGACCGGTTCGAGGTCAGTACGTAGAGAAGTGTCGACGCGACAACACGTTTCGTGAAAAATGTCAATCCAATCTCCCGCCAAGTGCGAAATACGCGGCGTCATCCGTTATCTCGTTTGGAAGGGAAAACTTCCGGTTGAGGTTTATAATGAGGTGAAAACTGCATATGGTAATAAAGCTATGAATCGTACGAGTGTGTACAAGTGGTGTCGCGAGTTTAAAAACGGTCACGTCACACCTCTTCACCCTCCGCCAAAAAGTTCAAAACCACAATTTCAGCCAAGAAAATCATGGCATCCGTGTTTTGGGACTGTCAAGGCATAATTTTAATTGAATATGTGCCTCAAGGGGAGACTATCAACTCTGCAAGATACTGTGAGACCCTAAAAAAATTGCGGAGGGCGATTCAGAACAAGAGGAGAGGCATGCTGACAAAGGGAGTCTGCCTGCTGCACGACAATGCCAGACCACACACGGCCAACGCCACGAAGGAACTGCTCGCCTCGTTTAAATGGGATGTCCTGAACCATCCCGCGCATTCCCCTGACCTAGCACCTTCAGATTACTATCTCTTTACCTCCCTGAAGCTGCACATGGGTGGAAAAAGGTTTTCAACCGACGAGGAGGTAAAGGAGGAGGTGGAGAAGTGGACGGAGGGGTTGGCGGGAAACTACTTCGAGGAAGGCATCAAAAAGTTGATACCCCGCTTCACCACCACCTGCATTGAGAGGAATGGCGACTATGTCGAAAAATAGCTTACATATGTACTACGGTAACCACGTAATTTTTTTGTTTAAATAAAAAAAATTATAACCTACAAAAATTCAGTACACTTACTTTCTGGATATGCCTCGTATAACATCACAAATTCGTGGAAAGTGGTAAATAACAGACAAGAAAAATCGTTTTCAGTATTGGATAAAATTTGCATTTGAGCTCTACATGGTATGTACTAGTATGTTACAATGATAAAAACATTAAAAGCTTAAAAGAAAACGTGAAGTTTATGAACTATTTGAAAAAAAAATCAAAAATTTAATTAAATATACATAATACACATTTTTCATTGAATCTTAAAAAAATAAAGTTTAGTGGTTTTTGAAAAAAATGGGCGTTTTTTGTTTTAAAAGTAGTAAAATGAGTTAAACCTTTCCCTTCTTGTGCTAAAAAAAATCCGCGCGTTCCGGTGCTGTGTATTCAATACACATGTAAAAATGAGCGATTTAAAATCGGAAAATAATAATATTCATGTTGTTTATAGTTAAGGCATTAACGTTGTGGAGGTTTAAAGACATTGTAATTTATTTTTATCAAACACTGTTTATTCCACTTTTTTTGTAACGGTATAACCCTACCGTTTTCAAAGCTTTCACCTCATCTTTAGGTCTTGTTTGTGCTCCCATGAAGATGAGGTGAAATCCTTGAAACCGGTAGGGTTATACCGTCACAAAAAAGTGGAATAAACAGTGTTTGATAAAAATAAATTATAAATAATAATATTCATATACAATCGCTTAAATTAATTAAATTTGAAGTCAAAAGTGATAATAATTGAAATTTAATTGCTGAAAACATGAAAAAACATCGGCCGACGTTCACAAAACGGGCGAAGAGACCACCTCAAACGATGCCCAAGAGCTACTGAGACCTGAGCCGGACTAACACTGTGTATGTTATACCTCGAAGGAAGAAACACAAATGCGAATTGAGATTCTATTTCTTGCGTTCCCATATACGGATACGCTAGAGTGAGAATGAGACGTGATAGCGTCGCTTCCTCACCCATAGCGGTTTTTTAGAATGAATATACCTACGTCACACACTAGCACACGTTTGATTGTATTGGTGAATTTATTCCAGAATTTCACAAAATATATCTGATGCGGCCGATAAGTGCTAATTATTATTAATATTATTTTTTTCATTCAATGCATTTATTACGAAGGAATACCTAAAATTTGAACCAAGTATTTATTATATTTATAGAGATATTAAAGTTTTTAGAAGCAATGTGTACTAGTTACACATCACAGGGAAGGAAGGGTTAAGTAGATTTCTAAACAATATTTAGAAGGGAAAAAAACACTCGCGATCAACCGTTTGTCGAGCCCTGCTTGTCCATAGAACTAATTTTTATCGCACGATTTCATCAATGCGGTCTGTTTCACTAGCGGAACAAATTGAGATTTTTTTATTGGAGGTTCAAGTTGATTTCAGTTAATGATGTTATTTCCATTTTATCGATAACACGAGTCGGCAACTGTTAAAAACCGTTTCGGGATTTTTTGAAACAGAAATCTCGAAAACCGATTTTTTATGGGCATGGCGTTACTTAGTGACGAAGAAAGAAATGCCCGAGGGGACTCCGACAACGAAAAACCTGAATGTGAAAAAAATAGTAACGACGATAGACTTAGGTACAGCGTCACGGGAGAAGAAAAATGATTTTCAGCGCATTAAATGTACAGATGCAACAAAATGTAATAAAATGACAAGGTATAAATTTCGAACATCCCACCAAATTGCCAGTACTTTTGCAGAAAACTTCGAAAATTTTCCCTTGATGCCGTTAGATCAGGGTTGCCAATCTAATCATTCATTCATTTCCGTGTCCGGACTTTATTATGCCACCTGTTTCCAGTAGGAGACAACTGAGATTGTCCTATAATTCGCATCAATCAGGCCCTGTCCAGAGCATGTAGTCCCGATCTTCGGACAAACTAGCGTGTGTTTTGATCCTCCTGTATATTCCATGCTCATCACATTCAGTGATTCTTTCATTCAAGAAACTAATTTAATGGCGTCAAGGGATAGTTTTGCGACATTCGAAGTTTTCTGTGAAAATTTTGAGTCCAAAAATAAACCGGTTGTACCGGGCAGGGTACAAAGAACTGTAAACGTATAGGTGCGATAGTTGCTGCGCAATGCTAGGAGAATTCAGTGTCAATTTCAAAGGCGTAGATCAATGAGAAGGTAACGAAGGTGAAGAGATTTCTCTTATGACAGGTTGTAGCAGGTATCAAGTAAAACACAGTAGAGTGGAGTGTACTGAGAATGTAATATAAAATTCAAGTGGACCCTTCTTATGAACGGTCAGTCGGTCATCACAAGCGCTCACACCTCGCGAAATACAATAATTTTCGGGAGCTCTGCGCATTGCGTAGACCAACCGGTCAGCGACCTAGTCACGACACCCGTTCACAAGTCTTTTATTTCCTCTGCGGTCGCGATAACGATCGGAACCAAGCAAACATACATATTTCAAGAAAACAAACAAATATCAATATGTATAAAATTTACATAGCAAATATCCAAGAAATATATAAATGTCTACACATATTAATCAACATACAAGGGTGACCGCATACGTCCGATACACCGGTGTAAGGGTAAATGGAGATACCTCTGTAAATTGTCCCGCTGATCATCGAAGTACCACAAAATGTGATTTGCAGATCACTAAACTGGTAGCAACAGATCACCGCATACTTAAAAGTCTCTTATGAATCGCAGTTCTGGAGCAATGACCACTTCTGACACCATTTCGACAGTGTAGCGTGTATATATACGAGTGTGCTCTGCAAACTCTACCAGCCTGCGTGAGAAAATATAGTCCTTATTCCATAAGGTCACAGAGCACACTCTCCTGCGCGGTCCATTGCGCTAATCAGCCGCCACGCGTGCTCCCAAATTATTGTGAATGGCGAAGAGCGAGACAGGGGTGGCACGTGGATTTATTTATATTGCGTCGAGAAATAAAGAAAAAAAAAACATCTGAGGTAGCTAATTAATGTCTTCTTCATTTGTTATTTCAAGAAGAGCGATGATATATTTAAGAGTTTTGTTTTTTATAATCGTGGTAAAGTATGTGGTAAGCAGTTTTTTATATTTAAAAAAGATATTTTATTTTCTATTTTTGATGCACTTGTGGCATTTAAATTAGAAACATTTATTTTACAAAGGATCATTCGCTGATTGGTAGACACAAAATGGCACTCATCAATACACAAAAATATAAGGAAAAGAGAAATGCACATGCATTATTTCTCCGTTGCATGATTTAATTCAATTTAACTTTTCATCCTGTGTTCAGATTATCTCTTATTAAACTGTGTTGATATTACCTCTTATTAAACTGTGTTGAGATTGTCTCTTATTAAACTGTGTTGAGATTATTTATTATTAAACTGGTCTGAATTCTATCAGCTTCTTTATAATTCTAGTTTTATAATCCCCAATCTTTTGATATCCTTTATAAGTTGTGCCGATCCTTTGAATAAATTATTACATTAATTCTCTGCCCTAAGATCGTTCGCATATACGGCGTTTTTTTCAGTAAGTTTCTTCCTCTTGTTTGAATATGGAGGTAAGGAGAAGATTGGTTACGTGAAAAAATTGCCAGATGAAAATAAGCTCGCTAAGTTGTACTGTATGTTATATACAGCAGAAATATAATAAAGGGTCTTTCAAATTGAGCGTTTTTTTTCATTCTTGGATAAAATACAGATGGCGTCGCAAACTTGCCTGGGTCTTGGGACATTTGAGAAGTGTAATGTATGACATTTATAAAAATGGAGTCGTGTACAATACAACAACGCGTTCAAATTGTTGAATTATTTTATGTATTGTAATCTCCGGAAACGGTGATGTTAATTGGCCACCAAGATCATGTGATTTGACACCGTTGGACTATTTTCTTTGGGGTTAAGTGAAAAACCAGGTTTATAAGAATGACCCACGATCAATTCCTGAGCTGAAGGATGAAATTATTCGCGTTATTGGTGAGTTAGAACCGCAATTATGCCAAAATGTCATCGAAAATTTTGACAAAAGAGTGGATATATGTAGAGCTGCAAGAGTTGGACATTTGGCGGATGTTGTTTATTGGGTTTAAATGGCATATTTTATATTTCAATGACCAATAAAAAGTTTTTTGAAATCAATGCAAATTGTGTATTTTATTCAAGAATTCAAAAAACCGCTCTATTTGAAAGACTCTTTATAATAATAATAAAAGAACAAATGTACATACCGCCGTTTAGAGAGCAAACTTTCCTCAAGGGTGCTCTAACTCAGGATTAAAACCCACTCATAAATTTTGATAAGAACTCACAAAAAGCATTGTATTTAAGTGGTTCCTAAAGCTACACACGCCACCCATATATTTGATACTAGGAGGCAGACCATTCCAAACCACAGGACCAACAACGGCAAATGCTCTTATCATAATAACTCACCCTAGTGGATTGATTTGTAATAAACAATTTATTAGATGAAAAAGGAAACAACTTCAAAGTTCTACTTCTCTTCAAAGGAACATCCCTCAGACACAGAATCGAAAGACACAATGAAGACATCCCATTGAGGGACTTGAATACAAAGTTTGAAATCAATCCGTTCGGAACATTTTAGCCAGTGTAGACTTTTTAGAAACGGACCAATATACAATAGCAACATTAATGAGTACTATATATCAGCCTAGTAACTGTATTGACCAGTCTAGACATTCGTGAATCAGGTAAACCAGAACACATAACAATTGCTTTGTTTCTGAAATAAAAACATTTTAGCCAGTGTAGACTTTTTAGAAGCGGACCAATATAGCAACATTAATGAGTACTACGAGTATATACCAGCCTAGCAACTGTATTGACTGCAGTCTAGACATTCGTGAATCAGGTAAACCAGAACACATAACGATTGCTTTGTTTCTGAAATAAAAACATTTTAGCCAGTGTAGACATTTTAGAAGCGGACCAATATAGCAACATTAATGAGTAGTTTATATCAGCCTAGCAACTGTATTGACTTCGGTCTAAACATTCGTGAATCAGGTAAACCAGAACACATAACAATTGCTTTGTTTCTGAAATAAAAATATTTTAGCCAGTGTAGACTTTTTAGAAGCGGACCAATATAGCAACATTAATGAGTACTGTATATCAGCCTAGCAACTGTATTGACTGCAGTCTAGACATTCGTGAATCAGGTAAACCAGAACACATAACAATTGCTTTGTTTCTGAAATAAAAATATTTTAGCCAGTGTAGACTTTTTAGAAACGGACCAATATACAATAGCAACATTAATGAGTACTGTATATCAGCCTAGCAACTGTATTGACTGCAGTCTAGACATTCGTGAATCAGGTAAACCAGAACACATAACAATTGCTTTGTTTCTGAAATAAAAATATTTTAGCCAGTGTATACTTTTTAGAAGCGGACCAATATAGCAACATTAATGAGTACTATATATCAGCCTAGCAACTGTATTGACTGCAGTCTAGACATTCGTGAATCAGGTAAACCAGCACACATAACAATTGCTTTGTTTCTGAAATAAAAACATTTTAGACAGTGTAGACTTTTTAGAAGCGCACTAATATAGCAACATTAATGAGTACTATATATCAGCCTAGCAACTGTATTGACTGCAGTCTAGACATTCGTGAATCAGGTAAACCAGCACACATAACAATTGCTTTGTTTCTGAAATAAAAACGAAGAATTTTGCAGAATCAGAGAATTATAAATATTTTTAAGAGTGGACATATAGTAGTTGCGAAACGACGCGTTGCAAATTGCACAACCTTGTCCGAGTAAGATTACGTCACAGCTCGCTAATCCACACGCAGACTGTCCGACCAGTAATAGTCGAGCCGTGCGTGATGGACGTCGAATAATGAATGGTCGCAGAATACAGCACTCGGACAGGCGGTACTGACCTGACCTCCATTACACCAAACTGGGGACTACTTAAGAGTATACTGGAAGGCCGGCTGAACCAACAAATGGTACTTTCGTCTCAACATAACAACTTCAGAAGATATAAGCTTTTAAGTGCCTTATTTATTTAATATTTTACTGTACAGTATACAATATGTCGTGTTTATTGTCAAATGACAATATATTTCAACCAACCATACAATTCAAATATAATTAAATTGGAAATCCCCTTGAAAATATATTTAACTAATTTTTCAGCCTACGTTTACGTTTCACTCCGATACTAGGATGTATGAAAGTGAAATGGGGACATGGAATAAGACTTTAAAAAGCCGCATAAATGCTGTAGAAATTAGCGCTCTTGGAAGAATACATGGGGTGAAAATGTATGACAGAATACGGAATGAAGTAATTAGGAATGAGAAAGGCTCTTTTGTTGAGTTAGATGAAGAAGAGCATTCTGAAATAGTTTGGGCACGTGAAACGAACGAATGAAAAATAATAATAAAATAAATATACAGTGCCAAAGTATATGATATTCCGAAATAAGGAAACGTAGAGATATATTATTATGACTGGGCTTTTGCCGTTGCTGGTCCTTTGGCATGGAATGGTCTGTTCCTAAGCATTAGATATACGAGAGGCGTGTGCAGCTTTAGAAATCTCTTGGAGACCACAGTTTTTTGGGATATCTCATCAAAATTATGATGATATGGTATATAAACATTATAGACTTATTGTCAGGCAGCAATTTCTTCCAACCAACTAGACAAAATTAAATAAAGGACGTGACAGGATCGCACAAAATATTTAAATGATTGTTCATATTTATGAAAATATACATCATAAAAGTAAAAGTGAGATATCATCAATTAAAGAGAAAGAAAGAGATTGTGGAGAGAAAAGAAAAATAAGGAATGAAACACGTTGCAGTACTGATCAGAAATTAAGAGTTTTTTCAGTCGCTTCTTCAAGTGTTGAAGTTCCAATATGTGATAATAACACAAGTGTTGTGTTATTATCACATATTGGAATATTTACAAAATTTTCTTTACAATTCGTCTTCCCTTGGTAAGTTGACTGCGGTTTTCTTACCAAATATGTTTTTATGAATATATTTAGATGCGGGGAAGTACCTAATCTAATTGCCGCTACTACCACTTTCCTATTCTTACACTAAACTAACATATGTTATATTAATTTTGTAATATTTTGAATGTCAATAATAGTGGGTTCGAATCCAGAGTCAGATCACCCTTAAGGAGAGCCACTTTATAAATTGTCCATTTATGTTATCACTCATACTTTCACTATTTATTATATTATTATTAACAGCCACAAATATTCGCCACAATATATGTATCCAGGAAGTTTGAACTGAGAGAAAAATTTAAATAAAACGGAAGTGAATACCTTTGAGTCCCAAAAGTCATTTGACAACACGATTTTTTTGGCACTCTACAGTAGACTCGATTTTTCTGGCAATCTACACTAGATTCGATTGTTCTGGCAATCAACACTAGACTCGATTGTTCTGGCACTCGAGGTCCTTTAGGAGTTCCAAGAGATGAAGAGTTTTCATTATAACAACATTCGCCGTGCTGAAAGTGGAAGTGATAAGGTGCTACCAGTGTGCTGGTAGTTTACAGAGTTGAATTTGTTATTGATAAAAAACTCAAAGGTATTTATTTATTTAGAAAACTAAAGGCTTAGACTTATTTATAAATACAGCAAAAACCTTCAATTATCTGGAAACGCATATAATAATATAGTGACGGTGGAAACGAGTATGATCTGACCAGAAGAATGAAACAAAGTGTCAGTGGTAACAGCAGTTACACACTGATAATAAAAGTGTGAGTAGTGACAGCAGTTACATACTGATAATACTGACAATTTATATAGCGCAGTTGAGAATGCAAATTCTTCTAAAGAGCGCTCCAATTTAGGAATCGAGTCCACTATCATTGACAAATTAAAATAATACAGGGCTTTATTTTTTATAAATTAAATTTGTCTTTTTTTTCGCTTAATTTAAATACGAGTAATTTAAATTTGATATTTTTCTTGTTTTAACATACATACTATAACGTCATTTCCCAGTAGACAAAGACAGTTATTTATATTTCGACACACATCCTTCGTCTGTTTCATATCCTTCCACCTTCCACCTTCTCATACAATTTCTCATATTTATATTTTGACACACATCCTTCGTCTGTTTCATATCCTTCCACCTTCCACCTTCTCATACAATTTCTCATATTTATATTTCGACACACATCCTTCGTCTGTTTCATATCCTTCCACCTTCCACCTTCTCATACAATTTCTCATATTTATACTTCGACACACATCCTTCGTCTGTTTCATATCCTTCCACCTTCCACCTTCTCATACAATTTCTCATATTTATATTTCGACACACATCCTTCGTCTGTTTCATATCCTTCCACCTTCCACCTTCTCATACAATTTCTCATATTTATATTTCGACACACATCCTTCGTCTGTTTCATATCCTTCCACCTTCCACCTTCTCATACAATTTCTCATATTTATATCTCGACACACATCCTTCGTCTGTTTCATATCCTTCCACCTCCTCATACAATTTCTACGACTGCTCTCACTTTCCACATTTCCTTATTTCCAAATATCATTGTTTTCATCCAACTTAACTCACCTCGGTTTTCCTCTCGCACGCCTTCCACTAACCTTTGCATTATACATTTGTTTTATTAGTCTTTCTTCATTTACTCATTCCACATGACCAAATCATATCAACGTACAAACATCCTTCGCCTCTTCTATATCCATACAATTCTCATACAATTCCAACGATTTCTCTTACTTCTTAACGTTTCCTTTTTTCAAAATAGATACTCCTACTTTTCTAGGTCCTCCTCTACCATGTCTTTCACTCGAAGTTACACTAAACATTTGTTTTGTTAGATTTTCTTCACTCGTTGATCTAAATACCCAAACCATTTCAGAGTCTTCTTCTTCATCTTACTTAACACACGAGCTTCAAATTCACATTCATCCCTAATCATTTTATTCCAGATTCTGTCATCACCACATGTATTTTTCCCAGTGCACGCATTTCTAGAGCATTTATTAGGCTCCTTCAATTTTTTCCACTTCAACGTTCCACTCGCATAAACAAAAGTTTGTACAAAACTATTGCTGTGGATAAAATGCAAAAATGCTATTTCATATTTCTGTGGCGTTATGGCAGTAGTTGATATGTCCGTTTTTTGTCATTTTGTGTTTATTCTCCCAATTTATAGAAAATATTTCCCAGCATGTTGTGGCAAAACTTGGTGTGTCAGTCATTATCCAAACAAAGTATACATTGTTTGGAAAAACTTAAAAAATGCTTATTTGTACTGATTTTAACAGCTTATCAAAATTAATAAAGCTTCTCCTGTAAACTAAGGTAAAACGGACATATCAACTTCTGCCATAACGCCACAGATTTCTTCTTATAATATCCAAATGCACAAATGGCTGGATAAATATTGTGCACATCTCATTATGAAGAGAACATCCTCAGCTATGAGGATGCCGACTAAAGATAAGACAATAATGTCACCACCGCACAAATAATGGGTGTAATACTCGTATGTCATATTGCATTTTTTGTCAATCTATTGTTTATTTAGATTTGTGTTTCTCCTTATGTAAAGAAGTAAAAGTAAGCTGTAAGAAGTAAATAAATCAAAATTATTTGTTTTCAAATGTATTATTTTGTACTTAACGTTAGAGCCAGGGTCAAGACTGTCATCTCTTCACATAAGTACCGAGACATACTAGGCGTATCCAGAAAGTAAGTGTACTGAGGCTCTCACGACCGAATGGATTTTATTTTCTACATGTTGGCTATACTTCCGTGTAGCCTGACCCTTCCCCTCCGCAACGAGACCGGTTCGAGATCAGTACGTTGAGAAGTGTCGACGCGACAACACGTTTCGTGAAAGATGTCAATCCAATCTCCCGCCAAGTGCGAAATAAATAATGCCGGCCAAGAGTTTTTGAGGCGCTGCAAACTCCATGGATATGAATTTCTCCGCTCCATCGTTACTGGAGATGAAACTTGGGTTGCACACTACACGCCTGAAACCAAAAGACAGTCTCAACAGTGGCGTTAAACCTCTTCACCCTCCGCCAAAAAGTTCAAAACCACAATTTCAGCCAAGAAAATCATGGCATTCGTGTTTTGGGACTGTCAAGGCATAATTTTTATTGAATATATGCCTCAAGGGGAGACCATCAACTCTGCAAGATACTGTGAGACCCTAAAAAAATTACGGAGGGCGATTCAGAACAAGAGGAGAGGCATGCTGACAAAGGGAGTCTGCCTGCTGCACGACAATGCCAGACCACACACGGCCAACGCCACGAAGGAACTGCTCGCCTCATTTAAATGGGATGTCCTGAACCATCCCGCGCATTCCCCTGACCTAGCACCTTCAGATTACTATCTCTTTACCTCCCTGAAGCTGCACATGGGTGGAAAAAGGTTTTCAACCGACGAGGAAGTAAAGGAGGAGGTGGAGAAGTGGACGGAGGGGTTGGCGGGAAACTACTTCGAGGAAGGCATCAAAAAGTTGATACCCCGCTTCACCACCTGCATTGAGAGGAATGGCGACTATGTCGAAAAATAGCTTACATATGTACTACGGTAACCACGTATTTTTTTTGTTTAAATAAAAAAATTGTAACCTACAAAAAATCAGTACACTTACTTTCAGGATATGCCTCGTACTTTCCATGTTTTGCGTGTCCTTTTATGAAGAACATTTTTAAGAGGTCTTTTGTTAAGTTCAATCTGGAGGATACTCGACTTTTTCATTGTGTATGCGAATGTTTTCTCCATTGTGATGTTCAACAACCTTTTTTTCAGATTTCTTAGATTCGTTCAATCATAACGCCCTACTTGTAATTCCTTTGATATTCCACATTTATTTATGTGCTGAAAATTTTGAAAAATCGTTGCAGGGTCTCGCAGTCGAAGATCACCTCGCCATTACAACATCAATTTAGTTGGAAAACGAAGCTATACCGTGAAGTGAGCGAGTCGCTGCACACCAGCAAATTCACTGGCCACACTGTCGTACCGAATCCGATGGCAAGACGATTGGAGCACACCGGCATGTTTTTTTTATCTTTATGAAAGAATATATGTAACCGAATTCATAGGTATCCTTACACCCCCGAATACTAGGCGAGAAAAAATGTCTGTTATTCGAGGGGAGTGGCGCAACGCGAAGTCCGAACCTGCGACTTTCCGCACGGAAGTCCAATGAGTTACCGCGCGGCCATGCACCTCATCGCAGTATGTCCATATGTATTTATGTTAATACTTTCATATTAATACATCTAGCGAATTTATTGCTTTAAATCAATTTCTTCCAATCAACCAGCCATTGTTTCAATATATTATTAGTAATCGTGATCATGATTTGAAATAAAAATTTAAAAGAAAAGATGAATCTTAAAGAGAATATGGATAAGGAGAATATGGATAAGGAGAATAGGGATAATGATAATAGGGGTAAGGAGAATAGGGATAAGGCTAATAGAGATAAGGAGAATATGGATAAGGGTGGGCATTGTAAGGTGTGAGAGACGAGGGACTGAACAGCTCAGACACTAGATAGTGAAGTTGTGGCCGATGATGACGAAGTCATATTGAAAGGAATCTTTTTTTTTTTTCAACTGGCGTGTTTATTGCCATGTGGCAATCTCTTCCAACCAACAAGAAAGATGTTTTAATGGGCCCCAAGTGAAATCCAGACTGGAATTCCATTTTTTTTAAATCTGGATTCCAGCGGGGATCGAACCCGCAACCTCCGGATCGGCAGCCAAGCGTCTTACCACCAGGCCAATCTTCAATGTCAAGAAAACAAAAAACGTAACAAAAAAAACTATGTATTAACATATACTACAATACTTCAGTGGTTCCCAAGCTTTTCGGGTTCACGGATTCTTTCACGAGGCACAAAGTTAGAACATACTTAATAGTTGCCCTTATGTTGGTGCGGTTAGGTTAGGTTACAAAATAAATTAAACATATATTTAAAACGCATAAAAATGTTTGTATTAAGTACACATTTTGATCAATTATATAATTGAATAAGTAAACCTTAAAACTCTAACATCAGTCTATCTCACTCCCACTCACGTAAATAATGGTTTCTTAAAGAGTGAGACAAAGATATCGTGTCGAGCGCCATCAAGTATTAATATTGAAAGCTATATCTACCTGACACCTCAATGGATAGTAAGTGATTTGCACAGTGGCCGTTAGATGACACTTCCTATCATCGCATCAGCGCATCAACGGTTCGATAAAAACTATACAAGTCTTATTTTAGTGAAAACATTGGAATATTCCGCGGCACCCTGGGGTACTGCGGAGCCCACTTTAGGGACCACTGTACTACTGAATAGACTCCAAGTAGGAGGGACTAGATGCAAAGAGGACGTGGAGGGATCGGGTTTCTTTAACGAAAGTAGCACTGAACGTGATTGAGGGGATATATACGAGTAGGACTCGCAACATACGTGTATGTTGGTTTGTCTGAACTTAGGGATTACTTGCTATGGGCACTGGAAACACGTTGCATATTGGATAATTGATGTGACTTGGAAATTAAATGATTTACTTGGGTTTTCATTAGTTCAACAATTACTATATAATAATTCACCTGGTTTTCACTTTGCTTGAAAGGAAAACGCGTTGAAAAGACAACCCAAAGCAGGGTCATTAAAATTAGTTCCGTTAAGTTCAAATAGGATTAAATATACATAATATTTGGCAACTATCCAAATCTTGTTCCACGTGTCTATGCCTCTGTTCTTAGTGAATACGACATTTTCCATTTGGTGTCCCCGAGAAAATTTCTTAACATGGGTTTGTGTCGGTTTTCATGTCTTCGTGTTGGACGTCACATCAAGTTTGTATATGAACTATTCATTAAATATGTTTTCTATTGATAAGATAATTAACTCCAATCAAACAAAATCAATCTTAATAAAAAGAAAAGCTGTGAACTTATTATAAGTTGTAAACTGGAGGTTTACTTATTAATGATTTTGTGCACATAATTTACTTTGTACATATGATCGTTTAATTGTTTTACAGACGTATGGAAGTAAAATGTGAAAGTGGAAAAACGACTTAACCTTTCCTTCCCTGTGTTGGGTATCTTCTACACGTTGCTTCTAATAACCATCAATATCTCTATAAATATAATAAATACAAGGTTAAGATTTTAGGTATTCCTCCATAATATATTTACGCATTGATTTAAAAAATAATATTAATAATAATCAGAATTTATCGACTACATTGAGGTGTTTTGTAAAGATCGAAAACAAATTCGCATTTAAACGCTGCGAGTGCCTCGTCTTGACGATAGGTGAATAGTATGCGGGAAGCGCGACACTATATTCGCATCTCACTCTTGCATACTCCACTGAATTGCGAGGAGCTGAATAGTCTCAACGTCGCAAGCATAAGCGTAAGCGCCGGGGTATGCGACTGACGTTCCGCGCCACAGTAGCTTCTAGGCTTGCAAATAGGTTAGACGTACGCCCGTTCCGTGAGCGTTGCCAGATGGTTTTTTAATGTTTTCAGCAAATAAATCTCAATTATTATAATTTTTAACTTCAATTATAATTAATTAAGGGGATTATCTATGAATGTTCTTATTTTTCCGATTTAAAATCGCTAATTTTTGATCGCGTACTCACTACCCAACACCGGAGCACGCGTTTCAATTTTAACACCGTAAGGGAAGGGTTAAAGGAGCTGAATAAATACCGTAAAAATGCGTGCACATGGGGTGACAATGTATGACAGAATAAAGACTGAATTTATTAGAGATGGACATAAGGCTGATGTACTAACCTTTCCCTTTTTCTGTGCTAAAAAAATCCGCGCGTTCCGGTGCTGTGTATTCAATACACATGTAAAAATGAGCTATTTAAAATCGGAAAAATTAAAATATTCATAGCCAATCGCTTAAATTAATTAAGTTTGAAGTCAAAGGTGATAATAATTAAAATTTAATTGCTGAAAACAAGAAAAAAAAAACATCGGCCGATGTTCACAAAACGGGCGAAACGACCACCTCAAACGAAAGCCCGCGAGCTACTAAAGCGAGCGAACTGAGATTTTATTTCTTGCGTTCCCATACACCGAAGTAGAGTGAGAGTGAGACGTGAATAGCGTCGCTTCCTCACCCATAGCGGTTTTCTAGAATGAATATACCTACATTACACACTGGTACACGTTTGATTGTATTGGTGAATTTATTCCCGATTTTCACAAAATATCTCTGATAAGGCCGGTAAGTGCTTATTATTATTATTAATATTATTTTTTCATTCAATCCCTAAATGTATTACGGAGGAATACCTAAAATCTGAACCCAGTATTTATTATATTTATAGAGATATTAAAGTTTTTAGAAGCACTGTGTACTAGTTACACATCACAGGACAGGAAGGGTTAAGTAAGATTAAAAATAATACTCTGCTTGAGTGTAGGCATGTATAATAGAACAAATGAATGAAGAAAGACTAACAAAAGAATATACTCGTACAGTGGGAGGCGTGATAGAAGAAGGCCAAGGAAAGTATTATTGGATCAAGCGAATTATATTTTGAATGAATAAACAGAAAATGTCAGAGAATTCACAGGAGTTGTATGAAAAGGTGCATGGATGTAGAGAAGGTGAAGGATGCTTGTCGAGATTTAAATGTCTGGCCCTCTTTTCTCTCTGCCTACCTAGAAAGGGAATGTCTTGTATGTAGCTATTAAATATAATATATTTTAATGCTGGTTAGTATTCATTCGAGCCTTATATTCCGCCATTATTTTCACAACCCATGTCAAATGTCAAGTCTGCCCCTGCTCCGTTAAGCGCCGCTCTGTTTGCTCAGCTGCGCCCGCGTCTCTCTTCATGTGGATTTTTACGCGTAATAATTTTTATTTACCTTAAGATATAAATATTCATTCACGCTTTTTTAACATTTAAATTACTGAATACATATTACATTTTTGATTCGATTATTGCTTGTGAGATTAGACATTCTGGTAATTGGATAATATGTTTTAAGATGATGCAAGGGTTAAGAGGGATATTGAACGGCGTGTAGCAACAGGAAAAAAAGTCAATGGGACACTAAAACATATACTTAAACCGGACAGAATCAAAATCTGCTGATTGTCCACAACGGTATTTTATTACGAAGATTGACGTGTGAAAGTAAAAAGTGGACGAAGATAGTGACTGAAATGAGCTAAATAAACGCTGTGGAAATAAGTGCACAAATAAAACACGGAGTAACACTATATAACAGAATATGTAATAAAGTGATTAAGGAAGAATGTGAACTTATGGTTAATGTTTTGAGTAAGATGAAGAAGAGCATGCGTAGACGGTTTGGGCATGTATTCGTAGAACGTATAAATGAAGAAAAACTAGGAAAAGCGAATGTAAGTGTAAGACGTGGTAGAATACCACGGAAAGTATGATTGGATCAAGTAAATGATATTTCGAAAGAAGGAAATGTACAAAGTCAGAAAAATCGTAGAAGTTGTATTGGATGTAGAAGAGGCGTTGGATGTATGCCGAATAAAGAAAATCTGACGCTCTTTCCTCTCTTCCTACTCCGACAGTGAAATGAAGTGATGGTATGTTTATAGCAATAAGGAATACAATTCTCGTGTGTGTGTGTGTGTGTGTGTAGTAAGGGAGTTACACCATAATCAACTCACCAACTATCCAGTCATGACCAACAACACTTTACAGTTCCATATCATCAACCAATAGCTCGTACATACTTTTCCCACCCCAATCTCATTACCTTTATCATTCAATTCACTAATACTCAAAATGTACTTTAATCGTTGAGGCGAAGCGCTGTGCAATAATATTTCATTTGATATTTAAAAAAAAAATTTCGTCTGAAATATTTTTTTATATTTTAAATTAAGATAACATCAATGGTCGTCATCCTCTGTAAAAAGCCTTTGACATTCACAAATATTTATTGCATCAATGCTTGCCTCGGTTCCCCGTGGGTGTGTGTATTCAAGTTATTGGACTACTCTGCCCGCGCGATCTTTAAGGGCAAAACTATTCAGCATCAAACTTGTCTCGTCGCCCTAATGTCATTTTTGCGGCCATCTGGACCAATCCGAAGATCATATTTTGTGGTACCGCGATAATAATGGAGTCAATAATTTCCGAAGGGTTCTCCATCCCGCCTAACATTGGTTCGTTCATCTTCGGATAGATTTGCTTCTCAGATCTGGTGTCGTCAAAGGATAGTTTTGCTGCATTTCCTGAGAAATAACAAAAGGGTCTTTCGAATTGAGCGGTTTTATTAAATTCTTGGATAAAACACAGATGGCGTCGCGAACTTGCCTGGGTCTTGTGACGTTTCAGAAGTGTAATGTATGACATTTATAAAAATGGAGTCGTATACAATACAACAACGCGTTCAAATTGTTGAATTATTTTATGTATTGTAATCTCCGGAAACGGTGATGTTAATTCACCACCAAGATCATGTGATTTGACACCGTTTGACTACTTTCTCTGTGGTAACGTGAAAAACCAGGTCTATAAAAATGACCCCAAATCAAATACTGAGCTGAAGTACGAAATTATTCGCGTTATTGGTGAGTTAGAACCGCAATTATGCCAAAATATCATCGAAAATTTCGACAAACGAGTGGACATCTGTGGAGCTGCAAGAGGTGGACATTTGGTAGATATTGTTTTATTTTGTGTTTAAATGTCATACATCGTACTTCAATGACCAATTAAAAGTATTTTGAAATCAAAGTAAACTGTGTGTTTAATTCAAGAATTAAAAAAAATTAGAATTAAAAAAACCGCTCAATTTGAAAGACCCTTTAGTAAATTGCTGGGCTATTTGAATATTTACTGTGCTGCGAACAATTTTCCTTATCTCGTGACGTCGAGCCTTAAGTCCTTCGTCTATGTTAATTTTCCCCCACTTACATAGATGTGTCGTCACTGAAGAAGTCCCTTTGAGCAGTTCATTTGTCGTCACTACGTCGCACTCACAAAAAATAGTTATATATTTTAGTGTAGATCGCGCTGAATGGAGACTTATTTTGTCACCTGAAATAGCAATGATGGTGGCGCAATTGAACTGACTTTATAACCTGGCATATGTAATTGTTCTCATTCTTTCACTCATCTTATGAATAAATATTTTGTAATATTTTTGATCTGTCCATTAAAGTGTAACTTCTTCAGCCTTCATTCCCTTAAAGTGTTGCAAAGATTCCTACCAACTAAAACCAAAATTTACCTCGTACAGTCTCAGCTCTTTCCGATTCTGGAACATGCGGACGTATGTTACTTGGATGTTACAGAGGAATAGCTGGACCAATTACAGCGTCTTCAAAATGTGTGTCTAAGATTTATTTTCAACCTACGAAAGTACGATCATATAACTTCATACCAGAAGGCATTGAACTGGTTGAATATTAGAAATAGACGCCAAAATCACATACTGTCTCTATTGTATAATATCCTTAACTGTCCCACCGCACTCTCTTATCTCGCCGAAAATTTTCAGCGTCTTTCCAATCATGGATTAGCGCTACGCTCAAACAGAGATTGTTTATGGCCTTTCCAGTTCATCGCTCTTCTTTCTTTACGTCGTCCTTTACTGTCCATGCAGTGAGATTCTGGAATCAGTTACAAACCAATATAAGACTCGCTCCGTCCTTGGCATGCTTTAAGAAGCGACTGAAAAACCTCTTAATTTCTAGTCAGTAAAATAACGTGTTTCATTCCTGATTTTTCTTTTCCTTTCCTCTCCACCATCCTTTCCTTTCCTTTTGATTGATGATATCTCACTTTATATGAAAAATAATGTTCGGGTGATTGTTCGTCTTTGTGAGGTTCGTGGACGTGTTCTCGCGTATATGTTTATGGATTTCGTGAGGATGGATAGTCATTTGAATGATTTATGCGACCACGTAACTTGCTTCATTTACTTTTGTCTGGTTGGTTGGAAGAGATTGCCACATGGCAATAAACCCGCCAGATTGTATTGCAATAAAAGTGTTAAATAAATAAATAAATAAAGTGGGTTCCGACCCCGAGTTAGAAAGCATTCCAAACTCTTCTCTGCTTGTCATTTTATTATTATTAATGAATATTTACTAAATGATTTTTTTGTAAATCAATCTATCACCAGATTGTTTCAAGAAATTTTCAAGCGGTCAACAAGTAATATAGCAATTGACCCAGTTCCATCGTCAATAGACAAACAGTATTAGGAAATCCGTGATGTCTTTACTGTCTGCCTCGGCAGATCGCGTGCAGAAATGTGGCCAAGTGTCTTCGGGCATTGCATCGGTCGAGTGTTCGCAAGAAGCAGTTTACATAAAAAAACTAATTCGGGCTGAAATGACTAAGCGCAGAATACCGTGAAATTCCTAATTCTCGTTTCATAAAATTAACGCTGCAACAATTCGTTCCGGCGGATTGTGTCAATTGTCTCGCAGCATTAACTTTTTTTAACTTCGGTTGCCTAATTGATTTCTAAAAAAGGATATATTCTGTCCAGTTTTCTGGAAGATCGATGAACACATATATTCATCTTTTAATAAGCTATAAATCTCCATACTCCTGGAGCTAAATTTGATGGTACGATTGTCCTCAATATGCTTTCAGCTACCTCACTATGAAAAGTGTTTGTTCTGAGACAACTGACATACAAACATAGATTTCTTACACATACATAATTTAGTATATCACATAAATATACTAATCTTGAAATCTGTCCCATCTTTCTGGTTTTTATATCTTACTTTCATACCATTTCTTTAACCCTTCCTGTCCGGTGATGGTAACTAGTACACATTGCTTCTAAAAACTTTAATATCTCTATAAATATAATTAATACTGGGTTCAGATTTTAGGTATTCCTCCGTAATACATTTCCGCATTGAATGAAAAAAATAATATTAACAATAATTAGCACTTATCGGCCACATCAGAGATATTTTGTGATAATCGAGAATAAATTCACCAATACAATCAAACGTGTGCCAGTGTGTGACGTAGGTATATTCATTTAAAAAAACCGCTATGGGTGAGGAAGCGACGCTATTCACTTCTCACTCTACTTCGGTATACGGGAACGCAAAAAATAGAATCTCAGTTCGCTCGTTTCTTTCTTGTTAGTAGTCAGCCAGCTTTCGTTCGAGGTGGTCGTTCCATCCGTTTTATGAACATCGTCCGATGTTTTTTTTTTTTTCATGTTTTCAATATTATCACTTTTGACTTCAAATTTAATTAATTTATGCGATTGCCTACTAATATTCTTATTTTTTCGATTTTAAATCGCTCATTTTTACATATGTATTGATGTATATTGAATACACATCACCGAATTTTTTTTAGCACAGGAAGGGAAAAGTTAATCAGCCACTGTAAATCCACTGCTAGACACTCCCCATAAATCTCGATTGCTTGATGTCATTCAGCCAATGTTTCGACGGCCTTTAAAGGTATTCTTGACAACTTAATTTCTTGTTAAAACAGAATAAATATAACCGAAATGGAAAGAAGAAATCCAAGTAGATCCTCCGGCATATGAAAGTAACAATTCGGCCTTAAAATAAGTTGTTAAACAACAATCAAGAAATAACACAAACTTTGATATGAACTTTATACAACACGTATCAACAACTCCACATATTCATATGAACCTTAGACAACACGTATCAACTCCATATATTCATTGATCCGATCTCGTATAAGTCCATATCTCGTATACCATATATTATACTTGTATGTTCATACAAAATCAGACCAGACGTATGCCGAAGATACTTTAAAGTTTTCCCCCACAAACCCAGGGATTTAGACCACGGTCCGGGGTGACAAGGCTATGTTTCACTGAGAAATCCTACCCTTATCTGCCGCCTACCTAATTGGATATTGGCCAGTCTGCCCGTTCTGGGAGACGATGTCGTATTCCTCCATTCCGTTCGTATTATCCTTAAGCCTTAATGCGCCACATTGAGGTTATGAGTGTGCAGTCAATGTTGGGCAGGGTCTTCTTGATTACTTTAATTAATACCTTAAAATGTTACATTTTTTAATAAAACAGGATTCCCGTCAAGTTTTCATAAAAAGCCCATTTAACATGTTTCTTGTTCGTTGGAAGAAATCGCCATTTGGCAAAAGTCCAGGAAAATGTACTGTATAGTATACTATGGAAGCGTAATATTGTACAATAAAATATATATTTCGTTTGTCTTGTCTGTGTGACCCAAAAATGCATATAAAACTGAAAGGAAAGGTAAACCAGGCTATCTTTAGACCCGCAATTATGTATGGCTCAGAATGCTGGACTATGTACAGCTCATACTCTAGGCAACTTGAAACAGCAGAAATGCGAATGCTTAGGTGGTCGGCAGGAGTATCACTGAAAGATAAAATTAAGAGCTCACGCATTTGTGGTAGCCTGGGAGTCACTGACATAAATAGTAAGCGGGAAAAACGACAGCTGAGATGGTACGGGCACATAAGACGGAGACCACCAGACCATACTGTAAATCAGGCAATGTCTGTGGATCTTCCTCGACAGCCGTCCAGAGGAAGACCAAAGAGCTCCTGGATGACTCAATGTTCCAAAATCCTGCAGAGAAACGGCCTAGATGAAAGCGACACCCAGAACCGAAGGATATATGTTACAGCCTGAGACCGAGAAGAGCCGACCAGGCCGTGCCAGGAAGAAGAAAGAAGAAGTCTGTCAAATGCACTGATTATAATTCATCTTGAGTTACTGAAATATTTCTTCTTCAGAATATTTAATAATAAATAACTTTTTTATTCCAGTAATTACATTAATCCCTATGACACGTGTTTCTACCTCCTGCCTTGAGGCTTCTTCAGGCGATGCGCCTTCATATTGTAGGCATTACTGAGTCACTTAACAGGGAAGCATGAGTAATATGGTTCCTGTTGTTTTATAGTTATACCACATTTAAACTTAATAATTTATTTTGTTGTTCGATATGATTGGGTTAAACCTGTATCAAATGTAGTATAATATAAAATAAATATTATAATACTTAATAGCGAATGATTTTTTTACTATACTAATAAGATGAACACCCTCAAGGCATCTTTCCAACTCCTCACCTCTTGAGACTCCCTTAAGGGAGTATTCTACTCTAGAAATTAAAAAAAAATCTTATTTATTTGCATGTTCTTAAAGTTTCCTTTAAGTATATTAGACCTTAAAGAATATGTTCTCAAAAGGAAATTTAAAAACTCTCAATATTTACGAAGTTATAGCTATAAATGAGGCAGCAATTACGCCGCGCCGGAATGACGAAGACAATAATCTCAAAACTTTAAACGCGTTTTTCTCGAAACTACTTTTTTTGACCTGGTCGACATAAAATCTCAAGTTCTATTTAACCAATTGCCTTCAAATTTAGTATGAAACTTTAATAAATATTTTTATATCGTTCCTACCTCGGATAATTTAAAATTTTAAAAAATAAAAAATAAAATTCAGACAGCCGCCATTTTACGATTTTTTTCCTCTTTGGTACCAACTATTGTATAACGACATTATTTCTTATCATGAAACTGTGCATGATTTTTGTTTTAGATTTACATAAGACCTCCAATCATGTTGACCAGTTCACCCCCTTTTTTACGACAAAATATAACAACTGATAACATCTTGAATTTTCAATTTTTTTTTTTCAATTTTTTTTTGTACGAGTACATTCTCAAATCATCAATAAAAAAACTGTAAAAAAATGTACAGGAAAAATGTACAGGATATATACAGTCAAACAAATCGGCTTACGAACACAATTTCCGAACAAATGTTGAGTCGACCTGCATACAATGCCTCGGCTCACGAATTAGTTGTAACGGCGCATTACGCATTAGTTGTTCTCTGGTGCGCGCGTTGTGTACATTGTTTGTTGTTGCGTTCGTTGTTTTTGATACAATTTTTTTGCTTTTTATATATATATAATATACAATATATATAAAATATATTTTGCATTAAATTAACCCTCATTATGGCTCATTATGGCATTACCCAAGAACAATTGTTTCGGTTTGCGAACATTTCGGCTCGCGAATGGAATCAAAGAACGAATTAAGTTCGTAACCCGAGGTATCACTGTATAATTAATTCTACTTTTTTAACCCTTAATACATGCTCAATTATCAGCACGTGCCACCAACATAGTTTGAATCATTAGCACGTGTCACCAACATAGTTTGAAGGTATTTAACCGATAAAATTATACTGAATCATAGTGATATCGATGCAAACAGAACGAAACAAATCGCTAGTAATAATCAACACAACTGGATAAACGAATTTAATTTGAATACAATAATAATATAAATATTCAGTACCGAATCCCACCAAGAGTTCAAGGCAGATAAAATAAATTTAACTATATTATATAAAACAGGCATGTTACACTCGTTTTGCGCAACAGCCTACATTAGCTATTTTGCAGGTTAGATTAGGAGGGGCGCATGTTTTCAATATTGGAAAATGGCAAGTTCAGTTCAGCTCGATTCCACTCCCACTCTTATGGGGGACAAATTAAATATCCATTCAGTACGATCTACACAAGAGATCGTTTTTTTTCTTCACATGATACCCTTCAATATATCCGAATTCATGGTTCGGACATATTGAAAAGCGTGGCCAGGAGACAGTATTGTCTTCGGCCCCAGTAATCGAGCCTTCGCGTTAAAAGCATCTGGGATAAGCACGAAACGAGTGATTTGTCTTTGATTGTGTTGGCAAACTTACCGCTCGACGCGTGCAAGGAATATTTTTACCAGACTGGCACTTTTTTTTGGGTATTGCCCGAAACCTTAGGGCGGAGGTCATGAAACCTACAAGTACCCCTATGCTACGGAGGTCTTCTTTATTTTTTATGAATGCAACGTTTTATATACAAATATTTTTTATATTATTTGTTTTTTTGTATCGTTGGGAATCGATGATATGACATATTCATGTTATATAACCGTCTACTCATATCTCGTCGAAAATGTTCCGCGCCTTTACGATCACGGTATCGCTCGCTCCGCTTAAGCGGAGATTGCATATTAACTTTTCTAGTTCACCGCTCGAGCAACGGCTCAAAAAGCATTAAATTTCCCTTCAGTGACGTAGCGTGTTTCCTGCTTCCCCATTATTCTCCTTTCCAAAATCCTCTCCTATCTCCTAGCTGTAGATGATTGTTATATTTTTTATATCTAAATCGTCAAATAGTTCCAATCTTCTTTTTACCTCACAATTCTTTATTTCGTCATTTTATAAAGTTTAAATGTTAATCTTTCACCTAGCACCGAAAACATACATATATACAAAATATTATGCCATCTTCCTGTCGGGGTAGGCAAATAGAAAAGAGCGCCAGACTTTCCTATCTCAACACACACATCTTTCGTCTGTATTTCTTCATTAATTCGTTTCACGTGGCCAAACCATCTCAGAAGAAACAAAGTTGTTCAATATTTTTTTTCTGGTATATTGGAAGATACTATTATTTATTTATTTATTTAACACTTTTATTGCAAATACAATCTGGCGGGCTTATTGCCAGGCGGCAATATCTTCCAACCAACCAGAAAAAAGTAAATGAAGCAAGTTACATGGTTGCATAAATCATTCAAATGACTATCCATCCCCACGAAATTCATAAACACGTACGTGAGCATATACCCACGAACCCCACAAAGACGGACAATAACCCGAACATTCTTTTTCATATAAAGTGAGATATCATCAATCAAAAGAAAAGGAAGGGATGGTGGAGAAGAAAGGAAAAATCAGGAATGAAACACGTTATTTAACTGACTAGACATTAAGAGTTTTTCAGTCGCTTCTTAAAGCATGCCAAGGACGGAGCGAGTCTTATATTGGTTTGTAACTGATTCCAGAGTCTCACTGCATGGATAGTTAAAGGACGACGTAAAAAAAGAGGAGCGGTGAACTGGAAAGGCCAATAAACAATCTCTGTTTGAGCGTAGCGCTAATCCATGATTGGAAAGACCATTTGGCAATAAACTCAACAAATCGTAAAACGAAGAATTTAGATAAATAAATAAACGGTTTCATGTATTTCCTTTTCAAGCGGAGATCGCCTATAGTATTAGCTTTTCTACTTCACCGCTTTTACTTTTTCACGTTGTCCTATAATACTAGCCATAGCGTTCGACATGGGTACCAGTTGCCAATTAACATAAGACTAACTCCGGCGTTCAAGTGTTAACAGCGACGTAAAAAGCATTATGTTTTTCTTCAGTGATGTTGCGTGTTTCGCCAAATTGTACAGTGTCCCATATAGTACGAGCATAAACTAATAAAGCAACAGCTTTGGCTGGCTGCCTGCGGGACACTATATGGAGAAACAGACACATGCTAACCGAAAGTAAGGTCAGGATATATAAGACATGCGTCCGCCCCATCATGACATATGGGATAGAAGTGAGAGCCGATACCAACAGGACAAAAAACCTTCTCAGAGTGGCGGAAATGAGAACCCTACGCTCCATCGCAGGCAGAACTTAGAGATCGGATCAGGAATGAGACGATAAAGTCTGTCTGTGGTGTTGAAGACATACTGAGTTGGGGAAGAAGCAGAGGGCGCTTCTGGAAGGATCATGTAGACCGCATGGAGGATACGAGTCTTGCGAAAATTGCTAAGACTGAAAACCCAAGCAGCAGGAGATTACCAGGAAGGCCGCCGAAAAGATGGAAGGACAGCTGGACGTCATCATCCCACCGTCACAAACAGGTCATACGACCTAGACCAAGAGGAAGAAGAAGAAGTACAAAGTGTTTAAAAAAAAAAGCAAACTATTTAATATATATTTTCTTTTCGTTTGTATCGATCTTTTTTATATCTCTCTTCAATATTTAGTATTAATGAATTAATAAGTGACCTTAAAACGAACCCCTAATTTCACCACACCCTTATTCCAATCATGCGTCAGTTTCCCGCTATGGTTGTCAACATAAAAATGTATTATTTTCCACGTGTACATATTAAACCCTAAAATAGCCTCATCTATTTTATTACTTCCCAAACATAAACAAACGTGTGAAAAAATATGCGAAACAATATTTCGTTTTTGCCAGATTCATCCAAATTACTGGCTTGACTTTTTGTTATTAAATTGATGCGCATAGCCGAGTCGGGATAATTGGGCCCGTCACGCCACTGTGCGTGAAAAAATCGCACTATGGAACATAACCCACGCTGTATTATGTGTATGTATTTTCTGTTTATATACATAAATATGCAGAAAAAAACCTGATGTTTTTTGTTTAAATAATATTTACAGCCTCCGTGGCTTAGTTGATAAGATGTCCATCCTCCAATTCGGGAGTTGCGGGTGTAATTCCCATTGGCACCCCGATTTAAAAAAAAGATTGAGATCTGTTTTTCATTTAAGGTTTGTTTAATACAGTCAACTCCGGTTATAGTGAACTCGGTTTTAGTGAACTTTCGGCTATAGTGAACCAAAATTTTCTGTTCCAACCCCATACATCAAGTGTGTATGGTAAAAACCTATGTTATAGTGAACTAAAACTAGTAGATTTTGGTTAGCCAAAGGGTCACTAAAACCGAGTTCACTGAAACGTGAAGAGATGTCAAATTGATGACCGAAATTGAGGGTCGAAGTGGAAACGGTGGAAGACGCCTGTTTTGTCTGTCTACACAGGTGTCTTAGACAATAAATAGAAGAGCTGGTATATGACGCCAAAGACAGATACGAGTATATCTTCTCAAGAGTAATCGCCAACATCAAGAGTGCCGTGTACAACACACGAAGAATAATGAAATTTGAGCCTTTTTTATAGGTTCTCCTTTGATAATATATTTTTAGCATCTATTTGCGTCATTGTTATATACATAGCTTTATTTTATAACGTAACAACAAAATATGTTTGAAGTTCCTCTTGCACACCTGCCATTTTGAAGATTGTCCATACGGCACGCAAATAAAGCAATGATTAGGTATCATAAAGATAATGGAAGAAAACAAATCGCAATAAGCATGTGGCGTGCCCGGCTGGGTGATAAGCAGCTGCAGATGGCCGGAAATGCCTCATCATCTGATAACACTCGGCTGACAGCACAAGCAATTTTTATGCATCACTCGTACACAGGGTTATAACTAATTATATCTACACACCTATTAGGTGTACTTAGTTGATAAATAAAAAAATCTCCGTCTGATCTGGAGGTCCAGCGTTGTACCGCGATTATTCTTCTCGGTAAGGGTCTGCTCGCGAGGACAGGTCTTCTTACGGCCTTCACCCCCACCCAGGGATAATCCCTCACAAGATTCTTATAATAATAATAATAGTAAAAATATAATAAACGATAAAAAAATAACAGTATTTATTACTTCAATGCAAAGTATTGCATTACATTTCTTTTCCGTTATATACAGTACCAGATCATTCGGGTTTTGTGAGAATATAACGATCGTTATATTCTCACAAAACCCGAATGATCTTCAGCACCAACTGCAAAAATTAGCAGAGGTCAGTAAAGAAGTTGGTTTAAAAATGAATATATCAAAAACCAAATATATGATAAACAGCTTTGCTACACCAAAACCAATAAACGTAGATGGAAAGCCGCTAGAACTTGTCCAGGAATATGTGTATCTGGGCCAACTTATTTCCTTTGTAGGTGGCATATCGGAGGAAATAGCACGAAGGACAAAACTAGCGTGGAGCTCATTTGGGCGTTTGAACCACATCTTCAAAAGTAATCTCCCAATATCCTTGAAGCGAAGGGTCGACAGCCAGTGTATTCTCCTAGTACTTACGTATGGCTGCGAGACATGGATGCTCACAGTAAAGAACACACAAAAGCTCCAGACCGCACAAAGGGGCATGGAGAAATGCATGTTGGGATATACTAAAAGAGACCGTAAACGAAACACCTGGATTCGCAATATGACAAAGGTAGAAGACGTGATAAAGGTGTGCAAAAGAATGAAGTGGCAATGGGCAGGACACATAGCAAGAATGTCAGACTCCCGATGGACATCCGAAATAATCCAATGGTACCCAAGAGGCATAAAGAGGCCCAGAAGAAGACCGAAGGTACGCTGGATATATGAAATCAGGAAGCATGGCAGCATCACATGGCATCAACAAGCAAATAACCGAACTATTTGGAGTCAACTTGGAGAGACCTTCATCCAGCAGTGGATCGACCCCGGTTGACAATGATGATGATGATGATATGCAGTACAATACAGCGAGTATATTGTCTAGGGGTCATCTTTTTCTACCAACCAGAAAGAAGTTAAAGAAGTCTTAAGTTGCCAGACTGGTAGTCTTTTAAGAACATGCAAGTACCACCGGGAATCAAACCCGTCACACCTTGATTGGAAGACAGACGTCTTATTAATTAGGCCACAAAGGTCGTTAATTATTTTGTGATTTTTTTACCGTTTCTTCAAATAATATTTATGCAAATTTCTATATTAAAAACAAAAGAAAATAAAAACAAACGAAACTTGAAACGCCTGCAAACTTTCAAACAAAACAAGCATATTTATATGATTCATTTTATGGATATAAAAATAACCATTTAATGGTGGGTTTTATTGGAGAGGGTAAAACGGATAGTTAAGATAAGGCACATTTTATGTCCAGCTTGTGCTTTTTAAAACAAATTGGATCAGCTTGAATATTTTACGGGGCTCCGCTTTTATCGGCGACGCCATTGTGAGAGGAGAGTCTCAGGGGTCTATCTTGAGGCCCAAATTTATAAAAAAAGAAAAGTGACTTAGATGTGGTCTTCGAATAAAAATGTTTGCTTATAAAAAATGGAATAACGTGATTTTATCTGATGCATGTGATTTGAGAAAGTGGAAAACATTTACATACAAGTATTTGCGAAAAAACCAGCTGACTAAACTGAGTGCGAAACATTTTGTTAAATTTTCATTTTATACATTTACATTAAATATGACACATGAAATTGTACTTTATTCATCATTTTCTATTATTACTTTGTGGCATGGGTTTCATTTCTGACCGATTTAAGATGGTTTTATTACACTTTTCGAGTTTCATATAGTCACATATAGTACACAATGAGAGTTATAAGAATTTTAAAACCGCATTTGCGTAAATATTTATATTCTTGTAATGACTAATGATAACAAAAATGTCGGAGTCATTTACCATCAGTGTATTGTAAATTAATATTTGCTGGTATTTAGGCCGAAAGTCTGTTCTGAGTTTCAAAGAAATAAATAAACATTATATAATTTTTTCTTTTGACGATAGAAGAGAAGAAACATAAATTTATGACCTAATAATTGGTCTAGTGTGACTTTTTAGTAGGTTACTTATGTTTTGCTGTCAAAAAAGTTAAAAATCAGTCACAGAATGCTATATTGATTATCTTAGGCTGAGGCCACACCAAAATGCTTCGTTAGGTGCTAAGCTAGGTGTTACGTGACTAATATACTAGGTGACTTAATGCTTGGTCACACCAAAGTGTTTCGCACAAATTCATTTGACATTTGGGAGCGGTTGAGCCAACAAACGATGCCACTGTCAAAACTAACCAATCTCATTACAACTTACCTTATCTTTATTTACTTCCTGTGCAATTTCATTCCAAAGTGATTTTATTACAGGTACATTTTTGTATAATTTGCTCGATGAGTTCCACAAAGGCTCCCTTTTATGCAAATCTGTTATTAAAACTTCCACCATCTTGTAAAATCACGGTGACACAATAAAATTAACCAACACGTCTGTTCGCTAGGAGATTCACTCGGTGAATAATCGTCATGTAGCGTGGCGCGAAGCGTGCAGTGTGGCCATTGCGATAGTATGCGGTACGTTGGTTCGCTAGGATATGTCGCCTAGCTCGCAGCATAGCTCTAAGCACCAAGCGAGGCTCCTACTTGTGTGCCCTCGGCCTTAATGTGTTTTTATAAGTCACCCGTCAGCTTGCCTAGTGAGAAGGAAGTATATTATAACTAGAGAAACCGCAAAAAAACTAAGTTTGCGCATATAATCTCCGCAATCTCGATGCAAAACGATGCTGTTGGAACACTACGAGTACAAGGTCCCTCGATATCTAGGAGTATTGTTAGACCGTGCCCTATCAAAAAATAAAGTTAGTGCTAGAAATAACATATTTCGGAACCTCACTGGAACATCACGGGAAACACATCCTAATACATTAAGAGTGTCAGCTCTTGCGCTTTCCTGGTCAGCAGTGGAATATGCAGCTCCGAGTTGGAGTAACTCCTCGCATGCTAGACAAGGAGCAACTCATCGCATGCCAGTTGACGTCGCCATGAACGAAACTGGGAGGATGATAATGGGATGCTTAAAAGCAACACGAGTGGAGAACATATTCCAACTGATCAGTATCGTCCCATCTGAGATACATAGAAGTGTTGCAGCTGACAAAAAAAAACAAGTCTAGGAGTCAAGACCAAGAACCCTTATATGGTCACCAGCCAGCAATATCGAGATTTATATCCAGAAATATATCGATGAAAAAATTCAAGAACCTCCGTGGCCTAGTCGGTAAGATGTTTGTCTCCTAGCCCGGGGGTTGCGGGTTCGGTTCCGGTTGGCACTCAGATTTGTTTTTAGGATTTCAGTCTGGTTTTCCCTCATGTCCTCTTTTAAATCTTTCTGATTGGTTGAAAGGGATTGCCAGATGGCAATTAGACATACAAGAAAATTGTAATACAATATGTTAAAATAACTAACGGTTGAATTTAATTGAAATATCTCGTGCGGCTTTTAATAAAATGAGAAGCGTATTCTGGGATGATAATCTGAAATTGAAACTTCGACAACGGTTAGTCAAATGGTACGTTTGATCAGTGTTATTGCCATACTCGTATATGGAGTGGAATCACGGACCCTCAAAGTTGGTAGAATGAACCGACTGGAAGCATTCGAAATGTGGATGCACCGGAGAATGCTACGGATACCCTAGACGGATATGATCAGCAACACAAGGGTCCTATAAGAGCCAAAGTTGATAGAGAGTTGCTGACTAATATTAAACTCTGAAAGGTGTCCTATTTGGGGCATGTACTTAGAGGAGAAAAGTACAAATTACTGCACCTGATCATCCAAGGCAAAATAGAGGGTCGAAGAGGTGTTTGCAGGAGGCACATCTCTTGGTTCCGTAATATACGTGATTGGACTGGTATAAGGAGCATTGGGGATCTTTTTCAGACTGTCGGGGTCAAATATGCCTACCGTCAGGTGATAGTCAACGTTGGGGGGACCTGCCATGAAACTAGGAATAAGAATAACTAACGGTTTCTTTGGATAAAGTGGAAAATAAAAGCACCTGATGACTGAATGGAGATCTCGGAATTGATGGCACATGGAGAACAATTAATTTGGTCAACTAGGAGAGCACTGAATATACTCCGAGAAAGAGTGGCTAGATGCAAGGAGAACATGCAGAGATAGGGTTTCTTGAACGCAAGTAGCATTGGATGTTATTGTGGCGATATACTCGTACAGGGCTTACAACATATGCTAGTTTGCTCAAACATCGAGACAACATGCTCTGAAAAGGACCTGATTGATGCAAATGATAGGCAGATCTCTATTTTCTCCTAATGGAATCACGCGGCTTAATTGATAATTGACATTCCGGATATGGAAATAAATGGCAAGAGGTTTAAAAAAAAGTCAGGCGAAATACATTCCATTGGTTAAATTCATCTCAATTAAAAAAAAATAACAGAATGAGGGTTTAAATTGTTGCTTTGGTGGCACTGGTCAATGTTTTTTTTACGTGTACACGTTTTTGAGGACCAACTGTTCCAAACCTTTGAATGAAGCAAGAGAATAAATGATTTTATACGTATATCATTACTAAATATTTTCGTCAACGTTCATATTGTGGCACATTTATTCTTCCAACTAACCAAAAATATGTTAAACAAAACTTAAGTGAAAGTCAGACTGGAACCCTATTAAAAAAAGAAAGAGTTCTAGAAAGGGTCAACGGGTATCAAACTCGCAACCAGACGTCTTTCAAACTATGCTACGGAGATCGTCAGTGAACGAATTTCAAGTAGAGTAAACCTAAAACAAATCAGTCGATTTAGTTTTAAAACAATAGCACAATCTTCAAAGGTCAATAAAGGATACTATACATGTATAAAGACAATAAAGATAACAAACAAAGGTGCGAATCAATTCGGCAACACAGTGCTATGGGCACGAAGATGTGAAAGACGATAATGATGGAGATACGAGCAGGTGAGTCATGGACCCGAACATAATGAGCAAATAGTGGAGTAGGTCGTTCAGCAAACACTCGAGAACGAGTCATCGTATTCAAGGAACGGAGAAAAGAGAACATAAGGCATGATAGTACTTGTTGATTTCCACTGCTAGATACGTCTCTCCTTGATTCGTCATTCACCTAGTCATCATCATCATCAAGCCATGTCTCTATATGGATAGGCAGAGAAAGCAGGTATCCATTTTATTTTATCCTCACACCCATCTTTCACTTTTTTCGCGTTCATACACCTCGGCATGCATACTTTCCAATTTATAAAGACTTTTTAATCTTCTCTCTTCCATAGTTTTGTGGGAACCACGGTCGTCGCTGAATATTGTCAACACATACGGTCAACGACCGACGAAACGACCTTTGGATATGTCCAAAGGTCACATACCAAAACATAGACGCGGCCGGACATCGCGCCGGTTCCGTAAACAAATTGTTTACCCACAATACTATTTACGATACATTCCACAGAGAACGCATCACGCTGTCTCGCCGGTTCCGTAAACAAATTGTTTACCCACAATACTATTTACGATGTCTACAATACTTCAATCGACCATTTCTGCACGCACAGAAGCGAGATAAAAATATATCGCGGGCGCACTCCCGCGCCCATTCTGAAATGTATAAATACCCACATACCGATAAATAAAACATTCATTCACTCTCTCCTTCCGCATTGCTAATTGACGTATTTTATTTATTTACCAACAACTACTATCATCATCTCTTCAGATAAGAAGCATTCCGCTAAAGTTTCATTAATTTATTTGTATCACGGTTTTCCAGGTTTTCCTAAACTTCTCATAACTTCTACACTACTTGTATTGATTGATTTTGTAAATCTTTCATAACTCATTCTTTCTGCGTATCTAAATATTTCTTTCTTCATCTTAAGCATTGCATCTTCTTTTAATTAAATTTGTTCATAATGTCTTCATTATTTATTATAACATTGTTTTTCGACACCATTCTACGCAACGCTCTCATTTCTACCGCAGTTTTTTATTTGAGTTTCGTTTGCATGCCATAATGACGGAACCAACATTTCATCATGAGTAGTCATCTTTGCTTTTCTTGAAATACATTATCAGCTATTTTGCTTATTAATTTCTAGTGTCGTTTAGGGTATTGAAAAACTTGAATGATACTCTCATTGCCAATATACTATTATACTATTCACGCATCTACAATAAGAGCTGCGCTATTGCTCAAGTATTTAAAATACAATCTGCAGCATTGCTCAAGTATTTACGATACAAGCAGCAGTATTCTTCAAGTATCTATAAGAAGAGCTACATCATTGTTCAAGTGTCTAAAATACAAGCAGCAGTATTATTCAAGTATCTATAAGAAGAGCTACATCATTGTTCAAGTGTCTAGAATACAAGCAGCAGCATTCTCCAAGTATCTATAAGAAGAGCTACATCATTGTTCAAGTGTCTAGAATACAAGCAGCAGCATTCTCCAAGTATCTATAAGAAGAGCTACATCATTGTTCAAGTGTCTAAAATACAAGCAGCAGTATTCTTCAAGTATCTATAAGAAGAGCTACATCATTGTTCAAGTGTCTAGAATACAAGCAGCAGTATTCTTCAAGTATCTATAAGAAGAGCTACATCATTGTTCAAGTGTCTAAAATACAAGTAGCAGTATTCTTCAAGTATCTATAAGAAGAGCTACATCATTGTTCAAGTGTCTAGAATACAAGCAGCAGTATTCTTCAAGTATCTATAAGAAGAGTTACATCATTGTTCAAGAATCTAGAATACAAGCAGCAGCATTCTTCAATTATTTGCAATACAAGCTGTTACGACGGAAGTCAGGAGAGGAATATGATAGTAAAATATACACAATTTCAAAGAGTACTCGTTAATACAGAGGGAGACTACTTCGAGTCTTAATGACCTCGTTTCCTTGTGAAGCTTATGTTACGCCAGTGTGCGCTCTACGCTGGGCATTCATATAATCGTTACGTTTAAAATATACGAGTATATCTGTCCCTTTTCAAACGCGGGTGCGGAAATCCTCAGTGTCATTTACTGTAATTAATTCTCCTCAACACTATACGGAGCTACAGATCGATTTGAATGGTGTCTGGAAGTGGGGTGAGACAAATAAGCTGGCCTTCAGAATCTGTAAACGTAAGCTCATGACTTTGTCAAGAGCTGGACCCAGCAGTACACACATGTGGTATAGTACGTAAGCTCATGACTGTGTCAAGCAGTAGGTACATACCTAACAGTACGTACATACCATACATGTGGTACGTTAATAAATAATTAGTCTATGGTGTATGCCAGCATTATCAAGGACCTTGGCGTCACGTTCAACAGTAAATTTGAATTTGGTTCTTCTACCGAGCCATGGAATTTGCAATAACAGTCATCAGGAAATTTAGTTATGGCTTTGTTATGAGATTTCTTTATACAATATTTAATAAGGTGTATAGCCGCGCGGTAACGCATTGGAATTTCGTGTAGAAGGTCGCCAATTCGAGCCCTGCGCTATGCTACTCCCTTCGAATGACACAGGCATTTTTTCCAGTCTAGTATTCAGATATATTGACCTAGTAGCCTAGTTGATAAGAAGTATGCCTCCCAACCCGGAGGTTGCGGGTTCAATTCCTGTTGGATTCCAGTCTGGTTTTCACTTAAGGTCTCTTAAACATATTTCTTGTTGGTTTGAAGATATTGCCACATGGCAATAAGCCCACCAGTTTATACTGTATACAACGAAAGTGTAATACAATACAATATTCCGTCATGACTTCGGTCATATCTATTCTTTCAAAAAAGAGTAAAAAAAACATGCCGGTGTGCTCCAATAGTCTCACTTCGATGTGTCATCGGATCCAGTACAGCGGTGTGGCCGGTGAGTTTAGTGGTGTGCAACGGGTCACTCACTTAAAAAAACCTTCATGGCATAGCTTCGCTTTCCAACTGAATTGACATTGGAATAGTGAAGCGATTCTCGACTCCGAGGCCTAGCAACGATGGCGACGATCTTTGAAATCAATTGATTCGCACTCGAATAGAATACGACTCAATCATATAGAATCTGAGAGGAATTCAGAACTCCCTGATAGTTGAGCGAGCGCAAAAGATATTTCTGCAACACCTTTATTTCAGGGTATATGGTTTTTAAGCATTATTATCCCAAAAAATTTAATAAATATGCTGGACTTTTATTTTTTAAACAATATAAGATATCTACAGGTTTCTTCTTATATAAACAAATGACTAACAGGAACATAGCGAAACCCTTATTAATTGGCAAACGTCAATTTGATGTATCTGACAATTATTAGCGCTATCACGAATTAATATTATGTTCGGTACCGTATTCACGAACTGAGATGTCAAAATCGTCACCACTCGCACACGGAATGATTTTGTTGAACGAATTTTCTGATATTGATATATTTTATATCTCGGTAAATACATTGAGAACTGAGCTCTTAATATACTTTGTAGACATGACTGAGCCAGTCCACAGGAAAGCATGAGTAGCATCACTATAGTTTAAGACTAAAATATATTTAAATGTTTTCTCATATTATACATTTTTTTATGTAATTGTAATAAACCTGTATCAAATATAAAATAAAATTTAAATACATATTAACATGCATGCCCATCACGACATTTACCCTATAGTGGTAGGCAGAGATAATAGAGCGCCCGACTTTTCTATCTCGATTTATATTGTATCGGACGTATGCGTCACCTAACATAAAACATATAATGTATTTGTTTATATTTGTATAATATTGGTATTTTTTATATGTAAATTCTTGGGTATTTTTTTATGTTTTTGATGTAATAATTTTATGTTTGCTGGGGTCAGTGCTGAGTCGCGACCGTACCGGAAATGTTCCTTATGGCGCGGCCATCGCGAGACAGTATCACAAGTCAGTCGGCCTATGCATGCGAAAAACTTTCGAAAATTGTGATATTTTGCAAGTTTTGACGGCATGCACGGGCGGAAACAGGCGCTTGCGATGAGCGATTTGCCGCACATAAGGAGCGCCAAACGTAAAATATACATTATCAGTTCACTCTGTCTATTGCCTTTTACTTGCGATCTACTACCTGCCAAAGAGGAATCTCTTCTACCTTTCACCGATCTACTACTTTTCGCCGCGAGCTGAATTCTCCGAGCATCGAGTAGCAGTCACCTGCTACAGTGCTACAGTGTTTGTACCTGTGCCATACATATATATTTTGTATTCTGCAACCTTCTCCTGCAAATTCTACGTTTTCTCTGACTATTTACGATTCGTTCACTTGATCCAACCATGCTTTTCTTGGTCTTCCTCAACCATACATTTCACACCATTTATACTATAAAAATAAATATAATTAATAATATGACTTGAAAAATGGGATAGAGTTAATGACCACTTACCGAAATGTCCTCTATTTATTCAGAACATGTAATAGAAGGTGACCACATACCTGAAACAAAAAAAAAAATATTTGATTATATATTATTTAAAATGCAAACGACGACCTCCGTTTCCTAGTTGGTAAGATGCATGTTTCTCAACCTGGAGGTTGCTGGTTCAATTCCCATTGGAATCCAGCTTGGTTTAAAAAGGATTCCAGGTTGTTCTGTACAGAAGGAAACTGTAATACAATACAATACGATAATATGGAATAAAAATCATGACAGTTGCGTCGCTCATGTTCTCTTCGGATAGACAAGACCAAAGACCGACGATGACTCATTTGTCGAAGACGGACAAGTCTGCTTTATTAATCAAACATCCGCACTAACAACATTAGTATGCAAACTATGTTAATGCATATCTATTGTGATTTACTTCACCCTTTCGCTGCTAAATCTTTCTTTTTATGGTTTGGTTCCAGTGCCGGATTATTTAAAAAAATCAAAACGAACTTATCTTGTTGAATGTAGAATTCCATAATTTACGCAATACACTTTAGAATTAAGCCTTCTGAGACATGGATTTATTGCATGGAGTGGAATCATGGACCCTCAAAGAAAGTAGTATGAACCGACTGGAAACATTCGAAACGTGGATGCACCGGAGAATGCTACGAATACCCTGGACGGATATGGTCAGCAACACGAGGGTTCTTCAAAGAGCCAAAGTTGATAGAGTTGCTGACTAATATTAAAATCCGAAAGGTGTCCTACTTGGGTCATGTACTTAGAGGAGCAAAGTACAAATTACTGCACCTGATCATCCAAGGCAAAATAGAAGGCCGAAGAGGTGTTGACAGGAGGCAAATCTCCTGGCTCCGCAATATATGTGATTGGACAGACATAAGGGGAGTTGGAGATCTTTTTAGGGCTGCCGGGGACAAAGATGTCTACTCTCAAGTGATATTCAACGTTGGGGGGACCTGACATGACACTGAGAAGAAGAAGACACAAACACTAAAGAACATGTTATTTATTGTCAATTCTCAGCTCCTATAAAATCATACGTTATCTCATACTAAAAAAAGTCACGTTCTAATTCAATAAAAGTACACATGTTTGGTAGTGACGGTCAATTCTCATTGTATTGTATTTTGAACAAAATGAGCGAGTCACGTAATCGAGTCGTCAGTCAGACTGTACGGAAAATGGCAGACAATTTTAAATTCGTATATTTAACAGAGTCACCGAGTCACGAAATTGTCATCGTAAAATTGGCAAAATCGCGCGAGTCGAGTCATCCAATCATCATACGAGTACATACATATATACGGGTGTCACAAAGCGGACGACAAAATGTTACATGATAGAATAACAAAGCATGCTATAAGCCATCTTGTCGTTTTATACACCTATAGATTTCATGAGTCATGTTCATATGATATTTGGAACAAGTTATCGGCTGCCTTACGACTCCCACCGTCGTTGGCACGCTTCAAACGTCGTTGGCACACAAAAGTATGAGATACTTTTTTATCAAAAGTTTCAGCATTAACTTTGTGCAACATGTTTACACATATACAAATTGCTAATGCGAAAAATAGCAAACCCACTAAACTCCTTAATAAATTTTGTAGGTATAACTAAGTTACTTCACAGTAAAACAAGAGTAAAACTGTTCCTGTCCTCATCATGTCTTCATATATTTAGACTTAATAATCTGACTTTTTTATTGTCATTTGACGTAATTGTAACCTGTAACCTGCATCACATGTAAAATAAATAAAATATGTTGAAACTCCAAATTACAGTACCCGGCGGTAAGTAATACACATCGGGCTTAAGAAAGAGAATGTCGACCATAATCGACTAACTTCGGCTTTGTAAAGCGTCGTCTCTGTTATTCATACACGTGTTCCGTCGCGATTTGTCAGTCGTTCTAGGGTCGTAGAATATTGATAATAAATACCGTTGTATTCCACTTATAACATTAATTCCAGCTACATAGTTTCCACCTCCTATCTCGAGGCTCCTTTCAGACGGAAACTACCTCCGTTTGAAACATTCCACCTGAAGAAAGCGGATGCAAGAGGTTGTTTCCACCTGAAAGGAGCCTCGGCATAGGAGGTGGAAACACGTGTAGCCGGGATTAATGTAATTAGTGGAATAACAAAGTACATAATTCATTGTTGAATATTCGTCGTTGCTGGGGCGAGGATCCCCTCGCTATTCCGACGTCAATTCAGTTATTGAGTATTACATACTATATGTCTTCAATGACGAAATGTTTTTCTATGTAACTTCTACTTTCTTTCTTCTTTCCTAATGTTTGAAGACGTACATACGTACCAACACTTCGTTTAGCTGTAGGAGTAGGTACAGAGGAAAGAGCGTTAGACTTTCCTATCACGAAACATATATTTCACCTCTTTTACATCGAACCCCTTCTCATATAACACCTACGATTTTTCTGAATTTCTATCTTTGATAACATTTGTAAAATTTTGTTTTACTGAGGTTTTCCCCTTTTTTAAATGCTTTAAGTACAATACTTTTATAATTAATTTTGAAAATTACGTTGTACACTTTTCTTTAGCAACTAGTACTAATCTGCGTAACTTTAATCTCGCTGGATGAAAATATTTTACAATAAAGTGCCAAAATAAATAACTATGATGTTCAAGAGAACGTCTTTTGTGGTTCGTTTGGATCGATTTCGGAACCATTTTCTCGTCTCAGCCAGGTGTGCTTCTTCATTATCCATATTTGAAAAATAAGTGTACAAGCCAAGAGACATCAAAGAAATGAAAATGTTGTATTGAATTGTTATTGTTTGAATCATTCCCATCTTCATTGGAAACAGCGCTAGTCCAGTTGGAAAATTGTGGACGAGGTTACTGTTGCCTCTCCGTGAATGGATGTCCAATACTCGTGAATGAATGTCCAATACTCGTGAATGAATGTTCAATACTCGTGAATGAATGTTCAATACTCCTGAATGAATGTTCAATACTCGTGAATGAATGTCCAATACTCGTAAATGAATGTTCAATACTCGTGAATAAATGTACAAACTCTCCTGAAGTGTGATTTAATCGAAGGCATTTTAAAAGTGGAGGATCAGGGTACTTGACGTTGGTGCCACTAGAGATGACTATGTAAGTAAAATTGTGATAAGCATATCCTGTTGAATATAAGGCAATGCATTTTAGTACTTACAGCTTGTCTAAGTCTTATTTCTTCATTGGATCCCTGATAACTAGTAACGGTTCTACCCTATTTGCTGCAGTTTGATCCCAGTTGTGCTGAGCATTAATGTGTTTAAGCGTCTCATGCAGTATGTCCTCTTGCACTCCATCAGCTCGCCGAAGAAGATATTTCTTCTCAGTGAATAAGTAGTATTGAAAACACGTATGACGACAAGCCGCAAGTTACACACGTACTACATTAGTTTGTAAGTACGAAGGTTCGACGAATATTCTCAGTTACGCTCTTTTATGTTATGTGTCCACATCACCAATGTTGAAAAATACTATTTATTTATTTCCATAATGGGAAGTTTAGATACAATACTAAAAATATTGATATGACAGACACAATAGTTGTATCGCTTTGTAAGTATTTTGTCAGAAGTGTCTTGTGGTTCACATTCAAGGATAAAAGTAGCATACGGAAAAATATAATACAATAAGTGAAGCTGTGTAATTAAGAGCAAAAGCTGACTAAGGATGGAACAATAAATGAAGAATATTGGAAGATAAAATTCTTTTCAGTTTATTACACATTTTTTGTGGAATATAAGACAATGTATTTTTGTGTGATTTCTTTATATTTACCAATCAATTATATGAGAAGTAAGAAACTTCAGATCTACACATAGGCATGTGAGAAGATGACTGTTGCCTGCCAATGGAAAGCGTGTGATGATGGGTTATTGGATACGATTTTGATGTGGTTGTTGAAATTATAATATAATGCGTCGGATTGTGTATTAGATACCTTAGGATTTAATATAATGCGTCGGATTGTGTATTAGATACCTTAGGATTTAATATAATGCGTCGGATTGTGTATTAGATACCTTAGAATTTAATATAATGCGTCGGATTGTGTATTAGATACCTTAGGATTTAATATAATGCGTCGGATTGTGTGTTAGATACCTTAGGATTTAATATAATACGTCGGATTGTGTATTAGATACCTTAGGATTTAATATAATGCGTCGGATTGTGTATTAGATACCTTAGGGTTTAATATAATACGTCAGATTGTGTATTAGATACCTTAGGATTTAATATAATGCGTCGGATTGTGTATTAGATACCTTAGGATTTAATATAATGCGTCGGATTGTTTATTAGATACCTTAGGATTTAATATAATACGTCGGATTGTGTATTAGATACCTTAGGATTTAATATAATGCGTCAGATTGTGTATTAGATACCTTAGGATTTAATATAATGCGTCGGATTGTGTATTAGATACCTTAGGATTTAATATAATGCGTCGGATTGTGTATTAGATACCTTAGGATTTAATATAATGCGTCGGATTGTATATTAGATACCTTAGGATTTAATATAATGCGTCGGATTGTGTATTAGATACCTTAGGATTTAATATAATGCGTCGGATTGTGTATTAGATACCTTAGGATTTAATATAATACGTCGGATTGTGTATTACATACCTTAGAATTTAATATAATGCGTCGGATTGTGTATTAGATACCTTAGGATTTAATATAATGCGTCGGATTGTGTGTTAGATACCTTAGGATTTAATATAATGCGTCGGATTGTGTATTAGATACCTTAGGATTTAATATAATGCGTCGGATTGTGTATTAGATACCTTAGGGTTTAATATAATACGTCAGATTGTGTATTAGATACCTTAGGATTTAATATAATGCGTCGGATTGTGTATTAGATACCTTAGGATTTAATATAATGCGTCGGATTGTTTATTAGATACCTTAGGATTTAATATAATACGTCGGATTGTGTATTAGATACCTTAGGATTTAATATAATGCGTCGGATTGTGTATTAGATACCTTAGGATTTAATATAATACGTCGGATTGTGTATTAGATACCTTAGGATTTAATATAATGCGTCGGATTGTGTATTAGATACCTTAGGATTTAATATAATGCGTCGGATTGTGTATTAGATACCTTAGGATTTAATATAATGCGTCGGATTGTGTATTAGATACCTTAGGATTTAATATAATACGTCGGATTGTGTATTACATACCTTAGAATTTAATATAATGCGTCGGATTGTGTATTAGATACCTTTGGATTTAATATAATGCGTCGGATTGTGTGTTAGATACCTTAGGATTTAATATAATGCGTCGGATTGTGTATTAGATACCTTAGGATTTAATATAATGCGTCGGATTGTGTATTAGATACCTTAGGGTTTAATATAAAACGTCAGATTGTGTATTAGATACCTTAGGATTTAATATAATGCGTCGGATTGTGTATTAGATACCTTAGGATTTAATATAATGCGTCGGATTGTTTATTAGATACCTTAGGATTTAAGTATGTATTAAAATGATGTAAGTTGTATTGTGGATAATATAGGGTAGCCACTGAAAGACTGAAGGGTTTGTAAAAGTCATAACTTGTTAATTTTTACAGGTTATAGAGCTTTACTACCTAGAGATACTTTAATTGGGTTAAACCTGTATCAAATATAAACTATTTTAAATTTATTCTCGAAACTTCGTTTTACAGTGACGTAGAATAAATAAAGATCTGTGAAATAAGGTGTAATGTGTTGGTATTCGAAGGAATGTCTCACCTCGACCCCCTTGATCAATAAAGATCTGTGAAATAAGGTGTAATGTGTTGGTATTCGAAGGAATGTCTCACCTCGACCCCCTTGATCAATAAAGATCTGTGAAATAAGGTGTAATGTGTTGGTATTCGAAGGAATGTCTCACCTCGACCCCCCTGATCAATAAAGATCTGTGAAATAAGGTGTAATGTGTTGGTATTCGAAGGAATGTCTCACCTCGACCCCCCTGATCAATAAAGATCTGTGAAATAAGGTGTAATGTGTTGGTATTCGAAGGAATGTCTCACCTCGACCCCCTTGATCAATAAAGATCTGTGAAATAAGGTGTAATGTGTTGGTATTCGAAGGAATGTCTCACCTCGACCCCCCTGATCAATAAAGATCTGTGAAATAAGGTGTAATGTGTTGGTATTCGAAGGAATGTCTCACCTCGACCCCCTTGATTAATAAAGATCTGTGAAATAAGGTGTAATGTGTTGGTATTCGAAGGAATGTCTCACCTCGACCCCCTTGATCAATAAAGATCTGTGAAATAAGGTGTAATGTGTTGGTATTCGAAGGAATGTCTCACCTCGACCCCCCTGATCATTAAAGATCTGTGAAATAAGGTGTAATGTGTTGGTATTCGAAGGAATGTCTCACCTCGACCCCCTTGATCAATAAAGATCTGTGAAATAAGGTGTAATGTGTTGGTATTCGAAGGAATGTCTCACCTCGACCCCCCTGATCAATAAAGATCTGTGAAATAAGGTGTAATGTGTTGGTATTCGAAGGAATGTCTCACCTCGAACCCCCCTGATCAATAAAGATCTGTGAAATAAGGTGTAATGTGTTGGTATTCGAAGGAATGTCTCACCTCGACCCCCCTGATCAAAGATGAGCGGTAACTAAAAAAACTATTTTATAAGCTGCACTCTGATAAGGTGTGGCCACATAGAACGAATGAATTAAGAAAGACTAACAAACCAAAAATACAGTGTAAATTTGAGTACAAGGCGTGGTATGGGAAGACCAAAGAAGGTATGGTTCGATCAAGGGAATGATATTTTGAAAGAACTAAACTTAAAAAATCAGATAAATCTTAGGAGTTGTATAAGGTGTATGGATGTAGAAAGGGCAAATGTGTTTCAAAATAAGTTTTCTGTTAATAATAATATGTTTGAATGCCGAGTCAGAGCGTCCATGAGGATAGTTGACTCTCTAAACGGCGCTATATAAAGTGTATTTTTATTATTATTATTAAAGTCTGGCACTTTATCATCTCGGTCTACCCCGCGTAGCGTAATAGTGTGATAGTATTTGAATACGTTTGTTTAGTAAATAAAATACATTTGAAATACGAGTATTATAAAACAAATAAAAATGTTGTATTATAATTGACACGCAGCGCACTTTAAGACAGATTGTCCATTAATAAGAAGGTTTGTTGATTCAAGCGACCGCAAACCTGACCGAATAGTCTGCTTCTAATGCGTGACCTGCCACTACCGGGGACGTTCACCTCCAGACCTGCTTTCCCACTGTGCTAGAGCTGATTAGACAGGGAGAACTGGGACATCAGTCCACTCGAAGAAGCTTTCAAACGAAGATATGATTAACTCAGTTGGAATGTTACTCAGTGAAAGTAACTCAGCTCAAACTATTATCTTCACGTGATCACTGATATTATAATTAGAGCAGCGGCTTCATCGTAAACAGCCCCTTTGGATTTATCACCCTTAATCATAATCAATAATAATGATAAAATGACAATTTATACAGCGCCGTTTAGAGTCGATTCTCCTTAAGGGCGCTCTAGCTCGGGACTCGAATGCAGTACTATTATGAACAGATTAAAATATTACAAAATAAATTTAAATAAGTTATTTTTTTTATTATTATTATAACACATGACAAGAAATATACACAATTTGAGAAAAAAACAACAGGTAATTTGATTTGGACATATAATTTTAATGGATCTGGGTTTGTTGCCTTTCATTTGTCGTATCCCCAGTAAAGTAGGCTTTTGCCTGTATCTCACTGAGGATATTTAGCATGAAAAAATAAATTGATAATTCTTTCCGATTTTTGATTACACAAAAAAAAACCCGTTGCACGCTCTCATCAACCTGACAAACAGTGACACTCAACTACAACTGGAAACATCTTGCGAAATTCAATTCCTCACACATTATCACTCCAGTTAACCATAATGATAGGAAGTGATTGATTTGGTACTTCCCCGTGTCTGCATACGTTCAGAAAAAAACATATTTGGTAAGAAAACCGCAAAAAAAACTTACCAAGGGAAGGCGAACTACAAAGAAGTCTTTTGTAGATCTTCCGATATGCGATAGTAACACATTCTCGGTTTCAGGTGTAGTGTAGTGCATGTCTGTAGTTTTCATATAACATTGACGACCCCCGTGGCCTAGTTGGTTAGACACTTGTCTCCCGATCGGAAGGTTGCGGTTTCGATTCCCGTTGGATCCAATATTTTTTTAAAAAGGATTCCAATCTGGTTTTCACTTAAGACCTCTTAAACATCTTTCTGGTTGGTTAGAAGATATTGCCATATGACAATAAGCTCGCCAGATTGTACTGTATACAACGAAAGTGCAATACAATACATCATTATAAATTTTGATAAGACCTCAAAGAAACGGTTTTTCGTCAGTGATTCCTAAAGCTGCACACGCCACCCATATCTCTAACACTAATAGGTAGACCATTCCACACCACAACGGCAAAAACTCTTTCATAACATTTCGCTTTATTGAATCTATTATGTTATTACATACAAACATTCCATTACATGGGTCTTTGGGGTAGACTGTTGCAAAAGTATACAGAGGTTATTCAGATGAAATGGCGTCAAAGGATCATTTTGCTGCTTTCGAGTTTTCTGTGAAAGTACTGGCGACTTGCTAGACTGTTTGAACTCCAGGCTTTATTATTTTTATCACAATCAGGTGTTTTGCCACAAGAAGATGAGTCCCTTTGAGCAATATAAATAAAAAAGTTAAAAAGATTTCGATCCTCTATTATATTTACGGTGGAAGGGGGACTTATATTATGTCCCCCATAACAGAGTGGTTGGTGGTGGGATCGAACTGGAGTCAATCGAGCTGATAATGATGAATGCCACATGTTTCATTTCCGATTAACTTTTCTATTCTTTCATCATCCATCGTCTTCTTCCCAGTGTCATGTCAGGTCTCCCCAATATTGAATATCACCTGAGAGTAGACATCTTTGTCTCCGGCAGCTTGAAAAAGATCCCCGACGCTCCTTATACCAGTCCAATCACGTATATTGCGGAGTCAGGAGATTTGCCTCCTGCCAACAATTCTTAACCCCTCTATTTTGCCTTGGATGATCAGGTGCAGTAATTTAGCATAATCCATCATCACGTCTTTCTTCCGTCGATTAATGACATCGCACTTATATTATCGTTTTTAAAATCAATTGTGCATGAATTTTGCACTAACAAACAATAAGTTGAATAATCTTCACGACCATATACTTTCTTCATTTACTTTTATCTGGTTGGCCTAGTTGGTAAGACGCCTTTCTCTCAATCCAGAGGTTACGAGTTCGTATCCCGTAAGAACCATGAATAAAAAAGAGGATTCCAGTCTGGTTTACGGTCTGAAATCAACATCTTTCTAATAAGTCGGGAGAGAAAGCCACATGGTAATAATCCCACCAGGTTGTACTGTATACAACGGAAATGTAATACAATATTAAAATACAAGAAATTGTCAAGTGTTAATAAAGAAACAAATAAAAGCAAGCGAACATATTAAAACGGAATCATATCATTTATGTAACAGACATATCGAATCGATGTTCTTGAAAAGTAAGCGAACATATTAAAACGGAATCATATAATCTACGTAACAGACATATTGAATCGATGCTCTTGAAAAGTAAGCGAACATATTAAAACGGTATCAAATAATTTATGTAACAGACATATCGAATCGATGCTCTTGAAAAGTAAGCGAACATATTAAAACGGAATCATATAATTTATGTAACAGACATATCGAATCGATGCTCTTGAAAATTAAGCGAACATATTAAAACGGAATCATATCATTTACGTAACAGACATATCGAATCGAAGCTCTTGAAAAGTAAACGGACATATTAAAACGGAATCATATCATTTACGTAACAGACATATCGAATCGAAGCTCTTGAAAAGTAAGCGAACATATTAAAACGGAATCATATCATTTACGTAACAGACATATCGAATCGATGCTCTTGAAAAGTAAACGGACATATTAAAACGGAATCATATACATATTATAATTATTAATTCACGTTACAGCCATATTGAATCGATGCTCTTGAAATTTTTATGTTTTATCGAAAGTAAATCTCGTTTAATTTCGATAAACATTTTAATACACGAGTTTCAGCTCGGAGCTTTCAAAAAGTTAAATTTATGATGAACGATAATTATTTGCAAAAGGCTAATAAAAGTTAAGTGTTTTAAAAGCTCGTTAATCTTAATTACATGCAATACAATACGAGGGCACGATCGGCGGAGCTTTGGGAAACTACAATATTTGGACAGTGCGCTGAAAGCTGAAAGCTCGAGGTTCAAGTCTGAAAACAGAATGTTTCAGACGCGATATGTTATGATGCAATATAGATTAATGGTATCGGCACATGTTATGGATGAATAATAAGTGATGCTCTATCTTAATGAATAGTGAGAAATGTACTTGACTTAAATAATTGACTTGAAGTTAATGTTTACATTTCGGGCTTAGAGCTTAATTAAAAAAAGTGACAAAAGTTCATACATAACATACCATGGCGACACGGTTGCTTTGAGGTCATGGTTAAACATGGTACATTTGGCGGGCTTATTGTAATACAGGAATTCCTTCCCACCAACAAGTTCATCTTGAATAAATTAAACCGATTTAATCTATGACATATAATATTTTACATAAAAAAAAATATATTTTTTTTTTCAATTCACTCTTAACCCTTCCTTCCCTGTGATGTGTAACTAGTACACATTGCTTCCAAAAACTTGAATATCTCTATAAATATAATAAATACTGGCTTCAGATTTTAGGTATTCCTCCGTTATAAATTTACCCATTGAATGAAAAAATATTATTAATAATAATAATTAGCACTTATCGGCCACATCAGAGATATTTTGTGAAAATCGGGAATAAATTCACCGATACAATCAAACGTGTGCCAGTGTGTGACGTAGGTATATTAATTCTAAAAAACCACTATGGGTGAGGAAGTGACGCTATTCACGTCTCATTCTCACTCTACTTCGGTATATGGGAACGCAAGAAATAGAATCTCAGTTCGCTCGCTTCTCTCGCTTCTGTCATTATTCTAAAATTTGAAGTCAACGTCGGCCGATGTTTTTTTTCATGTTTTCAGCTATTAAATTTCAATTATTATCACTTTTGACTTCAAATTTTATTAATCTAAGCGATTGGTTATGAATATTCTTATTTTTCCGATTTTAAATCGCTCATTTTTACATGTGTATTGAATACACATTACCGGAACGCGCGGATTTTTTTTAGCACAGGAAGGGAAAGGTTAAACATAAAGAAAAATGATGCACATCTGATAAATCTCGGAAGTTCGTTCTACATTTGCATTCAGTAATCCGCTAATGAAGAAGTGTAAAATGTGGTGTGTGTTGTTATTGCTCATCGCCCAGTCGCTAGACGGAGAGAACGTCCGGGTTCATACACTCTCTTCTGTTCTAACATTTCTCCAGCTCAGTCTACTTTTCCCTTGCTCTCAATTTTTTCACAACGCATTATTTCAATGTGTTCAAACCATCTCAAAATTTATTTCTTGAATCTACCTTTGAGACCCGTTTCTCACAAGCAGTTATCCTTTACTCCATCATTTCTCACTTTATGAAATATTGTCATATCAGATATTCTACGCCAGGCACGCATTTATTCCGATCTTAACACCCCCTTTCAATGCCTAGAAGACGAACAACACAACGAAGAAAAACTATACAATTTAATCAATTCATCCCTTTAAAAACAACTCGTTCAGTTTATTCATGTAAGTAGCTAAAGTCACATTAAAAAATCCACACAATGGGCATATTGATGCCAAATCTGTGCAAGTTGCAAGATTGGGCAGTCAATTTGCTATGCATGAGATGTACAAATAATTAATTGCAACTATTTCGCTTTGGAACAAAAGATTCTGCCGAGTGGACCTACAAGGAACGTGTAGCAAGACAAGTTGAGTTAGTTCAGGATTATTGAAATACGAGCTGACACTCTTAAACAATGTTGTGAAGTCAAAAACCTTTCTTCTATCTGACAAGGTTGTAAGCCTCATCACTTTCAGCAACATATATGTTAGTTAAACTCAGTTATTGGGATCTGCAGTTTGAAGTTTATGAAAACTTACCTAGTACACATCAAATTTTTCAACATGGAAATCGTAGTAAGGTAACAGTATTAATAAATATAGGTTCATTGATAACAAGATAGTATGTACATACGTGTATACATGGACATCATAGTAAGGTAACAGTATTTGATAAATAAATATAGGTTCATTGATAACAATATAGTATGTACATACGTGTATACATGGACATCATAGTAAGGTAACAGTATATGATAAATAAATATAGGTTCATTGATAACAAGATAGTATGTAGGTACATACGAGTATGTAACGTGTATATACACATATAATAAAATTGCATATACAAGATGAAGAAAATACATTCAAGAAAGAAGCTATCAAAAGGTAGGCACATCGCTCAACATCTCCCCAGTCGACATACACCCCCATCAATAGAGGGTGAGCTCGACCACGAGGACATCAGATATTATTCAGCCCACACCCTCTGACGAATTTTAATCCAAATTATTACTAAAATTGTTCTTAACAGAAATGTTAACAAAATTTTAAATGATTTTAGTTAAAAAAACGACTGAATTAGCAATTCGGATATGTTAAAGGCATTGTATTATATTACACTTTAGTTGTAAACAGTATAACCTGGCGGGCTTATTGCCATGTGGCAATCTCTTCCAGCCAACCAGAAAGATCTTCAAGAGGCCTGAAGTGAAACCAGACTGGAATTCTTTTTTTTATCTGGATTCCAACGGGAATCAAACCCGCAACCTTCGGGTTTAGAGACAAGCTTCTTATCAACTAGGCCACGAAGGTACAATACGAAAGAAGAAAAAAAAAATCGCACAATTTAATAATTAGTCTTTTGTGCAAAAAACCATAAATGGGCCAGGGATTTTCAATAACGGGCGGAAATTCGTATATCAAATTTGTCTTGTATCATTTACAAAATGGGAACATCGCCTTGCCTTATAAAATAAGCTCCAAAAAAGATATTTCACGATGTCGTGTGTCCTACAATCTATCGCTACAGGCGACACTCGGCAAACACTTTTTAAATAACGTTTTTGTTCTTGTTTACTCGCCCTTCATATAAAAAAGGTTAACCTAAATCCAGCTATCAAATTTGACGTAAACTGCGGTCACTGCTGCGAGGGAAAAGCTGTTCAACTTCAGAATTAGGAAGATGTCTATAGTTTGAGTCATTCCTTAAAAAATATTAGGTCAAAACGTGGATTCTAGATGAGGACAAGGGCAAAAGACAAAGAACAACAGGTTTAGATATTTTCATCCGAGTGTTTGAGGTTTAGGTTACTTGATCAACAGTAGAACTATTATTTTCATCCGAGTGTTTGAGGTTAGGTTACTTGATCAACCGTAGAACTATTATTTTCATCCGAGTGTTTGAGGTTAGGTTACTTGATCAACAGTAGAACTATTATTTTCATCCGAGTGTTTGAGGTTAGGTTACTTGATCAACAGTAAAACTATTATTTTCATCCGAGTGTTTGAGGTTAGGTTACTTGATCAACAGTAGAACTATTATTTTCATCCGAGTGTTTGAGGTTAGGTTACTTGATCAACAGTAGAACTATTATTTTTCCCATATTGTACTCTTATTTCCGCTAGATATGATGGTGTATTCTCCGCAATTTATATTTTTCACACAATTTTGTGTAATTTTTCTAGTTTATTGGAAGAGATTGCAGTATGGCAATAAACTCACTTCATATCAGAAGGACCTGAATTTGTTGAACGTGAGAAATAGACGCCAAATTCATATACTGGCACTATTGCATAACATGCTGAACTGTCCCTCCACCCCCTCTTATCTTGCCGAAAATATTCAGCACCTTTACTTGCGCTACGCTTAAGCAGAGATTGGTTTTCCAGTTCACTGCTTTCTTTTTTTACGTCATCTTTTACTGTTCATGCAGTAAGGCTCTGGAACCAGTTACAAACCAATGTTAGACTTGCTCCGTCTTTGGTATGCTTTAAGAAGTGACGGAATTTTTTTTTAAATTTCATAACAATAATAATGAAACACTCATTACTTATTTTTCTTTCTTCTCCACCATTCCTTCCTTTTCTTTTGATTGATAATCTTTTACTTTTATTGTGTAAATTGTTCATAAATTTCATAAAGATGAATAATCATTTGAATTTATTTGCGACCATGTAACTTTCTTGATTTACTTTTGTCTGGTTGGTTGCAAGATATTGCAGTATGACAATAAAGTCGTCGTTTGTATATTCAACAAAGTATCTTAATAAATAAGAGATCCTCAGGTGGTAATAAACACGCCGGGTTGTAATGCAAATTACGGAAGTTATAATATATTTTATAAATATAATTATTCAAGGATATTAAATCCATTGGACACGCATACAGCCTTCGCAAGACGAGCACGTCGTTCGAGACAGTGAAAAGTAAATATTGAAAAGGGGGCCAACGTGTTGTAGGAACTGGCACGCTTTTGAAACATTACTCGAGGCCACCCATTGACATTTTAGATTAAGAGAAGTATCAACATGGACCTTGTTTGGTTTATTCTAAAAAAGCTCAGGGATTATCGGTTGAGTTTTGTTTTTAATTTTTAGATTTATTTATCAAAAACACATACATATTATTAAGCTATGGTGCTAAGCGTCGCTACTACCCTTATAAGCAAACATTATAACGTCGGACATCGATAAAAACAGGGTGCATTTTATGTTCCAGGCCGATTTTGTTTGGTCGCCATTTTGATTTATCATATATCTGACTAAGTCGTCTTTCTCATGTCTGGTTGGGTCGACTTTCTTATATTTGATTAGGTTGTCTTTCTCATATTTGATTAGGTCGTCTTTTTCATGTCTGAGTGGGTCATCATTCTCATATCCGGTTGGGTCGATTTTATTTTATCTGATTCGGTCGTCTTTCTCTGTCTGAATAGGTCATCTTTCTCATATCCGGTTGGGTCGATTTTATTTTATCTGATTCGGTCATCTTCTTCATGTCTGAGTAGGTCATCTTTCTCATATCTGGTTGGGTCGACTTTATTTTATCTGATTCGGTCGTCTTCCTTATGTCTGAGTAGGTCATTTATCTCATATCTGGTTGGGTCGACTTTATTTTATCTGATTGGTCGTCTTTCTCATGTCTGAGTAGGTCATCTTTCTCATATCTGGTTGGGTCGACTTTATTTTATCTGATTCGGTCGTCTTCCTTATGTCTGAGTAGGTCATTTATCTCATATCTGGTTGGGTCGACTTTATTTTATCTGATTGGTCGTCTTTCTCATGTCTGAGTAGGTCATCTTTCTCATATCCGGTTGGGTCGATTTTATTTTATCTGATTCGATCGTCTTTCTCATGTCAGAGTAGGTCATCTTTCTCATATCCGGTTGGGTCGACTTTATTTTATCTGATTAGGTCGTCTTTCTCATGTCCGAGTAGGTCATCTTTCTCATATCCGGTTGGGTCGATTTTATTTTATCTGATTCGGTCGTCTTCCTCATGTCTGAGTAGGTCATCTTTCTCATATCTGGTTGGGTCGACTTTATTTTATCTGATTCGATCGTCTTTCTCATGTCTGAGTAGGTCATCTTTCTCATATCCGGTTGGGTCGATTTTATTTTATCTGATTCGGTCGTCTTTCTCATGTCTGAGTAGGTCATCTTTCTCATATCCGGTTGGGTCGATTTTATTTTATCTGATTCGGTCGTCTTTCTCATGTCTGAGTAGGTCATCTTTCTCATATCCGGTTGCGTCGATTTTATTTTATCTGATTAGGTCGTCTTTCTCATGTCTGAGCAGGCCAGGCCACTTTCCTTATATCTGGTCGGGTGATTATGTCATCAAGCTGTCGTGTTTAACCGTAAGGTTCGCATTTAACTGTCTAGTTTTACACAGTTGTATCTATTTTGTTAGTTGGATTATTTAGCGCGTGTGCACACACCTATTTAAGGTTACAGTATCTGCTTTGTTTCACGAACACAATATCATATCATTGAGTTTGTTTCATGATTCCATAAAAGGATTTCCGAGGAATATGTTTATGATATTTAATTTGTAGTCGAAATAGTTAATAAATGGAGGTAGCACCTTTTATGACACTTCCCCTGTTTCCACAATTAGACTAAAACGGGAATTTAGCAACTAAAGGAACTTTCAATAACATAATTACGAATACAAAAAGGCGCGTTGTCCATTATTTACCAGGAATTTCCGGTTTCTTCGCAATAAAACTTTTCAACATTTTGTTTATGTATGTATACACTGCCGAAATACTGACTGCGGATATCAACATTTCATTTATGTATACAGTCTGCCGAAATACTGACTGCAGATATCAACATTTCATTTATGTATACACTGCCGAAATACTGACTGCAGATATCAACATTTCATTTATGTATACACTGCCGAAATACTGACTGCAGATATCAACATTTCATTTATGTATACACTGCCGAAATACTGACTGCGGATATCAACATTTCATTTATGTATACACCGTCGAAATACTGACTGCGGGTATCAACATTTCATTTATGCATACCATACACTGTCGAAATACTGACTGTGGATATCAACATTTCATTTATGTATACACTGCTGAAATACTGACTGCGGATATCAACATTTCATTTATGTATACAGTCTGCCGAAATACTGACTGCGGATATCAACATTTCATTTATGTATACACCGTCGAAATACTGACTGCGGGTATCAACATTTCATTTATGCATACCATACACTGTCGAAATACTGACTGTGGATATCAACATTTCATTTATGTATACACTGCTGAAATACTGACTGCGGATATCAACATTTCATTTATGTATACAGTCTGCCGAAATACTGACTGCAGATATCAACATTTCATTTATGTATACACTGCCGAAATACTGACTGCAGATATCAACATTTCATTTATGTATACACTGCCGAAATACTGACTGCAGATATCAACATTTCATTTATGTATACACTGCCGAAATACTGACTGCGGGTATCAACATTTCATTTATGTTTGCACAGCCGAAATACTGACTGCAGATATCAACATTTCATTTATGTATACACTGCCAAAATACTGACTGCGGATATCAACATTTCATTTATGAATACACCGTCGAAATACTGACTGCGGGTATCAACATTTCATTTATGCATACCATACACTGCCGAAATACTGACTGCGGATATCAACATTTCATTTATGTATACACTGCTGAAATACTGACTGCAGATATCAACAAAGCTTGAGCACATTATTTGTTTCAATATATTTATTTATTTATTTAACACTTTAATTGCAAAAACAATCTGGTAGACTTGTTGCCAGGCGGCAATCTCTTCCAGTCAACCAGACACAAGTAAATGATGCAACTTACGTGGTCGCATAAATCATTCAAATGACTATCCATTTACACGAAATCCATAAACACATACGTGAGCATATGCCCACAAACCCTACAAAGACATACCATACATTATTCATAACATTAGATACACAACATAATGTATCTAATGTTATGAATATTATCAAAATCTGATTATATGTATATTATATAATGCAGCTCAACTATATGTTAATACCAAATTTGATATGGGGGGGAAACGTTTGAATCTAAAAAAATTCTTTGTAAATCTTTTTCCTTTGGTAAAATTTCTGCGGTTTTCTTACCAAATATGTTTTTCCTAAACGCATGCAGATGCGGGGAAGGCCACAGTTACCACTTTCTTATCCTTATACTCAACTTATATTATTATTTTGGGGAAATTTCTGATGTCAAAAGTAATGTGTTCGATTCCCGAGTTGGAGAGCCTTTAAGGCGAGGTTGCTGTCTAAACGGCGCTATATAAATTCTCCTTTAATTATTATTATTAAACGTGGATGTGGTAAAAAACTTAAAGTAGCCGAATACATTCTGAATAACTACGTCAACTGAGAAGAATGCACGAGGTGACAATGTATAACAAAATACTGAATGAAGTGTTTAAGGATCGATGTGAAGTTAAGGCTGACGTATTAAGTTAAATTAATAAAAGCACTGTGAGATGGTTTGATCATGTAGAACGAATGAATGAATAAATACTAACAAAACAAATAGACTGCTTCAGTATAAATTGAAGGCGTGGTGTGGTAGAGGAAGTTCAAGAAAAGTATAAAAGAAATCGAAAAAATCGAATAATGTACTCATATTGAAAGAAAATGGAGTGAATTGGAATCATGGACCCTCAAAGTTGGTAGTATGAACCGACTGGAAGCATTCGAAATGTGGATGCACCGGAGAATGCTACGGATACCCTGGATGGATATGGTCAGCAACACAAGGGTTCTTCAAAGAGCCAAAGTTGATAGAGAGTTGCTGACTAATATTAAAATCCGAAAGGTGTCCTATTTGGGTCATGTACTTAGAGGAGCAAAGTACAAATTACTGCACCTGATCATCCAAGGCAAAATAGAGGTGTTGGCAGGAGGCAAATCTCCTGGCTCCGCAATATACGTGATTGGACTGGTATAAGAAGCGTCGGGGATTTTTTTCGAGCTGCCGTGGACAAAGATATCTACGCTTAGGTGATATTCAACGTTGGGGGGGACCTGACATGACACTGGGAAGAAGAAGAAGAATATTGAAAGAAAGAAATGTTAAAAGTAAAAAAAATCGTAGTTTTATGAATACAGGAGGCGCAATGTGTGTGTCGCGTTAGGAATGTCTGATTCTATATCCTCTCTGCTTACCCCTAACAGGGATACGCAGTGATGAACACCTCGGAGGTCCTGTGATGTACGAGGAAAGAAGACTACAGGGATTAAGCTCGTGACTCTTGGACAGTCTGGTGTGACGCCGCATGGGAAGCTAAGGCTCTATAAGAGTTAAACGGCCATCAGAAGTAAGTTATTTTGTTATCTTCTTCTTCGACATAACCTCAATGTTATGAAACGTGACCCACAAATTGCGGAGCATATTCATATGGTTTTCTTGGAAAAAAATGTGCGGCGGTTTTCCATTGCCTATTGTATCGTAGATGTTATAGGAATTGAGCCCTGCTGCCAACATGTAGTATTGCAGGGTGTAGTACTAGGTCCCAGATGAAATGTGCACTCATGGATGTTAAGTGGGAGCAGGAGTGTTGTACAGGTGACCCAAAAGTCCACTAGACCCAAAGCTAATCGTATCCGATAATCTGCTGGCTTCAGTTCCTGCATTAGCTGTACCTTATACGGATAGACATTCAGCATCCCTTAAATCCTCTGGAGCGAGGTTCGAGACATGTACAGCTGCTGGGACCGCCTTCGAGTCGAGTTGAAGGCTCTTCTTAATGCTTCGACGTAACGCTGAATGTTGTCCTGTGACCTCCCTGAACGTGGCCTCCCAGCATGTGGTAAATCACTCACAGACCCCTGAATTTGAAACCGCCGGACTAAGTTAAGTATCCTTTGTTTATATGGTGGTTTCTGACCCCAAAATGACGAGTGTAAGCTCTTTGCGTTAGCACAATTGATTGTTGAATTTCTAGATTAATTTCGATTAGTATAATACGTTGCTCAGTTGTGAATTTCTCCATATTTAATTTCTTAAGGTTACGATTTAATAATCTGAAATTAAATAAATTAATTGTAGAAAGTTATTTAAATTTTAAATAGTCTTGCGACTTTTGGACCATACTGTAGAAATATTTTGGATATTCTAATGTTGGTAGGATAAGGAGTGAGGATAGAGGAAACACAGAAGCAGAAGTGACCAGCCTCTGTACCTCTCCAGCATCACCCAGTTTCCGGGGTATGGCCGTTGTTCGTGCATTGACAGCAACTTGGAGCCAAAGCAATTTTGTTAAAAAAATGTTAAAAATCTTGGCACATTTTCATCATTATCATCATCAGCCTTACTATCTAAGATGGGTCATGGTTGTCTGCTCCACTTTCCTATTCCCCCCTTTACCTATTGAGTCGCTGAATAACGTCTTCCTTACATCGTCATGCAGTATAAATGCCCAAACCAGTGCAGTCAAGTAATTTTTATAACTTTTGCTACGCTAGCTTCCCATACAGGATGTAGAGCTCTTCGTTATACCTCTGTCTCCATGCGCCATTGTCGTTGTCATCGGACCATATATTCAGTGAAAAATCTTAAGCACATATTTTGGCGTTGTACGTGATAAATTTCCAAATATTCACCTACTTAACTATCAATAACATAAAACAATGATAGAAGACGTCTCATAAATACCGGCATGTTCCTCGATGGTGATGCTATTTACGCCACAAGAGCTAAAATACTCTTAACAACCATAATATACAAGAATCAAGGTTAGTTCTAACCAGTCAAGTAAGGTGGGTTCGGCCTGATATTGTGTAGGTATCTGAAATGTCACTTAGCAACCTTGACAGGGGCCATTTCCAACACTATTTTGTTTAGCACAGGCCACGTGGCGAGTGTCTCGGCTTGAGAGTTCTGCGAGTCCTTGATTTTTTATTGATCTCCACGGGGAGTCTTATGTGATGGACGCTTATCCTATGTAAAGGCGCGTTCTCACGGTTCAAGTTTAGTTGACCGATTAAAGTTGATCAACAAAAGTTGAATGAAATCTGTAGTGTAGGCGCGTTCTCACGGTTCAAGTTTAATTGACCGATTATAGTTGATCAACAAAAAATGAATATAGACCCGTTCTCACGGTTCAAGTTTAGTTGACCGATTAAAGTTGATCAACAAAAGTTGAATGAAATCTGTAGTGAAGGCGCGTTCTCACGGTTCAAGTTTAATTGACCGATTATAGTTGATCAACAAAAAATGAATATAGACCCGTTCTCACGGTTCAAGTTTAGTTGACCGATTAAAATTGATCAACAAAAGTTGAATACGACTTGAATCCGTTTTTGTTCACACGTTTCAATTGAAACTGATTCAATAAACAGTTTCAATTTAATTCAGTAAAAAATGGCGTGGAAAGTATTTTCTCTTCCATCTTTATTTTTATATTTATTGAGTTGAAAGCGAACTTGACAATCAACTTGAATTCACATGTTCACACGTTTCAAGACAGGCTTCAACTTGAAAGCAAATGGCGGATGACTCATCACTTGAACGATAAAGTCAATCTTTTCTTGATCAACTAAAAAGTTGATCAACTCTATTGAAACAAAGGATCTCACTGCAGATTTCATTCAACTTTTGTTGATCAACTTTAATCGGTGAACTAAACTTGAACCGTGAGAACGGGCCTTTAGCAACCTTGACGGGGGCCGTTTCCAACACTATTTTGTTTGGCACAGGCCACGTGGCAAGTGTCTCGGCTTGAGAGTTCTGCGAGTCCTTGATTTTTTGTTGATCTCCACGGGGAGTCTTATGTGATGGACGCTTATCCTATGTAAGATTAGAAATGTAACATTGTACATGTCAGTCATTAGAGTTTTCTAAAACAAAATATTTCATAGTTGTCTTGATATGTTTTTGGAAACGCTCCCAGTCCTTACAGATAAGTGGAGCGTGAGAAACGTAGTCTCTGTTTCTTTATCCGAAATATATGTTATCTGACCACACGTGTCTTTTGCTCCTACACTCTCAATTGAAAAGATATGAAGATATATATATTTCTTTTATCACAATGAGTACATTAAGGGTCCATAAGGTCCAAATACCTTAGATACATTTTCATGGGGAAGAAACGAGGTCACTTTAACACTCCATCCTTTGAAATGATCTCTGTGGAATACTACATTGTACCGAGTCATCTAAATAAATTGAGAAGAAAGTACTGATGTTCCATCGTCATCCACTCCCGACTTCCGATATAACAGGAGTCAGATGAAAGGCAGGACCGTTCTCTGGTATTTGGACCCAATTGTATCGTTCCAAGTGGACGCATTTCTACTGAACGGAAGTTATTAGTAGATTTACAAAAAAAGTTACAATTTCATTGTAATACACTTCCGTTGTACACAGTATAACTTGGCGGGCGTATTGCCATGTGGTAATCAATTTCAACCAACCAGAAAGATGTTAAAAATACCCTAAGTGAGAACCAGACTGGAATCATTCGTGAAAAAATTGAGTGCCAATGGGAATCGAACCTTCAACTCCTGAGTTGGAATGAAAGCTTTTTAACAAATAAGCCACGGAAGTCGTCTGAGATGGTTTGGAACATTGATAAAATGAGTTGGGGACGACCTAAAAATCAAATATATTTGCATAAAAAAAGGAGAGTTATTGATGTAGATACTAGATTTTTATTTAATCGTTTGGTACCCTTCGACACATCCGAATAAGTGATTCAGGTATATTAAAGAGCGTGGCTGGGATACAATATTGTCTTCGGCCCTATTCGAGCGTTCCGGCTTAGAACCGCTTGAGTTATGTAAACCAGTTAAGTGTTGACAATACAACCCATTATGCGAAGAAGCAATACTAGCTCACTTCTAGCGCTTATGGGTATGAATACCAAACGAACTCTTATATTGTACCAAAGTGGGTAATTTTTCCGGGTAACTAAGTTATGGAGGCTGTCAGATACTAGCGGAAATCCGTGAGGTTAATTAACTTCAACATAGCAATGCACAGCATGACACCAAACTATTTCGATGTCAATATTTTGACACTTTGTAATCATTAGCTTTTTTAAACAACATATTTAATTTTTAAAGCCCTCATTAATTAATAAACAAACATTCTAGCCTTGAAATGTCATTTTAATGTCTAATTTGAAGTCATATCCGTTTCCTTAATGGAGCACATTGAAAAGTGTTTTTCGATTTTCACAGCCCACATATGTATTATATTACATTTATGCTATATAGAGTACAATCTTCAATCTACGATACAGTCCGATACAGGAAATGTTGGAAGAAATTGCTGAATAGCAATAAGCTAACCAGATGTACTGTGAACATTTTTTATTTTTTGAGAATGAAAAATAAAAGATGAAAAATAAATTAAGGAGGCCTTAAGCGAAAACTAGATTGGAACCCTTTTGGATACCAACGGGAATCGATCCCGTAACTAACGGCGTTTTAACAACTAGGCCATAAAGTTCATCTAAAAGGTGCTTTTTTTTTAAGTGAAACTTCTATTGGCGCGGTACGGCAAATTGGCCTGAACGTCACGAAAAGTGAAACGGCGTATTATATTATTATTATTATTAAATTACTATTTATTATTAAATATTTTATTTATAAATAAATTATTATTAATTATTTTAATATTAATAGCTATTTATTATTAATAATAATTAATATTATTAATTGTATAATATTATTATTAAAATTATTATTAATTATTAAAATTCTTATTTTTTATTATTAAAAAATATATATAAATATTTTTTATTACATATTATTTTTATAATTATATATTTAACATTTATTAATTTAATTTTATATTAAATTATTTTATTTTATTTGACATTTAACATATAATTTATATTTAATATATAATTATAATATTATATACATAAATGTTATTATAATATTAATAATTATATTATAATATTATAATTAATTATAATATAATTAATCAATAATATATTATTCATAATATATTAATAATACTATAATAAAAATAATATAATAATAAATAAATAATTAATTTAATAACTAACATAAAAATATTAATATATTTAACATTAAAAAATATAAATTTAATATTATTAAGTGTATTATATTATTATTAAAATTATGATTTATATTTAAAAACATAAAAATATATATATATTTATTTAATTAAGAGAGATTTTTTTAATTAAATTCCACATAACTGTAGGGAATACCGACGTCCCTAAATATTGTCAACATGCACGGTCAACGACCGATGAATCAACCTTTGAATATGTACAAAGTTCGCATACCAGAACATCAATATTGTTTACACGCAAATAATATTTACGTCGCATTCCACGGTGGAAAGAGAACGCATCGCGTTGTCTCACCGTTTCGGCAATAAATATTCTACCCACTATATCATTGGCAACGTCTGCGACCACCTCGGCACGCACAGGAGTGAGATCAAGATATACTGCGGACGCATTCACGCGCCCCGTTCTGAAATTGTATATATACCTACTTATCGACAAATAAGGAGACTTATTATTATTCACTTGACCATTCATCGCTGTTTACTATTTATTGATTATTCACTCTCACTTTTTCGCATTCCTGAATCAACTTATTTTATTTTAAATACAAAACAAATCAAAATCATCACGACGTACGACTAAAGCATACCGCTAAATTGATGACCCCGAACGAAAAGGAACACAGAATTCGACTAAAGCGAATACAGCGATGTCAACAACATCATCATCAGCACGTCCTACTAGGATACCCGCTAAATAACCATTTCCTAATTCTTAAAAAAAATCGTTAACAAATGGAAAAAAAGCAATGCATAAAATCAATTTTTCTTAGGAGCTAAGAAGTTTCACTTCTACCGCGCGAGAGTCTCACGTATCTGTTTTTTTTTAATGGACTTACTCTAGAATGTCGGATAGCTAACGACACAGAACCTGATAAATTTACCTCGTTACATCAAATGCACTTTGTTCAGTAATTAGACAGGGTGATAAACCTGCATAACTGCGTGACCGCACAAAATAATTGGAATTTTCCAACCAAATTTAATATGTGATGTGTTGACAGAACATGACATGTAGTTATTAATATGAATGTGAACTTAACCCTAGTGTGTTAAGTAAGGTAAAAAATAGCAGGAGAGATAGTTTGGATACGTTAATTAATTTATTTATTTATATCGAATAGATAGATTCACAAACTGTCTCTATTGTATAATATCCTTAACTGTCCCGTCGTGCCATCTTATCTCGCCGAAAATTTTCAGCGTCTTTCCAATCATGGATTAGCGTTACGCTCAAAAAGAGATCGTTTATTGGCCTTTCCAGTTCACCGCTCCTCTTTTTTTACGTCGTCCTTTACTGTCCATGCAGTGAGGCTCTGGAATCAGCTACAAACTAATATAAAACTCGCTCCGTCCTTGGCATGCTTTAAGAAGCGACTGAAAAAATTCTTAATTTCTAGTCAGTAAAATAACGTGCTTCATTCGTGATTTTTCTTTTCCTTTCCTCTCCACCATCCCTTCCTTTTCTTTTGATTGATGATATCTCACTTTATATGAAAAATAATGTTCGGGTTATTGTCCGTCTTTGTAGGGTTCGTGGGTATATGCTCACGTATGTGTTTATGGATTTCGTGAGGATGGATAGTCATTTGAATGATTTATGCGACCACGTAACTTGCCTCATTTACTTTTGTCTGGTTAGTTGGAAGAGATTGCCGCATGGAAATAAGCCCGCCAGATTGTATTTGCAATAAAAGTGTTAAATAAATAAATAGATGATGACATACTGACTTTATAATGAGAGCATAAATTTTAAATTGAATGACTTAATATGTAATATTTCAAGATATTTATATTCGTGCGCACTAAAAAAATTCCAATGAGTATTATTGCCATTGTAACCTTTTTAACGGTCGATTAAAATCCGTACATTGTAATAAAATAAATGAGATTTGTGGTAGAGGATGACTGAGAAAATTATGATTGAAATATTGTTCGAAGGAAAGGTAATAAAAAGAAACTTATTTAGTAAAACACGATTTTTCCACTTATAACGGTATAACCTTACCGGTTTCAAGGTTTACACCTCGTTATCAGGGCAGCATAAACTAGTGCTACCCTGATGATGAGGTGGAAGCCTTTAAACCAGTTATACTGTTATATTAAGTGGAAAAACAGTGTTTTACTAAAACATTACAATGTCTTTAAACCTCCACAGTGTTAACGTATTTACTACTCAATATAAAAGAACTCTTCTCGTGATAGATAATTTTTACGCACTATCCTCTCTGCCTGCTCCAAGAGGGAAATTGTGCGATGGTATGTTTGTATGTAAATTTAAAAACTACGAACCGAGGGTTGCTTCAACTTTTTCTAAAAATCTTGATGTTATCCTAAATTATTTTATTCCTCCGATTATTTTCAAAACATACTCGTATTATACATTTAAATCAAATCATTTTTTAAATTTATGATACAACCAAATCCGAGAGGAGTGACACTAGCCATAAGTAAATAATTCTATTAAATTAGTGTAAGAACGGTGTTTCTCAAATGAACCAAAAATCAAGCCCCAATAATCAGAGGTAACAGAAATCTACAAAAATCCAAAATCAAGCTCCAATAATCAGAGGCAACAGAAATCTACAAACATCCAAATAATATTAACCAAGATGAAGGATTTCACCTCAAATCAACATGATACCCCATAGTCAAATCGAAGTGACAGCAAAATGAAAATGAACAATAACTTTTCAACCTTTGTGAAAACCGCGCGCTTGTTCACTCGTAGTGGGACGGACCCATGCGCACACGTTACACGTGAGACCTCGCTTTCTTTTTTTCTGGGTTACAATTCCAACCAAGCACTCGATCCCTCCAATCATCTCTGTCATCCGCCAGTCTCTTCATCTCCTGGTAGCTGCCACAGCACACATCCCGGATCACCCGGTCCATGTAGTTATATCTAGGGCGACCTCTATGGTTTTTGCCCTCAATCATTCCCTCGACAATGGTAAGGAGCAGGCCTGGGTGCCTGATGTTATGACCTATCCAACTTGATCGTTGTTGGGCAACTCTATTTAGGAGTTGCCTTGTTTCTCCAACCTCGCTTAATACCTCGTCGTTTCGGATGTGATCTGACCAATGGACCCTGGCCATGCGCCTGTAGTACCACATCTCAAAGGCAGCCAGGTGCCCGGACTCGCTCCGGCTGATGGTCCACGTTTCGCAGCCATACAGCAGCACACTCCAGACAAGAGTTTTCACTAAATTCTTCCTAATATTGATATCAATGTTAGGAGATTCAAATATCTTGGATTTAGGTCAAGCAATATCCTCGCTTTAGGTCAAGCAATATCCACTTATGGCGAAGTTGACTACAACCAAGCCCTGAACCGCAACGTTATATAGGTAGAAACGTCCGCGTTATAAGTCAAATCACGTGGTACAACACACCGAAATACATTATGGTACATAAATTATTCTTTAAAAATATCCTTCAATTAATACAGCTAAAACATTATAAAGTTTCGGAATTTCAAAGCCCTTTGAGACCTGTTGGGAATCAAATCAGTGATATAAGAATGCTTAGCCAGAACGCTTATGGCAGCTAGGTATGACGAATGCTTAGCCAGAACGCTTATGGCAGCTAGGTATGACGAATGCTTAGCCAGAACGCTTATGGCAGCTAGGTATGACGAAAAAAATTGCATGAAATTTCCCAAATTATATAATATTATATGTAACATGAATGGCGTTTTGGTAAAGAGGTACAAGTCATCAATTACTTATTTGTCAGTTTGAAGTTTTGCAACACTTGTATTCCTGAAATACAGACCTCAGGTTAATTTTAAAGATAAACTTTGAATACATAAATAATTTATGTATTATGTACAACACGTATTGACATTAACATATTTACATATTAGGTGTTAACATAAGTTGTGTCCGTTTTTTTTTTTCAATTATAAAATGAGCACCAAAAGTAAAACAAAATGGTAAATGTTATATTATACGTCATTCGAAAGAAAATTTTCTGCGCTACAAGATATTGCGTTTGCTTTTACGTTACATATATTATTTCATTTGATTATAAGCCTTCAAAATGGAATGTCAAGTAGACGAAAGTGAGCATTTTCGACACCTCCTTCTGTTCGCGTTCAATCGAGGGAATAAAGCTCCCAAAGCTGCTCGCGATATTTGCTAAGTGTAGGGTGAAGCTGCTATGAATGAAAGGACAGCTCGTCGATGGTTTTTGCGTTTCGAAGACGGTAATTTCGACCTGAAAGATATGGAGCATTCCGGACGATCAGTAGACTTCGATGAGGACCGCTTAAACCATATTATTCATGAAAATCCCTTTCAAACATTTTTCATCACCATTTTCAAACCATTTTTCATCACCAGTAATGATGCGGTAAAGGAACCTTTGCTTGTGGCCATGCGTAGCTCGATGACGCGCGAGCAAACCAGCAGAAATTGTCGAACGTTGATTTTTGTTGTTTTCACTCAAAACCTGTGAAACCCAAGCGCCGAACTTTTGGACTTTTCCCACTGATTTAAGATGGTGGTATACAGTCATGTGACTACAATTCATCTGCTCAGCCAATACTATGTGGTTTGAAGGGGATATTCATGAGTAATATGGTTTAAGCGGTCCTCATCAAAGTCCACTGGTCGTCCGGAACGCTCTATATCTTTCAGGTCGAAATACCGTCTTTGAAACGCAAAAACCATCGACGAGCTGTCCTTTCATTCATATCATCTTCACCGTACACTTCGCAAATATCGCGAGCAGCTTTGGCAGCTTTATTTCCTCGATTGAACGCGAACAGAAGAAGGTATCGAAAATGTTCACTTTCGTCTACTTGTCATTCCATTTTGAAGGCTTGTAATCAAATAAAATAATATATGTAACGTAAAAGCAAACGCAGTATCTTGTAGAGCAGAAAATTTTCTTTCGAATGACGTATAACATTTACCATTTAGTTTTACTTTTCGTGCTCATTTTTAAGTTGAAAAAAAAACGGACACAACTTTTGTTAACACCCAATATTTAATCCATGATCAATGCCAATCTCCAAAAAAATTTACATGGCAATTCAAATTTACTTTGCGAATTCAATTGTTACGATTTTATTATCGCGACTTGAACTCCGAGATCTTCGATAGGCCAACTAAACATTAATCTTAATATTAAACTTATGTTTTCTAGTTCCCCCATTATCGTTCTTCCTAAAATCTCCTCTTTTGCAATCTTTGGTTACTTTGCTGTCCTTTATACATTGTATGCAGATGGGGGGAGAAGTACCTAATCTAATAGCCGCAGTCACTTCTTTCCTATCCTTACACTCCAATATAAATATTTATTTTGTAATATATTTAATTTCTTTATAAAAGGGCATTCGAGTCCCGAGTTGCAGCGCTCTTGAGGAGAATCTACTCCGTATAGGTAAATGGCGCTTTATAAATTTTCCTTATTATTTACTTCGGCTCAATAGATCGCACATACGAGTACTACCGATGAAACATGACACAAGTTGGTCCTAAGCATTGCTTTCGTAACAAATCCTTTGGCTCAATAGATCGCACATAAGAGTACTACCGATGAAACATGACACAAGTTGGTCTTAAGCATTGCTTTCGTAACAAATCTTTCGGCTCAATAGATCGCACATACGAGAACTACCGATGAAACATGACACAAGTTGGTCCTAAGCATTGCTTTCGTAACAAATCCTTTGGCTCAATAGATCGCACATACGAGTACTACCGATGAAACATGACACAAGTTGGTCCTAAGCATTGCTTTCGTAACAAATCCTTTGGCTCAATAGATCGCACATACGAGTACTACCGATGAAACATGACACAAGTTGGTCCTAAGCATTGTTTTCGTAACAAATCCTTTGGCTCAATAGATCGCACATACGAGTACTACCGATGAAACATGACACAAGTTGGTCCTAAGCATTGCTTTCGTAACAAATCCTTTGGCTCAATAGATCGCACATACGAGTACTACCGATGAAACATGACACAAGTTGGTCCTAAGCATTGCTTTCGTAACAAATCATTTGTCTCAATAGATCGCACATACGAGTACTACCGATGAAACATGACACAAGTTGGTCCTAAGCATTGCTTTCGTAACAAATCATTTGGCTCAATAGATCGCACATACGAGTACTACCGATGAAACACGACACAAGTTGTTCCTAAGCATTGCTTTCTTAACAAATCGGGATTATTCCGTCTGAAAAAGTCTCGAGATAGGGGATAAAAACACATGTCACCGAAATTAATTAAATACCAAAGTAATTATATCTAATATCTAATAAAATTAATGAAATACCAAAGTAACTATATCTAATATGGAGTTCCACAAAATTAAATACGAAGACTGAAATTTTCAATTTTAACAGCGGTTAAAATTAGTGAAATACCAAAGTAATTATATCTTATACGAGTATCTATAAAAATTAGTGAAATACTAAAGTAATTGTATCTAATATGAAGTTCCACAAAATTAAAGACGAAGACTGAAATTTTCAATTTTAACAGCGGTTAAAATTAGTGAAATACCAAAGTAATTATATCTAATACGAGTATCTATAAAAATTTGTGAAATACTAAAGTAATTGTATCTAATATGGAGTTCCACAAAATTAAAGACGAAGACTGAAATTTTCAATTTTAACAGCGGTTAAAATTAGTGAAATACCAAAGTAATTATATCTTATACGAGTATCTATAAAAATTAGTGAAATACTAAAGTAATTGTATCTAATATGAAGTTCCACAAAATTAAAGACGAAGACTGAAATTTTCAATTTTAACAGCGGTTAAAATTAGTGAAATACCAAAGTAATTATATCTAATACGAGTATCTATAAAAAATTGTGAAATACTAAAGTAATTGTATCTAATATGGAGTTCCACAAAATTAAAGACGAAGACTGAAATTTTCAATTTTAACAGCGGTTAAAATTAGTGAAATACCAAAGTAATTATATCTTATACGAGTATCTATAAAAATTAGTGAAATACTAAAGTAATTGTATCTAATATGAAGTTCCACAAAATTAAAGACGAAGACTGAAATTTTCAATTTTAACAGCGGTTAAAATTAGTGAAATACCAAAGTAATTATATCTAATACGAGTATCTATAAAAAATTGTGAAATACTAAAGTAATTGTATCTAATATGGAGTTCCACAAAATTAAAGACGAAGACTGAAATTTTCAATTTTAACAGCGGTTAAAATTAGTGAAATACCAAAGTAATTATATCTTATACGAGTATCTATAAAAATTAGTGAAATACTAAAGTAATTGTATCTAATATGAAGTTCCACAAAATTAAAGACGAAGACTGAAATTTTCAATTTTAACAGCGGTTAAAATTAGTGAAATACCAAAGTAATTATATATAATATGGAGTTCCAAAAAATTTAAGACTTTGAAATTTTCAATTTAAAAGCGGTTAAAAAAACGCATTTCCTATTGGAATATATGGCTTACGTACCATTCTGCCATTTCCTTGTTGGGGTAGGCAAATAGGACAAAACACCAGACTTTTCTACAACGACAGTACTCTTGCACCTCTTCTATATCCATACAACTCTTGTGATTTCCCTGACTGAACATTTCCTTATTTCAAAATATTATTCACACGATTCAACTAGAATTTCTCTTCATTTGCACTCACATTTTATCTAAATATTTTTATGTTGTTTATAGAAAAGCCCTAGAAATTTCTAAGTCAGTACATCGATCCGAATATCTGGTAAACAGTTATATCCCAAAAATCTCTCCGCTCTAGGCCGAAATCGTCCCATGCCTCCCTTACCCCTCAGTCCCCAACCGTTGAAGCGTGTATATCGGTACCAGTTCGAACAGCATTTAGTCTTGTTTGTGCTCCCCTGAAGATGAGGTGTGCACCTTGAAACAGGTAGGGTTATACCGTTACAAAAAAGTGGACTAAACAGTGTTTGATAAAAATAAATTACAATAAATATTTTTAATTATTTCATCTATCTGGTTATATCATCACAACTCGAGTTTCGAGCTCTTCGTCTGGCAAACTAAAAATAAATTTTAGTACATAATCTATTTACCATAAGGGTCGTGTGAAGAAAGTGTGGCGTGGAACATATCTATTTAAAATATTGAAAGAAGTGTTATGGATTACGAAATTGTTGACAGTATTTTTCCTTAAGTAAATCGCTTTTTAGATTAACAAATTATCTCAAATAAATTTTTACATTGTATTGTATTAAACTTTCGACGTATACCTACAGTACAATCTGACGGACTTATTTCCATGTAACAATCTCTTCCAGCCAACCAGAAAAATGTCAAAGAGACCTTAAGGGAAAACCAGACTGGAATCATTTTATTTTAACTGTAGGTTTTAACAAAAATAGATCACGTAACACCCATGTTGGACGATACGCGTTTTACCAACTTGTTAACTCGGAAACATTTAAAAAAATGAGAACGCTACCATTTTAAAGAAATCAATCAATATAATTAAAGTTGTCCAATATATATATTGTATGGAATAAAGCGTCGTCATGTCTAGTGAACTTGACTGTTGGCTTAACCATAAATAACTAAGGAATAAATAATACTACTCGTACATGTATACCATATTCAGTAAATAAAATGCGACATAAGAAGAATTAACGTCATTTTATTTTATATGTTTTTCCTCTATTTTAAAGTATAAACATTTTGCCAATTTAAATAATTGGTTTGAGATGACTTCCTGTATTGCATTCCATGTTTTCTGTAATTGCTGTTTATACAGGATGGTCAGATATTTCCTTTGCAACGTTCATTTTAAATTATTCCTATAATTAATACAAAACGATAAATATTTTTATTTAATGTTTTATTTGGAATTTATAATCTTCAAATATGATAGTCCAGAATAGTATTTAAAAGACAACTTTAGACGAAACGTGGACGTTGAAAAATACTGAGAGGAACCGAATAAATGCTGCAGAAATGAGTGCATTGAGAAGAATACACGGGGAAACAATGTATATCATAATATGGAGTGAAGTAGTTAGGGATGAATGTGAACTTAAGGTTGATGTTTTGAGTAAAATGAAGAAGAGCACGCTAAAATGATTTGCGCATGTGGAACAAACGAATGAAGAAAAAATAACAAAACAAATATATACTGCAAATGTGAGTGGAAGACGTGTAAGAAGAATATCAAAAAAGTTCGGTTGGATTAAGAATGATATTTTGAAAGAGAGAAGGATAGAAAATCAAAGAAATTGTAGAAGTTGCATGGAGTTAGAAAAGACTAAAGATATGTGTCGAAATAGGAAAATCCGTGCTGATTCATATGTATGTATAGTATGTAATTATTTGTAAAACATATTGTTATTTCAGCCTAATGCCTGTCTCTTGATGCCACACAAATGTGAGCTTTTTCAAGAATATTTCTCATAACATTCAGCAAATTTCACGCGATATTACAACTATTACTGCTCGAACATTGTTCCCTAGTTGTTCGACCAACGCTGCCTTGTTAGCATACGCACGACTTTTTATAAGACAACCCCACATAAAAACGTCCGATTTGAAAGACAATAAATATGCAGTATTTTTTTTTTATTCACTGCACGAATTTCTCATGTTACACAAAGAGGGTCTGCTTCTAGCGTTAGCTTATTCGTTAGGAAGAATATCAGCCAGGATTCTTCTCATACTGCTAGGCGGTACCGAGAATATATCCACAGTGTCATTCAGTTGGTTCAATATCTCTATACCACGCGTGACTGAGTGTATAGCCATGATATTCGTCCTGTAAGTTGGTATGTAGAACAGAGGGTGATTCCTTGCACGACTATATTTATTAGGAACATATAAACTTAGTGCTTCTAGAATCGCTGGACAGTTAAAGTAACCTTGAAAAGCCTTAAGTAGGAATATCGCAATGAATTCTTGCCTTCTTTTTTCCAGGATTCTATAGTTACACACCGTGAGAAGTTTGACATGGTGAGCATATCTTGGATAATCGCCCTTTGTTCTGTACCATAGATATCTGAGGATTTTTTTGTATTTGTTCTATATTGTTTTTATATTTGAGCTGATGAGGAGCCCAAACTGTAGATGCATATTACAATATAATTTGGTTCTAATTAGATAATTATATGAGTTTCGGAGGATATCGGTGCTGTTAAATTCTCTTGATATTCTCATTACAAAACCGAGTAGTTTGTAACAGTCCGATATAAAACGCGAGACATGGTTAACGAACATGAATCCAGCATCAAAGGTTACGCCCAAATCTTTGAATTTAGAAACTCTGTTTAATGCCACTCCCTGTATAGTATACTGATGGTGGATTGGTGAAAACGATCGACTATAAGATACACAGACACATTTATTAATGTTGAACAGAAGATGATTTTGCTCACTCCAGGAAACTAGAGAGTCTAGGTCCTGTTGTAACTGTGCCAGACCGGAGATGAATTGATCTTTTTGAAAAAATCGTCAGCGAACAATAAACATGTCGAGTGACTTATGGAATTTTGAATATCGTCTATTAATATGAGTGATACAGTCAATATTTTATTATTCTGATAAGCTTGGAGCTGGTAATCTTATGGGCTGATTTCGTCTGATGAGAGTCTCGATATAGGAGGTAGAAACACGTGTCACGGAGATAAATTGAATTAGTAGAATAACAAAGTAATATATTGTTAGATACTCAAATATGACGTTCGAAAAAGTTAAAACCGAAATATTTGATAAAGAATTACTAAGTTTCATTAAAGAACTAGACTTGCGCAATTCGAATATGTATACAGGCTAATTAAGGTGTTTGGATCATCGTTTATATAATCCATTTAAAATTATCCAAACAGGTGTTTCGTAGAACCAATGAAATATGGATTATGTACTGCTCAAGTAATCAAAATGCATTCCTTAAATGTTGAAAATCCAACACATCTCGATAATGGACTGATCCACCGTCTTATCAACAAGAACTTGACAATTATAATATAAATCTAATATAATATATCTGCTGTCAGAGTGTTTATCCTAGATTGTAGTGTTTTGTATAGGACTCGGCGAGTAACCGATGACCTTTGTATTCACTTTGATGGATAATCGTAACCTTGTCCATGACAGTTAAAATTTATGGGTTATTTTATTTGTTTAATGTAATTTTTTCATTTAAATGCAAAAACTATTTTAATAACTCTCGAGATCTCACAATTTGTTTGATAATAACAGGCGGAAAAAAATAACTTCAGCCATTCGAAATGACAAAACACAATACACCGTCTTTTTAAAAAAAACTGCGATGAGTTATAGATATTTTATCGAATTGACGAGCGCTGCCAATGATTATTTATTGTACTTGTGTTGTGAATTCAGCTTAACTTATTGCGTAGTAAACCTTTAAATAATATTAATTAGACAGACAGTTTAAAAAAATGTATTATTAAGTCAAATGTCATGTTTTTCATTTGATACAAATATATCATAAATGTTAACATAAAATTTCAACTTTTGGTGGAAATCAAGAAATTAAAACCTTAGAAACCTTTACAGATAAAAAATCAAGGAACAGGCAATGATTTCAACATCTAGGGAATACGCCGAGAACCGTGACGACCAATATGGCCTAGTTGAAATAATATCATCAATGATGATACATTTCATACATAATAACATACTATCAATAATCACAAATATCATATTGCCGCTATGGGTGAGGAAGCGACGCTATTCACGTCCCCCTCTCATTCTACTTCAGTATATGGGAACGTAAGAAATAGAATCTCAGTTCGCTCGTTACTCTCGCTTAGTAGGTCGCAATACATAAAATCATCAATGGTGATAAATATAAAAGAAATTTAAAAAAGAAAATCAATGATGATAAATATCAAACAAAATACTGTCAATGATGATAAATATCATACATAATATCATCAGTAATGATAAATATCATACATAATATCATCAGTAATGATAAATATCATACATATTATTATCAATGATGATAAATAACAAACATAATTCATCAATGGCGATAAATATAATAAATAATATCATCAATGATGATAAGTATAGTACAACATACTATCAATGATGATAAATATCATACATAATATGATCAGTGGTGATAAATGCAATGTATAATATTATCAATAATTATAATTATCATACATAATACTATTAATGATGACACATATCATACATGCATATAATTGATAAATATTCTAAATAGTATCATAAATCACATTTTAACCGCGTCGCATGTCTCCAACCCCCCGGGGTTGCGGTAAATTTCCCATTATACTTGAGAAAATGTAGCATGGTCCCTGTGACAGTTCATAAATTTGCCCCAATACAACCTTGTAACAACGTTCAGTAATTTTAATTATTTTATCAACTTTAATATAAGCCTCGATTCTAATAAATATCAAGTTATTTAGGTAAATACGAGTACATTACATACAACTAACAATAATGACAAATTAATACATCTTGTTACAAATTAGCAAAAATGTGACAGTTTGTTAAAATCAAATAATATTTGGTGACGTTTGTCAAAAGTCACTACGTTAGTCTGCATTACCTAGAGATGGGGTATACGATAATTGGATTTTCGATTTTTTTATACCTAAAATTAAATGTTCGTAATTAGTATTAATTTATAGTGGATCTTGGCCTATTTAAAGATAGATACAAATCATGCAATACATTAGAAAGTCAGTATAATGAAAATTAGGAATTAAAACGTCAGTTTAGAGAAAAACAATATTTCGATTTATAAAAAAACTATTCGATTTGTAAAAAAAAACGATTTTATCCCATCTCTCTGAGACATGACGTTTAAAACGTCGCAGGACCCACCCTACATTTTCTGAAGTATAGTTGAAATAATATCATCAATGATGATAAATTTCAGACATAATACTATCAATGATGACAAATAACACATAAAATCATCAATGGTGATAAATAAAAAATAAATCAATGATGATAAATATCATACATAACATATTATCATCAGTAATGATAAATATCATATATAATATTAGGTCCTTACATATGAAATTGGCGTTTTGCCGTACTGGCAACTTTGATCTCAAATATCTTCTCTTTGGTTAGGAATTCCAAGTTAAAATTTATACAGCTATTTACTCAAGTATTTGTGTTTCGAAAATTATAATTCATTTTTTTTTCCTCAATTGTTTTTTTTCTTTGCGTCACTCAGTTTACAAAATGGAAAACTTGAAATATCGCGTTATTTACGAGTACGAGTTCCACCGTGGCACCAGTGCTGCAGAAACGGCTCGAAGGATTAATGATGTGTATGGCGACGGTGCCGCAAAAGAAAACACAGTGCGTTTTTGGTTCCAACGTTTTCGTTCTGGAAATTTCGACCTGCAGAACAAGCCCTGTGGACGGCCGGAGACCAAAGTTGATAATGAAGAATTGAAGGCTATTGTGGAAGCGGATCCATCGCAAACCACGTCCGAGTTAGCTGCAGGCTGCGGTGTTAGTGATAAAACTGTTTTAATCCACTTGAAGCAAATTGGGAAGGTGAAAAAGCTTGAAAGGTGGGTACCTCACGAATTGAGTGAAGCAAATCAACAAACGCGCGTTGACTGCTGCGTTGCATTACTCAACCGGCACAATAATGAAGGGATTTTGAATCGAATCATTACCTGTGATGAAAAGTGGATCCTGTATGATAATCGGAAGCGCTCATCGCAATGGCTGAACCCTGCCGAACCAGCCAAACCATGCCCCAAGCGAAAATTGACTCCAAAAAAGTTACTTGTGAGCGTTTGGTGGACTAGTGCTGGTGTCGTTCACTACAGCTTTCTTAAATCTGACCAGACGATTACGGCAGATGTCTATTGTCAGCAACTGCAAACCATGATGGAAAAGCTAGCTGCTAAACAACCGAGGCTGGTTAATCGCTCTAGGCCACTGCTGCTTCATGATAACGCTAGACCACACACTGCAGAACAGACGGCTACCAAATTATAAGAGCTTCAATTGGAATGTCTAAGACATCCACCGTACTCTCCGGACCTTGCCCCAACAGATTACTATTTTTTTCGAAATTTGGATAACTTCTTGCAAGGGAAAAAATTCAACTCCGATGGGGCAGTCCAAACCGACTTCAAAGATTTTATTGATTCCCGTCCGAATGGTTTTTTTAGTAAAGGGATCGATGAACTACCTATGAGATGGCAAAAGTGCATAGATAGCAATGGTACATACTTTGATTAAATAAATATATTATATTAAAAAAAAATCAACTTTATGTTCCTCCCAAACAAAACGCCAATTTCATATGTAAGGACCTAATATTATCAATGATGATAAATATCATACATAACATAATATTATCAGTAATGATAAATACCATATAATATTATCAATGATGATAAATATCATAAATAACATATTATCATCAATAATGATAAATATCATACATAATATTATCAATGATGATAAATATCATACATAACATAATATCATCAGTAATGATAAATACCATATAATATTATCGATGATGATAAATATCATAAATAACATATTATCATCAATAATGATAAATATCATACATAATATTATCAATGATGATAAATATCATACATAACATAATATCATCAGTAATGATAAATATCATATATAATATTATCAATGATGATAAATATCATACATAACATAATATTATCAGTAATGATAAATATCATGCATAATATTATCAATGATGATAAATATCATACATAATATCATTAATGGCGATAAATATAATAAATTAAATCATCAATGATGATAAGTATAATACAAAATACTATCAATGATGATAAATATGATACATACTATGATCAGTGGTGATAAATGATATGCATAATATTATCAATAATTATAATTATCATACATAATACTATTAATGATGACACATATCATACATGCATATCATTGATAAATATTATAAATAGGATCATAAATCATATATTTACATGAATACACAAATCTTACATAAATCATCATTTATCCTCCTCACTTTATTTTCTTTCAAAATCTGGTCAATTTGGTCCAGCTACGTTTTCTTAGGTCTACCTCTTCCACGTACACCTTGCTCTTCAGAACTTGAATATTGTCTTAGTCATTCATTTTCTTCACATGTCCAAACCATCTTCAAGTTCCTTTCTTCATCAAACATTCATTTTATCCGTGCAGTCGTTTCTGATGTCTCATTCCGCCTTCTTTCATATGTACTCTGTGTTATTGTGTGGTTAATAACAGCATCTTTATCCATGATGATATTTTCTGGAATTACCAACAACTAACACGTTGTGACAACACGATGAGCGAGAAGTATCTATAGTAAGTCACAGAGTGTGGGTCGAAGTCACAAGTGGGCACGCAAAATGTGCCACGACCTGTAAGCTGCGTCACGCTGGCACACGTAATGATGCCAGCAATTATAGTTCAATTGACAGTACAAGCACTCCATTCTGCTCGCTGCTGGATGGCTCAACGGATGAACTATTGGACATTTCAATACAACATCCAACCCACAAAACACAGTTTTTTTTTTAGAAAATTGAACACTTGTTATTTCACTTATTACATAAGAACGTCTCTATCATCCAAGAATTGGACATTACCGAAAGACTTCCGACAGCATGCAAACCGAAAATCTTAACATAGTGTGGGCGTGTTGCAAGAAAGAATGGTGAAAGTCTGGAAAAGCTGGTGATCACGGGGACAGTTAAGGGAAAGTGAGCAATAGGAATGTGCCCTATGAGATAGACGGATCAAATACAGGAGTTAACAGGATCCTCTTTAAGCGCTGCATTCAACACGGCCCAGGAACTGAAGGGATGGAGAAAAGTTGTGCTCCAAGTTCGAGACATAACAGACGACCACGACACTCAGCATTCAGCACACTATTAGGCAGAAAAATTATACGTATCCCCGTTACACGTGTTTTTTACCTCCTATCCCGAGGCTCTCTTTGGAAGGAATGATGCCGGTTTGTTACGAGAGCATTGCTTAGGTCAGACTTCCCTGAAGATGAAACTCTGGTCAGGTTATATAACAGACGACCTTTATGGCCTAGCTGGTAAGAAGCTTGTCTTCCAGCACGGGGTTTGCCGGTTCGAACCCCACTGCAGACCGGATTTAAAAAAAAAAAATTTCAATTCTAGTTGACACACTACTGTAGGTAGAGCCTCGCTACTACTCATATTCCTTATATGTAACGTTCATGTGCTCTCCCACTGTATTACGGTATGTCCCTTCTAAACAAAGCCGCGGATATTGACCTCTTCAACATTTCCGATAATGTTTTTAAAGAAAGCATTATGAGCTTTCTTAGTAATGGAAAATAGTTGTTTCGACCCAACTAATAACTATTAGCTTTGCTGCGATATATAATATTTATTAAAACTTTTTATGTAAACATTATTATTTCTTCTTACGTTACGTAACTTCTTCTTTAAAGCTTTTTATATAATTGGGTTTAACTTGCATATGTAGCTTTCAAGCTTTCTATGTAATTGTGTCTAACCTGTATCATATATGTTATGTACGCTTTCAAGTTTTGTATGTAATTGTGTCTAAACTGTACATGTAAACTTTCAAGCTTTGTATGTAATTGTGTCTAACCTGTATATGTAAGCTTTCAAGCTTTGTATGTAATTGTGTCTAGCCTGTACATGTAAGTTTTCAAGTTTTGTATGTAACTGTATCTAACCTGTATACATAAGCTTTCAAGCTTTGTATGTAATTGTGTCTAAACTGTATATGTAAATTTTCAAGCTTTGTATGTAATTGTGTCTAACCTGTATATGTAAGCTTTTAAGCTTTGTATGTAATTGTGTCTAACCTGTATCATATATGTTATGTACGCTTTCAAGTTTTGTATGTAATGGTGTCTAGCCTGTATATGTAAGTTTTCAAGTTTTGTATGTAACTGTATCTAACCTGTATACATAAGCTTTCAAGCTTTGTATGTAATTGTGTCTAAACTGTATATGTAAATTTTCAAGCTTTGTATGTAATTGTGTCTAACCTGTATATGTAAGCTTTTAAGCTTTGTATGTAATTGTGTCTAACCTGTATCATATATGTTATGTACGCTTTCAAGTTTTGTATGTAATTGTGTCTAACCTATATATGTAAGCTTTCAAGCTTTGTATGTAATTGTATCTAGCCTGTATACGTAAGCTTTCAAGCTTTGTATGTAATTGTGTCTAGCCTGTATATGTAAACTTTCAAGCTTTGTATGTAATTGTGTCTAACCTGTATATGTAAACTTTCAAGCTTTGTATATAATTGGGGTTAACCTGTATATGTAAGCTTCACGAAAATAAATAAATAAAATAAAATAAAATTTCTTAATTTTCCATACATTGTAATACCATATATTCCGTGAGAAACGAGCTTGTAATATGATTAAAGAAGTGGAATAGAGATAATGAAAGCTTACCGAAATGTTGACTTTTCTACTCGGCACTAGTAATATAAAAGAAGGTGACCACATACCTGTAACAAAAAAAATTATATTTAATAAAACATATTATTTACAATACGTATAAAAAAATATTTATAACAAAAAAGGAAATCGCTGATTTAATTATTAAAAAAACAAGTATTTTTTTAACAAATACGTTTTGAAGCTATGGCGGTTAGTCGTATCAATTGTATAAGGTCTTTCGGATTGTTGTAACGCGTGGTTTGACTTATGATGGCGACGTTTCAGAGACGGCAGACTCCACCTCAAGTCAGCATGGTACCCTGCAATCGATTCGAAGCGGCAACTATATGAAAATGAACAATAACTTCAACCTTTGCACTTGTTCTCTCGTGGAGGGATGGAACCGCACGGTCATTGCACGCAGGTTGTAAATCGGGACGAACTCGCGCGTTCACATTACGGTTGAGACTACTAATGAGATATCCAGCACGCATCCACTTATGGCAAAGTTGATTACGAACAAGCTCTGAAGATGAAAACTGAAATGTTTTCGAAACGTCGACATCACTAGTCAAACTACGTGGTACGCTCCAAGAGATCATATAGAACGGGTTTTTTTACATTTATTTCAGTTTTATTTTAATTTATTTTTGATACCGGTTTAACTAAATCACATTAAATTAAATTCATAGTACAAGAAAAATAATTATATTAATACACATAGATACATACCATCACGCTATTTCGTCGTTGGGGTAGGTAGAATGGACAGAGCGCCAGACTTTCCTATCTCGACACACATTCTTAACTTCTTCTACATCCATACACCTTCTATTACAATTCCTCTAACTTTCTACATTTTTTCTTTCAGAATATCATTCACTTGATCCAACCATACTTTCCTTGGTATTTAACTCACACGCTTTCCACTCGCATTTGCACAATATATCGTAGTGTTTCTTCATTCATTCGTTCCACGTGCCCAAAACATCTCAGCGTGCTCTTCTTCATCTTACTTAACATCAGTCTTAAGTTCACATTCATTCCTTATCACTTTATTCCGTATTCTGTCATATCCTTCCAATTATTCTTCTCAATGCACGCATTTCTACATCGCACGTGTTGTATGAGAAGGTGTAGGGATGTAGAAGAGGCCAAAAGTCTGAAGCTCTTTCCTCTCTGCCTACCCCGACATGGAAATGACGTGATGGCATGTATGTAATGATTTTGAAATAAAAAAACTAAGCTTTGTTTTTAATGCTTTTCGAGTTTAGATTAGGCGAAGGATGTGTGTAAATATGTGAGTCTAGCGCTCTGTCAACCCCGACAGGGAAATTGTGTGATGGCATGTGTATGTATGTACATATTTTCTTTGCAGATAAAAATCTCTAATTTAAATATTTCGTCAAACACTGACAACTAAAATGATAAACAATTACCTGGATCGTTGTTTCGGTTAGGTTAAGTTTTTTGTCCAATTGCTGTCTCTTACATTAGGCAAAAAAACCTGTCAGATTTTGCAAAGTGTTTACATAAATAAACGACTATCGATAAAAAAGCGTTTCTTTAAATATGCATTCTGAAAAGCAAATACATACATGTATTTATTTGCAAACAATACTTGGAATTATGTATGCATCGTGGCCGTTGCACATGTTGCGAAGTGTAATAAATTTAACAAGCATCGCATAACATCAGCACGAAACGTAAATAAGGCAGACTAAACAGAATTCCTTTCAAATAACAAACATATTTATACTGAGTTAAGTTTCCAGCGTGTTCCGTTCCAGGAACCTGGAAGGCATTTGGGACTGTGGAAGAAGTACAGCGGGGAGGGGGTTGGGCCTAACCGCAGGGAAATTACTTCCTAACCTATTAGATCTGGTAACTGGGGATTTAACTGAATTTCAGTTGTTTTGTTTACCCTTAGTTTTGATATAACTCTTATTTAGTGGACGTCGTTTCAATTGTTTGGGGAAAAATAAATTAATACTGCCCTAAAAAATTATATATAAATAATATAACATTTCACTGCGTGGTGACAAGCCACCTTTACAGAATGGGTATTGTGGTGAATCAAGACTGCGAGTATAGTTTGTATGAAATAACTATATTTATATCATGTATTTTTCGGTTGTCTTTTGCGAGACAAATTTGATTTACTAAACGCCATATTTTTACCGCACCCAATGAATGTCGCGTTTCTAATTTCTTTGAGGAACTTTTCCACTTATAGATCGACTGTTGAATTTTTTAAGTTTAATCACTTGAAACTGTCTAGAATTGGCATATTTTTTAATTAGTGTTAATTAATTGGCTCATATAATACATCATCCTAGTTTGAGTGGATTGCCTATTAAAAAAATATATAATTTATAACGTTTTTTGTAAAATACAATTGAACGCGTGGGTCGCGAGGCAAACCCATAGAGTTACGTTACCTTGAATATGACGTCTATATTTTCAGGCATTCTTTTTAGGAAGTCGGTAAAAGGTAGAGGCTTGCAAATACTGCCCTCATAAGCAAAAACGCAGCTAATGGCAAAAGTTAAGTTTTGAGAAAACTGCACTTTTATGTTTTTCATTGCTGCTTAAAAATGTCGTGATTCATAAACAAAAAAGCAGTAAAATGTGATTCATAAGCAAAAACGCAGCAAACGAATAGGCACTTGCTGTCTTTTTGCTTATGAATCACATTTTATTGTTTTTTTGCTTAGAAAAACCTAATATTTTGTAAAATTAAAAAAGACATTATGTCGATTTTTGTGCTGAAATAAATGGTTTGCTGTATTTTTTTTTATGGATTATGGTTCAGAATTTGACATGGAATATTGCCTCCCACTTAGTTAAATTTCTGATTTTTTCCCGTTAGCTGTGTTTTTGCTTATGACAGCAGAATACTCGTAAGACCCATGGCTGAGCCGTCCTTAGAGTTTCTCGCAGGCCTCGGGGCTATTAAGAATCCTTTAAATAAACTATTTCCCAACATCCATAGATGACTTACTCGTAGTGGTAAGAAGTATTTTACCGGCCCAAACATTACGGGATCCTGTTATTAACTTATTTAAATAAAAATAGGTCCAGTATGGTTTTCATTTAAGGCCTCTTTTACAAATATCTGGTTGGTCATTAAGAAATCCCAAAGGTTTTTTTTTTCAACCAACAGTTAATATGTTTTTATAGGCCCTCAGTGTTAACCAGACTGGAATCCTATTTTAAAAAATCTGGGATCCAGCGGGGATCGAACCCGCAACCTCCGGATCGGCGGAAAAGTGTCTTACCACCAGGCCACGGATTTCGTCTGATTTCAACTTAAAACCTTTTTTATGATACATATTTCTGGTTGGCTGGAAGAAGTTGTATTTAGGCAATAACTACGTGACATCAGATAAAATTAAAATTGGAAAACTATTATGGAGCACGTACATTTATTTATTAGAAAGAATAGGAATGACCGAACTCATAAGTAACATATGTTATCCTTATACCTCCGAAAGAATAGGAATGACCGAACTCATAAGTAACATATGTTATCCTTATACCTCCGAAAGAATAGGAATGACCGAACTCATAAGTAACATATGCTATCCTTATACCTCCGAAAGAATAGGAATGACCGAACTCATAAGTAACATATGTTATCCTTATACCTCCGAATATCAGGCTGAAAAAATGTTCGTTATTCGAAGGGAGTGGCACAGAGCAAGGTATGAACCAAAAATCTTCCACACGGAAATCCAGCGCGTTGCGGGGAGCCATGCCCTTCAAATGGATGGATACTGAATGGAAAAGTTTCGTCTATCATAGCGCATTCTGAACAGCAAGCCTCAAAGACGTCGATGAATTGACAGGCTAAGACAGAATCGGGAGAAGAAAGTTTTAAGTGACGTTTCGGTGCTCCATCTAAAAAACCGGTGAAGAACTGTCCTGGGACCATGAATCCGGGAACGAATGACGAGGCTTGAATCTAGACACTTTAGCATCGTAGAGCTTGAAAGCAAAAAACAAACAACAAAGTAGCACCGAAGATGTTATTTTTTTATCGCTGCCAAGCTATCGTCAGTATCTGCGTGAAAATTTCGGTGATGGTTAGACCCTTTGGACTCCAACGTATCATACATAATTCTTCCCATCATCTTTTACAGTTCACACGGATCAACTTTGTAACTACCTTCCTAGCGTAATCAGGTGTGCTTCACTCTTATATATTTTTTAAAGAAAAAAACTAAATAATTAATCCTCCCTAAATAATCCTCGTTCCGAACTACTACGAGTATACTATACAATTCCTAACCAAGGACCTATTATTATTCTATAATAAAATCTTTCGTTTCAATTTTTCATTAGTTTTACTTAAATATTATATGATTTAGGTAAGTTTAAGACGTTTTCATAGATACTTATAATTATTTTGAAACAAAGGCTGGTTAATTGGAAGAAAATTCAACAAATGCGTCAGTCAGGTGTATTGACATGAAAGTGTTAAAATAAATAAAATATTCGACTCCTTTCAAGAATTCTTAATTTATTGTTAGTTAAGTTGTTTACACGGAATAATAAATATATTGGAAATTCCTTAGTGTAGTAATATATAACAATATAATAAACTGAACAATTGTTTTGTAATTAATTTCTCGCGATAATGCTTCCATATTGATTTGCTCGTTGTTAATCACAACGAATTCACAAAGTTCATAAATTAATGTTCAAACCTTGTGACGGCACAATTAAGCTATCTCATATTATATAATACATTGTTATTTATTTACTGTAAGATTATTGCCTTAATAAGTTAACATCAAAAGTCTAATTGAATAAAGTTCACAGACAATATAAAAATAATGAAAAGATAATTGATATAGCGCCGTTTAAAAGAACAGGTTTTCCTTAAGGGCGCTTTAAATCGGGATTCGGACCCACTATTGCCATGCACCTCGTAAACACTTGGAGGTACAAAGAACGATCCAATTGAAATATTACTCAAAGAAACGAACGACAACCAAAAATAAAAATCACCGATTCATTAAATATTACGCAATTTAATATTACTGTTACAACAAAATGAACACATAAATATAACGAAAAATACACTGGTATTAACAAAAACCAATAAAAAAAATACACTGCTATTAACTGTAACCAATAAAAAATACACCGCTATTAACTAAAACCAATAAAAAATACACTGATATTAAGTAAAACCAATGAAAAAGACACTGCTATTAACTAAAACCAATAAAAAAACACACTGCTATTAACTAAAACCAATAAAAAATACACTGCTACTTCCCGAATCTGCATATGTTCAGAAAAAAACCGCAGAAAATTTATCAAAGGAAGACGTACTACAAATAAACCTTTACGGATCTTCCGCTATGTAATAATAATAATAAGACATTCGGATTTAGGTGTAATGTAGTGTATGTTGCAATTGACCACAAAAAATAATGAAAACTCAACTCAATGGGACTAAATAAATATTTCAGGAGTTGTGTGGTTTTTTTTTAATTTTGTAGGCTGAATTTGGCAATAATAATTCGCATAAGAGGTCTTACTGCCTTAATATGGATTTTACAGCCTTAATCTCTTTGTACCACCAAACTCTGACACGATATAACGGTTTCAAATAAAACAAACCCTACACCCTTATCACCGCATTTAAAACAGCGACATAAAAAAATAAATTCAGTTTTCATTCTGTCGGGTAAAGCCTTTTTCTCTGAAGTTTTCCTTTTTTTCCCTCCAGATTAGGTCGAAGGCCTTATTTTTATCCTCCCCACGCGCCATCTGATGGTGTCTTAGCGGGACGATCTTGTCAGGAGCCTAAGTCCTTTGTTACACTTCGTGGAATTCGTAAATTAAAAGTTCTGCAGCCTGGAAAATCGTCCTGTCTGAGATTAACAGGCAAGAAAAATAAAATCCAGTTTGAAAAGTAATTCTTCATGGCGCATTATTGTCGAAAAGAAAAAAATATTAATAATTCATTGAGTGGTACAAATACTTTGTGGGTTATTCTGCTATATTAAGAATGAAAAGATCTCGAACGTTTCAAAATCTTGACAGTTTTCGTTTTTCGGTAGATATTACTGTTAGGTTCAGGTGTATAAAATTGTGGAGGGTCGCAGGAGCAGAGATAGATTACTCGATAGCATTTTTATACTTGAATTTCTTTATCAACTCTTTTATGTTCTTGCAGAGTCACGCGCGACTCTGAAACGTATAAATGTAAGGCCGAGGCTTCATCAAAGTGCTTCGCTAGGTGATACGTGACTAATAGACTAGGTGATTTCATGCATGGCCACACCAAAGTGCTTCGCACAAATTCATTTGGCATTTGGGAGCGGTCAACAAATGATTCCACTCTCAAAACTAACCAATTGCATTACACCTTACCATCTTTATTTACTTCCTGTGCAACTTCATTCCAAAGTGATTTTATTACAGGTACATTTTTGTATAATTTGCTCGATGGGTTCCACAAAGGCCCCCCTTTATACACAGCTGTTATTAAAACTTCCGCCATCTTGTAAAATCACTTGGTGACACAATAAAATTAACCAACACGTCTGTTCGCTAGGAGATTCACTCGGTGTGAATCTCCTAGCGAACAGACGTGATGGTTAATTTTATCGTGTCACCGTGATTTTACAAGATGGCGGAAGTTTTAATAACAGCTGTGTATAAAAGGGAGCCATTGTTGAGCCCACCGAGCAAATTATAGAAAAATGTACCTGTAATAAAATCCATTTGGAATGAAGTTGCACAGGAAGTAAATAAAGATAAGGTAAATTGTAATGAAATTGGTTAGTTTTGAGAGTGGCATCGTTTGTTGACTCAACCGCTCCCAAATGTCAAATGAATTTGTGCAATGCACTTTGGTGTGACCATGCATGAAATCACCTAGTCTATGAGTCACGTATCACCTAGGGAAGCACTTTGGTGTGGGCTCGGCCTTAGTGTTTCATATCGCTGTCCTAAAATACCTGCTTTGTTCAGTGTAGCTACATCCAGAAGTAACATCGACTTCTATAACTCAGTAGTAAGAATGTGCCGACAATATAACGCAGTGCATGACTCCAATTTCGATATATTAAATGCAACACTGTTCGAGGTTAGGAGGATGGTGGCTAAATGCAACACTGTTCGAGGTTAGGAGGATGGTGGCTAAATGCAACACTGTTCGAGGTTAGGAGGATGGTGGCTAAATGCAACACTGTTCGAGGTTAGGAGGATGGTGGCTAAATGCAACACTGTTCGAGGTTAGGAGGATGGTGGCTAAATGCAACACTGTTCGAGGTTAGGAGGATGGTGGCTAAATGCAACACTGTTCGAGGTTAGGAGGATGGTGGCTAAATGCAACACTGTTCGAGGTTAGGAGGATGGTGGCTAAATGCAACACTGTTCGAGGTTAGGAGGATGGTGGCTAAATGCAAGACTGTTCGAGGTTAGGAAGATGGTGGCTGAATTGACTGAGGAATGAGAATTTCATTTTTCCACATATTGTACATAATTTGTATTCACTGATCTGCTGACACAACAGGACTGTGCATGAGATGAACATTGATTAATGGGATGTACATTTTTGGTACTATTCTTTACTAGGGTATGCTCCGGTCAACAGTGAAACTGATGAAAGCAAAGAAGATTTTTAGAATTGTATAACAATCGTTTTAGAAAAAAAATAAAAGAATGAGAAGATTATATTGGCAGGTGAAAGAGATGGTTTCGAATCGGTGTTAGACAAGTTTAGTGATAGACGAACAAATGATAACAGAGATGGAATGGTAGAAGTATGCTTGGACAATGATCTTTTGGTGTCAAATGCTTATTTACAATAGATGATCTGGAAAAATCTGGATACAGACCTCGAGTCTTTATTTTACAATTGACAATTACGAATACATTTGCTTCATGAACCCACATTAGCTGTACATTAAATCAAACATAATTAGCAAAAAAATAGAGAAAAAAACAACAATTGACATTGGATTGTTTGCGTCGGATACTGACTTATAAAAAAACTCCTGTAAACGAACGAGTACTGATTTTGACTAAACTCTTCTTCTTCTTCTTCATCGATATCTCAATGTTTAGTTCGTGATTCACTTGAGACGTTATGACTCTTACATTAAAAGGAGAGAATGTCTAAGAGAGTATACAAGTCAGAAGTGGAAGGTGTGCGTGAAAAAGTTGTAGACCGAGAAAAAGTTGCCGGGACCAAATGGATCAGATTTTAAAAGAAGATAAAATTGGAAGCAAGATTGTGCATGACGAGATGTGTGAATGTGGAGGAAGTGAATGTTGTGTTTTTGGATAGAAAAGTTTGGAGATCTGTTCTCACTGCCTACCCCGCTATGGACACGTGATGATATTTATGTATAATGAAAATACATGGTGTATAGCGACGTGAAGAGAGCAAACTCTCGCCAGGGGCGTTCTAACTCAGAACTCAAATCAAAATGTTTCATTTGGTTCAATAGACCATACTCCCTTTCGATGAAACACGACACAGGCTGGACCTAAACAAAATGTTTCATTTGGTTCAATAGACCATACTCCCTTTCGATGAAACATGACACAGGCTGGACCTAAACAAAATGTTTCATTTGGTTCAATAGACCATACTCCTTTTCGATGAAATACGACACAGGCTGGACCTAAACAAAATGTTTCATTTGGTTCAATAGACCATACTCCCTTTCGATGAAACACGGCACAGGCTGGACCTAAACAAAATGTTTCATTTGGTTCAACATAGACCATACTCCCTTTCGATGAAACATGACACAGGCTGGACCTAAACATTACTCTCCCATCACACCGGGACCATTCATACTGAACAGAATTCGAGATAAGAGTTAGAAACACGTGTCACGGATACCAATGTATAAGTGAAATAACAAAATAATATATTATTCAATATTCTGGCTGGCAAGTTATTGTTGCTATAGGACATTCCTAGATCGATATATGTAATATTATAGAATCGATCAAAAAATTGAAAAACCATGCTGAAGAATGAACAAGCAGTTTGTCACAGTCTTTTGATATGTAGAATTCACAGGGCTCTGGTGAGTTTCACAGGGCTATGGTGAGTTTCCAAGTATTGTACCGAGTTGTTTTGAGCAGATTTCTGTTATAAATAAAAAGAGAAAAATACATATAAAAGAGTATGTGCAAAACGCAAAGTTGACTCACCAAGTTTTCCTGATAAAACTGGACGCGAACTTTTTCCCTCCGTCCGCCGGCCTCTCACTGTTACTCCTCTTCACATTCTGACTGCCGTTGTACTCTTTGCTGGACTTGGTTTCGTAATTATCGAGAGTCTGTTCTTCGGTTACCGTTTGCAACTCCGCAAGTTTCTCCGCCTCTGCCTCTTTCCTTCTCGAACTCTTCTTCGAGTCCCTGACGAGGGAGAGCACAGACTTCTTGTTGGGGTTGTTCCTCCCGTCCTGCTTGTCTTTCTCCTCCTCCTGTCCATTGTTGTTGTTGGTATCATTGTTTTCGGCGTCTCGGTTGCAGAGGCTTCCTTCGAAGCCTTGCACGAAGCAGAGCATCACGGTATTGTATTCGCTTTTCATCCGGGTCTAAATAATATTTTATGACCCTCATAAATATTTGTTTATAATTTCTAATCAATTTTCAAAAGTTCTTTTTATATAGAACTAAAACCTTTTATTACCTCCATATAACCGCATTGTATGTGTAAAAAAAACTCACTTAATATACACTGGGAGTTTTTTTATTTACACTAAGAAACTCAGTAAAAAAATCCACTTTATTCACTTTAAAATCTTGCTTCAAAGTGACTCCAGTCACATAATAATTCGTTACCTGAATAAAATAAAAACAGTTTATTAAAAACAAACTCTAATTTATCTACATTTCTCTCGAACTTGCTTGTAAAAACTTGACCAATAAAGCGTGAAGACACTGCACTGCAGGTAGTTAAGACCGAATGGATAAAACAGACCTCCGAAGCTTGGGTTCATATTCACTGCGTCGTTAGTTTCTTGTCCATCGTTCAGTGTTTTCAGTAACAACTAACACAAATTACTGGTGAGTTTGCGGAAATATTGTTATTTTGCGTAAAACTTCAAGACAAGTTTTTGTGTAGGAAATTAAAGACAAACAACAGGTCTTGACCCTTTGCCCGGTGACGTTTATCGCCTTCAGCACGAAGCAGCGATGAACTGTCATATATTATAATGCACTCATATTAATGGTACTAGCTGGCTCGTGTAACAAGACAGACCGTCAAACAGATAAAACAACAAAAAACCCAAATACGCGTCTAAAAGGTACGAACTCCACGTCACTTGCTTTTTTTTGTACTATAAAATTTGAATTATGAAATTTTTAACAAAAAATTGTTATCAAACTTTCAATACTTTGTATTCCGTCTCCATGTGTAAACGTGATAAACTAGATTTACGTTGAGTCCCGGTCCCGTGTTTCAGCGTGATAAACGAGATTGACGTTGAGTCCCAGTCCCGTGTTTAAACGTGATAAACTAGATTTATGTTGAGTCGCGGTCCTGTGTTTAAACGTGTTAAACTAGATTTACGTAGAGTCTCGGTCCCGTGTTTAAACGTGATAAACTATATTGACGTTGAGTGCCCGTCCCGTGTTAAAACGTGATAAACTAGATTTACGTTGAGTCCCGGTCCTGTGTTCAAACGTGATAAACTAGATTTACGTTGAATCCCGGTCCTGTGTTTAAACGTGATAAACTATGATAGATTTACGCTGTTTCCCGGTCCCGTGCTTAAACGTGATAAACTAGATTTACGTTCACTCTCGGTCCCGTGTTTTCACGAAATCAATACTTATCCCAAAAAGGATATATGTTATTACTAGTATCTAGAGTCCCGGTACCTTGTTTAAATGTGATAAACTAGATTTACGTTGAGTCCCGGTCCTGTATTTAAACGTGTTAAACTAGATTTACGTTGAGTCCCGGTCCCGTGATTAAACGTGATAAACTAGATTTACACTGAGCCTCGGTTCCGTATTTTCACGTAATCAATACTTATTCCAAAAAGGATATATTACTAGCATATAGAGTCCCGGTCCCTTGTTTAAATGTGATAAACTATATTTACGTTGAGTCCCAGTCCCGTGTTTAAACGCGATAAACTAGATTTACGCTGTTTCCCGGTCCCGTGCTTAAACGTGATAAACTAGATTTACGTTGAGTCTCGGTCCCGTGTTTTTACGTAATCAATACTTATTCCAAAAAGGATATATTACTAGCATAAAGAGTCCCGGTCCCTTGTTTAAACGTGATAAACTATATTTACGTTGAGTCCCAGTCTCGTGTTTAAACGTAATAAACTATTGTAGATTTACGCTGTTTCCCGATCCCATGCTTTAACGTGATAAACTAGATTTACATTGAGTCTCGGTCCCGTGTTTTCACGTAATCAATACTTTTTCAAAAAGGATATAATACTAGCATTTAAAGTCCCGGTCCCTTGTTTAAATGTGATAAACTAGATTTACATCGAGGCCCGGTCCCGTGTTTAAACGTGATAAACTAGATTGACGTTGAGTCCCGGTCCCGTGTTTAAACGTGATAAACTAGATTTACGTTGAGTGTCGGTCCCGTGTTTTCACGTAATCAATACTTATTCCAAAAAGGATATATTGCTAGCATCTAGCAAATATTTTTGTAAACAATTCAACTTTTAAAGGATAGTCTCTTGATTTCTAAAATAGACCATTTCCCCCTAGAGAGTTAAATTATGTATGGATTGATCTATGATTGAGATGTTAACGTAGCGTCACCAGTCTGCAGTGAAGTGTCAGATTCTTGAAGATTTTGACATATAAATCTGGAGACCAACTACAATCTCTGGGTTCAAAAAGAATTAGAAATTAGCAAGATCCTTCAAACAGGTATCCCAATAACGTGTCTAAACATGTTGATATGTACTCGTATTCCATCAACTGACACGAAAGAAAAACACTGCAGAACTTGCAAGCTGTGTGTTAAACGTGAGAAATGTGAGACCCGGTAAATGTGCAAGGAGTGTGATGCAGATCTCCACAAATGAAAATGCTGGCAGGATTACCGAACTAAACTTAATTATTAAGGTATTTTAAATATATTTACAAAGTTTCATCAGAATATTCTTAATATTTACTTAGATATAGCAATTTTAGAACTCTTCATAAAAATCAGAATTCCTCAAAAACAAGCCGGGTACGGTTTTTTAGAATGAATATACCTACGTCACATACTGGCACACGTTTGATTGTATTGATGAATTTATTCCCGATTTTCACAAAATATCTCTGATGTGGCCGATAAGTGCTAAAAAATATTATTTTTTCATTCAATGCGTAAATGTATTACGGAGGAATACCTAAAATCTGAACCCAGTATTTATTATATTTATAGAGATATTAAAGTTTTAAGAAGCGATGTGTACTATAATAGTTACACATCACAGGGAAGAAAGGGTTAAGGATGAAAGTAAACTAAAGATCGACAAGTTAAGTAGGATTTGTGCTACATTCGATGTTTTCTATCCCAAGTACTGGAAACTTGTTAGGCTGTTTGAACTCGAAATCTTAAAAGCCTTGATGCTGAGCAAGCCATTTTCGCTCGTGAGACTAGACGACAACACACGCATTTGTATCTCTGTGTGTTTCAATCCCTTCAAATTAAATTGCAAATAAAAACCTTATATACTCGTAAAAGGTTTACTTGAAACCTTGAATCTTGGTTTTTTAATCATAAAACAAAGAGTCTCAACGATATACGAAATTGCGTCGAAAAAGGCGAGAAATAAAATTTCAGCGGCTGAAGTGACTAAGATAAATAAATTACAACCCTGTTTCTTTTCAAGATGAAAATGTGTGCTTTGCCAGGGGTGGAATACACAACATTTACATTTATTAATTAAAAAAATTAGGTTCGTAGATACCCTAATTTCCCTTAAACCGTTTCAAGTCAAATGCTTGTGATAAATATGGAAATTTGTATGAGGAAGTTCACTGATTATGGTATTTTGAAAGGAACACCAGTCTATTGTAAGCAAATTATCCAGAATTCAAGAGATGTAGACACGAAAACCGGCATATAACAAATAGTGGCCATCATCATCGCCATTACATTGGCTCAAACGTCGAAAACGGATTGCTTTAAAGCCTTGTCTCTTTCTATTCCAGTTCCATAATGAGATATCAAAATTTCATCTTTCGATTCTATGTCCAAGAGATGTTCCTTTAGATAGGAGTAGAACTTGAGTTTGATTTAGTATTAATCAACTTGATTTTTCCGAATCGATCGAATACACTATGAAATGGCTTTTTCCGTTGCAGGTGCTGTGGCGTAGAAAGGTCTGCATCTAAGTGTTGAAGATGTGGGTGACGTGTGCAGCTTTAGGAAGTATTTGGGAACAACCCTTTATGGGAGATCTTATCAAAATTTGTGATTAAAATGAACATTACACACATACACTACGCCTAAAGCCGAATATCTTACTATCATACGTGTATATCGAAAGATCTAGAAACGTTTCGTGTTAGTTCGTCTTCCCTTGGTAAATTTTCTGCGACTTCTTACCAAATATGTTTCTCTAAACATATGCAGATGCGAGGAAGTACCTAATCTAATGGCCGCAGCCACCACTTTCTTACCGTTACACTCAACTTATATGTTAAGGATGTTTTTTTTTTGGGTGTGATAGGATTTTGAATTGGCCACCAAGATCGTGCGATTTAACGCCTCTAGATTATTTTCTTTGGGTTATGTTAAATCACAGGTTAACACCAACAAACCCAAGACTCTTGATGAACTTGAGACCAACATTTGTCGTGTTATTGGCGCCATACAGCCGGAAATGCTCCATCGAGACGTCGAAAATTGGCGTGATCGAATTGGCCAGTGCAAAAAAAGCCGTGGAAGCCATTTGAACGATATCTTGTTTAAATCATAAACGGTATGAAATATTCTTTCAAATTAAACCTTCAGATCCATTTTTGGTTTATTAGTTGTCATTTTTTTTTTTTTTAAGTTCTATCGTTCTTAATGGGAAACCCATCTCATGATCGGTTAAGGTACATAAGCCATTAGCCAGTCACGGCCAACATATGAATGAAATTATCTTCAAACAATAATTGTCATTAAACAATCTATCAATTGAATTCAAATACACGGTCATTTAAATCATTTATATGTGTTTTATTTTAAAAACAAATCATATCACACCAAAAAAACACCCTATATACGAGTATATATATTTATTTTATATTTTTATTAATCTGTCAATAATAGAGACTGCCTGCGGGAATGTTCGTGTATCACAAAATATGTGTGATGTCTGGATAAACAAAGTACGAGTGTTCTGCAGTCAAAAGATCAGAAATACAGTCAATGCTCTGAAAGGAAATAGATTTTTTCAGGTTGTTTTCATTAAGAGTAATTTGGATGATTCCATACTCCCAAGAGGGTTGACAGAACGTGAAGATTTCAACCTCGTCTTATTTCGAGCTATCGGAGTCAGGCACAGACATTTGAACAGTAGCGTGTGTAGCTTTAGAAAGCACTTGAAGACAACCCTTTTTGAGAAATCTAATCAATTTTTTTTATTATACGAGTAGAATACTGCACTCTATTTCAAGCCGAATGTGTTATCACATCGGAAGATTTACCAATGTTTCTTTGTAGATCGTCTTTCCTCGGTAAGTTTTTGACGGTTTTCTTACCAAATATGTTTTTCTACACATATGCAGAAGTGAAAAAGTTTCTAAACTAATGCCCGTAGTCACCATATTCGTATCCTTACACTCAACTTTTTTTTCTAATATTTTTAATCTGACAATAATTTTGGTTTCGAATCCCAAGTTAGAGCGCCCTTAGAAGAGTGTCTGTTCTCTTCTTCTTCCCAGTGTCATGTCAGGTCCCCCCAAGTTAGAGCGCCCTTAGAAGAGTGTCTGTTCTCTTCTTCTTCTTCCCAGTGTCATGTCAGGTCCCCCCAAGTTAGAGCTCCCTTAGAAGAGTGTCTGTTCTCTTCTTCTTCTTCCCAGTGTCATGTCAGGTCCCCCCAACGTTGAATATCACCTGAGAGTAAACATCTTTGTTCACGGCAGCCCCAACGCTCCTTATACCAGTCCAATCACGTATATTGCGGAGCCAGGAGATTTGCCTCCTGCCAACACCTCTTCGACCCTCTATTTTGTTCTTCTCTAAATGGCGCTATTTATTATTATTATTATTACGACCATATGGTTTTAAAAGTTGCTATACTGACAATTAGTAGAAGCTTAGTACGAATTAAAACAATAATTTTTCAAGTTCGAGTTCTGACCTAATTTCGTTTTCTTTGAGGATATTTTATTTCAGCCTACAAACTCCCTTAGCCCGTCCCAGTTTCAGTAAGAAATAAAGCATACTGCGAATATTTTATGGTGTATTTTTCCCTTTTGGTTCACCCGAAAGGTCTTATTTTTTTTCGTAACCTTCTCCCCTCCGCAGCAGCCAAGTTCAAGGGTCATTATCTCGGGGTCGGGAGTCGAATTCGGCTGAAATGAATTTTATCAAATATTCCGAGCGTTTTTTTCTCAATATTAACCGAGAAATATTAAATGAAAGTGTAGAAAAAAAAACCGAAAAGCCGCTTCCAGGGATTACTAGGTTGAGTGGAAAATTATGAATTCAGAAGGCTTTTACTGCCGCGACGGTTACACGAGGTACATTTTGAAAAGGAATACTTTTAGTGTAGCATCACGTCCCATCGGGTTGAGGAAGGTTCGGCAAAAAAGGCACAATGTATTAAGAATGCCCATTTGTGGCATTTGTTCAAACGGCGAGTACGAGACAGTCGATAAGAAATAAAAAAACAGCGACCAGCCTTCTTATTACTATATCATCGGCTTTCCGAGGAAACTCATTTGCAGGAAAGTGTTAATTTACAGGAGAAGTAAGCCATCAAGGTGCATTTGGGGTGGCTTACCTTCACAAGACGACACTAAAGAATTAATCATCACCATTATTATTACCACCGCCATGATCATCCTCCCGATTATCATAATCATTTTCATTACCACCACAATTATCATCGTCACCATCATCATCTCTATTATTATAATCATCATTATCATTGCCTTCGTCATCATCATCATCGTCACCATTATCATAATCATTATCATTACTACCGCCTTCATCATCATCCCGATTATCATGATCATCACTATCATAACCATCACCACAGTAATCACTTTCATTACCACCACCATCACTATTATCATAATCATCATTATCATTACATACGTCATCACCACCATTATCATAATCATCACTATCATTACCATCACCATCATTATCACCACTATCATAATCATTACCATCGTCATCAAAATATAGTTTAAGCAACATCATCATCACCCTTATCATAATCATCATTATCATTACCACCACCAGCATCATCATTATCATCCTCACCATCATCATACCTATTATCATAAGCATCATTATCATTACCACCACCGTCATCATCTTCATTGTCCCCATTATCATCCTCGTTACCATAATCATCATTATAATTACCACCGCCATCAACATTATCATCCTCGCCATCACATATTGCATTTTTTTACCATTCACACTTTTCTATAACCATGACTTTGGATTCCGCTATATTAATTCTCAAATCCAACAGAAAAAATACTAAAGATGAATATGATATTAAAAGCAAAACAATATACTTAATTTATTTTTCAAAATCTGAGCAATCACATCAACAATCATCATCATCATCATCGTATACGAATACGTGTATATAGCCTGATCACTGCAGTAGCGTATTGCCGCAATAGTGCAGTGGCACACCGTATAACTTCTAACATACGGTATAGTTAGATGTTTATTGACTTTCCCAGTTCACCGCTATTATTTATTTACGTCGTATTTTACTGTCCACGTTCAGTGCCACTGAAATCAGTTAGAAACTATTGTTAAACTCGCTCCGTCATCGGCATGCCTTAAAAACCGACTGAAAAAAAAATGTTAATTTAAAAAAAAAACACATGTTATATAATTGAAGGCAATTATGTAACATGTTTCAATCCCGGCTTTTCTTTTCTCTTTAACATCATTTGATTGATGATATCTCACTTTTATTTTTACTATTTATGTATAAAGCTCGTGAATTTTGTATAAGTAAAAAAATACTTGTTTTATTTACTTTTGTCTAGTTAGTTGAAAGATATTGCCAACTGGCAATAAGTTCGCCAAATTGTTTTTGCAATGAAAAGTTAAATAAATAAGTAAAAAATATAAATGTTTCCCCTCATTATAATTTTTTAATTGCTTAATATACGTGTACTTGCTTATGAGGAAAAAAAAAACAATACATATTCCAAAATCTCATCAAAAGAAAAATAACTTTATAACCATCGTCAAAAGTATATAGTCTTACGGGTAAAACACTTATGAAAAAGAAAAAAAGTCAATCTGTATCAAAATGTCGAGCGTTGTTTATGGGCGAATTCAAATTTCTTATACGCACAAAAAACTACGAAAATGTAAATTTTTTCCTCAACGTCCATGCACGAAAAATATTGCAAAGGTCGCACGCGGAATTAATGTACTTTTTACTGATTTGTCGTAAAGCTTTATGGATTCAGAGATCTAGAGAAAAAATTGATTAATTCGGTATTAATATTTATTGGGCTGGAAAAACAATACGCATAAATTTCCTCGTTTCTTGTGATATTGGTTAATATTTATCATCATTGAGTACACATCGCTAGCCCGAAACCACATATTATATTAAGAAGGAAAAATAAAATGTGTTTTTCAAAAAAATTAAGCTTTTTAGACGTAATAATAAAAAAAATTACACGAAATTGAAAAAAATCACCAAACTCGACTCCTCGTTCAACCTCTAATTAAATACTTTTTAGAATGCAAGCAAACGGTACGATTCAAACTGTTCACATTTTTAGAATGGGAGCAACCGATACGATTCAAACTGTTCACATTTTTAGAATGCGAGCAACCGATACGATTCAAACTGTTCACATTTTTAGAATGCGAGCAACCGATACGATTCAAACTGTTCACATTTTTAGAATGCGAGCAACCGATACGATTCAAACTGTTCACATTTTTAGAATGCGAGCAACCAATACGATTCAAACTGTTCACATTTTTAGAATGCGAGCAACCAATACGATTCAAACTGTTCACATTTTTAGAATATGAGCAACCAATACGATTCAAGCTGTTCATATTTTTAGAATGCGAGCAACAAATCAATGGCGTTTTGGTAAAGAGGTACAAGTCATCAATTACTTATTTGCCAGTTTGAAGTTTTGCAGCACTTGTATTCTTGAAATACAGACCTCATGTAAATTTTAAAGGTAAAATTTGAATACATCATTTATTTATGTATTCAAAGTTTACCTTTGAAATATACCTGAGGTCTGTATTTCAAGAATACAAGTGTTGCAAAACTTCAAACTGACAAATAAGTAATTGATGACTTGTACCTCTTTAACAAAACGCCATTGAAATACGACTGAAGCTGCTAAAAATATTGAATGAAAAAAATGCCCAAATTTAATTAATTCTCGACCAAGCTCTAATTTCATACCCTTTTTAGAATACGAGCAACCGATATGATTGAAGCTGTCAAACATATTAATATTAGCTCAGAAGTCGTACGAGGTGGGTGCCTTAGGGACCTGCAACATTTTTTCCAATGAGCTAATGCAATCTTTATTCAACCCAAAAATATACATAAACAAATTAACCAAAAATGGTACTGGTCTGGTTTAAAAGTTAATCTGGTAACAATAGTCATTTATGTTACTTACGGTAGTATTGCCAAGACGTATGGTGATGAACTACTAGTTACAGATTTATAATATAACGGGGAGCTCTACACCCTGTATGGCGAAGCTAGCGTAATAAAAGTTATAAAGATTATTAGACTGCGCTGGCTTGGGAACTTATATCGCATAACTCTTTGGTTGTGTACAGTAGAACCTGGCAGGTTTATTGCATTATGACAATATCTTCAAACCAACTTTAGTTAAAACCAAACTGGAATTCCCGTTGAAAAAAATTGGTGACCAACGGTAATTAAACCAGTAACCCTGGGGTTTGAAGACGTGCTTCTTACCAGCTACGCATTTCAATAACTAGCGTTTAAACTTTCATAAACAGAAAATGATAAAACATTCGGAATGATTAGTGCCAATATAGAAACCAGAATATAGTATTGTAGTTTATTTGATTGGCAATAAGTTTAACACTTAATTTCAAAGTGCTGTTCCTTTACATCATGGGCTCACTTCAGTTCATCGCGGGCTGTTACTTTTGAATGGGGGCTCGGATATTCATATTTTAAATATTTAAGAAAATGTTTTGAAAGAAAGCACATTAAACATGATAAAAGCCGAATAAATGAAATTTGAAATTCGTGCACTTAGAAGAATATAACTTGGGCTGATGTGTTGAGTAAGATAAATTCACGCACTTAGAAGAATACAACTTGGGCTTGTGTGTTGAGTAAGATAAATTCGTGCACTTAAAATAATACGACTTGGGCTGATGTGTTGAGTAAGATAAATTCGTGCACTTAAAATAATACGACTTGGGCTTATGTGTTGAGTAAGATAAAATCATGCACTTAGAAGAATACAACTTGGGCTGTGTTGAGTAAGATAAATTCGTGCACTTAAAATAATACGACTTGGGCTTATGTGTTGAGTAAGATAAAATCGTGCACTTAGAAGAATACAACTTGGGCTGATGTGTTGAGTAAGATAAATTCGTGCACTTAAAATAATACGACTTGGGCTTATGTATTGAGTAAGATAAAATCGTGCACTTAGAAGAATACAACTTGGGCTGATGTATTGCTGAGTAAGATAAAGAAAAACACGATGAGATGGTGCGGGCACGTAGAACGAATGAATGAAGGAAGACTACAGTGTAAATGTGAGTGGAAGATAAAGACCAAGGAAAGAATGGTTGGATCAAGTAAATTAATTGTATGAGAATGTGTACGAATGTTGAAGAGGCGAAAGATGTGTCGAAGTGCCGTGTATGAGAAGAAGGAAAGTCTGGCGTTCTCTCTTCTCTGCCTACCCCGATAGGAAGACAGCTCTATGGTCCGTATGGGTATATAGAGCTTTCTTATTAATGGGAGTTCCATAATTCCATAAAAAACAATTTTTTCATAAATTGTTTTTTTAAAGTACTTTTTAAATTTTACATATTAAATTACATATTAAACTAAATTTTACATATTAAATTATATATCTTACATATACAGGTTAAACCCGTTACATATTAACGGGTTTAACCTGTATATGAAGGATATATAAAATAAAAAAATAATGATTCTTTGAATAAATACGAGTACATTACAACCTGGCGGATTTATTGACAAGTGACAATCTCTTCCAACGACCTAGCTATTTAAATAAGCTTTAAGTGAAAATTAGACCGGCACTTGTTTAAATTGGGTATCAACGGGATCGAACCAGCAATCCCCGGATTTGAAGACAGACTACCAACTAAGCCACAGAGTGTATATTATAGACATTTTTTTTCGCTGGTTTTTATATGTTCCACGAATTTATTAGAGTTTAGCATATACTCGTATATTTACATTGAATATGCAAATAAAATAGTACAAAAAAAATAATAAGAAATGTCGTTTTTATTATACTACCTTGATCAAAAAGTTTTAGGACTTTATTCATAAAATCGAAAATACAAGTTTATTCATCAAAATCGTTATGGCCCCCTTCAAAGTACTCCCCATCGACTGCAACGCACTTACGACAGCGCTTGGTACAATCCTCGAAACACCGCTGGTACTCAATTTTCGGTATGTCCATCAAGGCCGTCTTCGATTTTTTCATGACATCCTCTGGGGTGCTGTAACACGTTCGGCGAAGCGGTTTTTTAAGTCGGTTGAACAGGAAAAAGTCGCAGGGAGCCAGATCAGGTGAATTCAAAGGATGCTGGATAGTAGCCGTGTTATTTTTGGTCAAAAACTCGTGGAAATCATGTCTTTCGCGATTTCAACGCGGTCCTTTTTTTGCATGAAATTGAGGAATTTTGGCACCAGTTTTGCAGCGACACGTCTGAGGCCCAAATCACTAACCAAAATGTCTTGAGCGGATCCATAAGCGATGTTCAAGTCCTCTGCCAGCTCTCTGATGGTCAATTTGCGGATTTCGGCCAACATTTCTTTGATTTTATCGATGTTTTCATCGGTTTTCGACTGCCACTGCGTTCGTCATCCTCGACCGACTCACGACCACTTCTGAAGCGTTCGTGCCACCAAAAAACACTTCTCCAACATTTCCAAGGTCTGCGGACCGTTAAATTCGTTTTTCAAACAAAATTTAATGCAAACTCGTTGATGCACAGTTGATGCCATTTTCAAACTTGAAAAAAATCGAAAACACGCACAAAGGTAGATGTACTCAGTACAGCGTAACTTTTACAAATATCAAGCTATGACGCTGAAATTCGAAGGGAAGTGTCAATGATAGATGTGGCAACCTAACAAAAAAAAAGAGTTCCAATCGGGTGACTGACAGCGCCACACGGTGGCCGGTCCTAAAACTTTTTGATCAAGGTAGTACATATTCTACGTAATTAAATTTAAATACAGGAAATTTATTGATGTTTGGTAGTAAAGTTTTTTAAACGATTTTTTTACTGATAATTTCAATATACTCGTACATAATAGAAACAAAAAGAGTTTTATTTCATGAATATTATTGTATAAAACAGTAAAAATAATCAAATGACGTGCAGAACGCTATTCCGTAATAAAATATCACATTAAAAGCATTTTTTCGTCAACGAGGCACTAAAACATATAATATATACTCGAACCGGACAGTATTAACATTTGCTAAGATGATAGTGTACATTCAGTATGCTAGTACCAATTTTTATGTATGTGAGTTAAACGTGGACGTGGAACAAGACTGAAATAAGCCGAATAAATGCTGAAAAAATGCGTGTACTTAGAAGAATCGTACTTGCTGCTGGACCTCGTAGTCGAGGATCCGATGCCGTGCCGTGGAGTTTTGTTTCTTTCTTCTTTTATCTCCTCTTTAAGCAAGGGAGCCGTTGCACACCAACAAACTCACAGGCTACACTGTTTTACTGGATGCGGTGGCACACCGAAGTGAAACGATCGGAGCACACCGGCACGTTTTTTTCCTTTCTTTTGAAAGAATAAACATGACCGAAGTCATAGGTATCTTTATACCACCGAATACTAGGTGGAAAAAATGCCTGTGTCATTCGAGGGGAGAAGCATAGCGCGGGGTTCGATCCGACGATCCGCGGCCATGCACCTTATACCAGAAGAATACATAAGATGACAGAATACGGAATAAAGGGATTAGGGATGAATGTGGAGTTAAGGCTGGTGTTTTAAGTAAGAAGAAGAAGAAAAGTACTCTGAGATGGTTTGGGCACGTGAAACGAATGAATGAAGACTGATAAAACAAACAGAGAGTGCAAATGTAAGTTGAAGGCGTGGTAGTGGAAGATCATGGAAAGTAGGAAATGTAAAAAGTCAGTGGAAAAATAGGAGCTGTATGAGAAAGTGCATGGATGTAGAAGAGGTGAAAGATATGTTACGATTTGAAAGGCTGGTGCTTTCTCCTCTCTGCCTATCCCGACAGGGAGACGGCGTGATGGTATTTATGTTTAAAAGACAAGGTGCTTGTCACATTTAGAGAATAGGTATTTTAGACGATCCGGGCTGCGAGTGTGGTTTGAATGATGATAATATAGATCATGTGTTTTTCAACAGTACTTTACGAGATAAGCTTAATTTACTGCGTCATTTCTTTGTCGTATCCAATGAATGATGTGTTTCTCCTTTCTACGAAAAAAATTCCACTTTAAGATCGATTGTTATTTTATTTTTCAAGTTTAATCAGTTGAGGCTTGGCACCCAGAGGTGGAACTGTCTAAGGTACATTTCCAGATGTACCGATGATAGGTCCAAGAGTGATGTAATGATCACATTTTTTGTATTTGGTCGATACACATCATGGGTTCCACCGTTGCACGTGCCCATGGTTTTATTGAATATCACCGTTGCACATTCCAATGGCCTTCTTGGGTATCATCGTTGCACGTGTCCATGGCATTCTTGACTATCACCGTTGCACGTGACCATGGCCTTCTTCGGTATCACTGTTTCACGTGTCCCTGGTGTTCTTCGATATCCCCGCTGCACGTGCGCCTGGCCTTCTTGGGTATCACCGTTGAATACGCCCATGGTATTCTTGGGTATCACAGTTGCACGTGCCCCAGGCCTTCTTGGGTATCACCATTTAATATACCCATAGTATTCTTGTGTAACCTTATTGGACGTGCCTCTGACCTTCTTAGTAATCAGCGTTGCACGTGCCTATTGTCTTCATGGGTCTCACCATTGCACGTGTCCGCGGTATTCTTGGGTATCAGTGTTGCATGCCAACAAAATAGTATTTCCCTGGTTTTATCTGTTTGTATCGGCCATGTCGTGATTGTGTCGTAAATTAACTCATTTAGAATTTTATACATATAAAGTTAATGTTTATTATTAAATTAAATAGTTTTGTGTCAGGAATCGTGTTCCCATAACGATTATTGTTAAAACGAAATGAGCAATTGCCCGCACAATCAGCGACACGACACGACACAAACAGGGCACATTGCTAACTTGCGTGCTGACAAGTCTTTTTATTCCAAATATTCGCATTTATAATATTAAATAATATGCAACGTATTGTATTGTATTGTATGTCGCATATCGTGTTGTGTAAATATAACTGTTTGTTTTTAGTCAATTATTTAAAGTGGATATGGAATTCTTAACAATATTTCACAAAATACTAAATAACTTTTATAGCCTGCTGTTTCAATTTATAACGAATATATAGTCTTATCTAGAGATGTCGTATCGTATAACATTTAATTAATTAAAGGAAAATTTTATACAGCGCCGTTTATTTATTTAATTTATTTATTTATTTTACACATGACAAGAAATATATATCATTTGTGAAAAAACAACAGGTAATTTAATTTGGACACAAAATTTTAATGGATCTGGGTTTATTGCCTTTCATTTGTCGTGTCCCCAGTAAACTAGGCTTTTTCCTGTATCTCACTGAGGACATATTGCATGAAAAAATAAATCGATACTTCTTTCCGATTTTTGATAATATAAAAAAAAACCGTTGCACAATCTCATCAGCCTGACAAACAGTGACACTCAATTACATATGTATACATCACGCGAAATCAAACTCATCACACTTCATAACTCCAGACAAGCCTAAAACATTCACCCTACAATGCACCGCACATAAAGGTTTTCCAAGGTTCTCCAAGGTTTTCCAAGGTTTCCAACCTAATAAAGGTTTTCCAAGGTTCATTTAACTGTCCCGCGATTCTAGAAGCACTAAGTTTATATGTACCCAATAAATATAGCCGTGCAAGGAATCACCCTCTGTTCTACATACCAACTTATAGGACGAATATCATGGCTAAACACTCAGTCACGCGTGGTATAGAGATACTGAACCAACTGAATGACACGGTTGATATATTCTCGGTACCAACTAGCAGTATGAGAAGAATCCTGGCTGATATTATTCCTAACGAATAAGCTAACGCTAGAAGCAGACACTCTTTGTGTAACAGGAGAAATCCGTGCAAAGTGGATAAAAAAAAAAAATCATAAAAATAAAAAAATTAAAAAACAAAAATATATTGTAAGTATAAAACAACAAAAACACCATACTCAAGAGTTCACACACACCTCTTTCACAAGTCATTCCTTTTGCAAGCGCAAGAGGAATGACTTGAACAAACTCTTCCCAGGGGCGTTTTAACTCGGGAATCGGACCCCTTATTATTATTAAACAAATTCCATTATATAGTACAATATGATTTGCCGAGCCTATTAACATTTGAAAATTACTTCCAATCAACTTGAAATGGCTTTATATGAGAGAAAAAAAAAACAGTCTAGGACCAAACTATCATGAATAAAAAATAAACCCTCTAGATTAGAAGCCAAACACTTGAACAATTATGAATATGGTCATGAATATTTCCTCACCCTCTTTTTTAGAACAAACATAATACAATGGTTCTCTATACTTAAAATTTCATTCATTCATTCACTCATATAGTATTATACTTACTCATATGGTTTTTATAAAAATTGAACGATTCAACAAATGGTGAATGCAAATAAATGAAATCAAATCAAGAAAAAATGTTTTCAAACCCGATTTATAGTATATGGGTTTTTAGCGTGTGCCCTAGTAGGACGTGCTGATGATGATGTTGTTGACATCTCTGTATTCGCTTTAGTCGAATTCTGTGTTCCTTTTCGTTCGGCGTCATCAATTTAGCGGGATGCTTTATTTGATACGTCGTGATGATTTTGATTTGTTTTGTATTTAAAATAAAATACGTCGATTCAGGAATGCGAAAAAGTGAGAGTGAATAATCGATAAATAGTAAACAGCGATGAATGGTCAAGTGAATAATAACAAGTGCCCTTTATTCATCGATAAGTAGGTATATATAGAATTTCAGAACGGGGCGCGTGAATGCGTCCGCGGTATATCTCGATCTCACTCCTGCGCGTGCTGAGGTGGTCGCAGACGCTGCGGATAATACAGTGGGTAGGATATTTATTGTCGAAACGGCGAGACGGCGTGATATGTTCTCTTTCTACCGTGGAATGCGATGTAAAAATTATTAGCGTGTAAACAGTATTGACGTTCTGGTATGTGACATTTGTACATATCCAGAGGTTGATTCATCGGTCGTTGACCCTGCATGTTGACAATATTTAGGGACGTGGGTATTCCCTACAAATGCAAAGAAATGAAATCAAATCAAGAAATAATGTTTTCAAACCCGATTTATAGTATATGGGTTCAATAAGATATATTATTTATAGTTAAGGCATTAACACTGTGGAGGTTTAAAGCTACTGTCATTTGTTTTATCATATGTTACACTGTTCATTCCACTTTTTGTAACGGTATAACCCTACCGGTTTCAAAGCTTTCACCTCATCATCAAGGGAATACAAACAAGGTTCAATAAGAGTTTAAATGGAACAATCAAGTGTCCACAATGATTCCCTATTCTATGTTATGCAGATCAACGTTTGACGAATCGTTGGAACAGTTAGTTACTCGATGACTAAGATATTTTTTCAGCGTCTTTCCAATCATGGATTAGCACTACGCTCAAACAGAGATTGTCTATTGGCCTTTTCAGTTCACCGCTCCTCTTTTTTTACGTCGTCCTTAACTGTCAATGCAGTGAGACTCTGGAATCAGTTACAAACCAATATAAGACTCGCTCCGTCCTTGGCATGCTTTAAGACGCGACTGAAAAAACTCTTAATTTCTAGTCAGTAAAATAACGTGTTTCATTCCTGATTTTTTTTTTCCTTTCCTCTCCACCATCCCTTCCTTTCCTTTCGACTGATGATATCTCACTTTACATGAAAAATAATGTTCGGGTGACTGTCCGTCTTTGTGGGGTTCGTGGGCATATGCTAACGTATGTGTTTATGGATTTCGTGGGGATGGATAGTCATTTGAATAATTTATGCGACAACGTAACTTGTTTCTTTTACTTTTGTCCGGTTGGTTGGAAGAGAGAAAGGCCTGGCAATAAGCCCGCCAGATTGTATTTGCAATAAAACTGTTAAATAAATAAATAAGATAGAACAATGACGTTGCTGTGGGCTTGGAGGCAGGTCGCATAAATATTACAATACTTGAATAAGCTCGAGACAGTCACGATAAGAATTGATCATTTTATATGGTACTAAAGTTAATTCCCTTCTGTCAATGTTGTCAAGCTTAAGAGCTTCATTGCCATTAAACAATATCAGAATTGTCTTGAAATCTTACAAACAAATATGGATATGAAATAATCGCAATATTTGACAATATTTGTCTGATGTATGTGAGTGAAACATGAATTTGAAGAAATACTGAAAAAAACACTGAATAAATGTTATAGAAATGCGTGCACTTAGAAGAGTACATGGGATGACAATTTATGACAATACGGAACAAAGTTATTGGGAATGAATGTGAATTTAAGGCTGATGTGTTAAATAAGATGAAGATGAGCACTCTGAGATGGTTTGGGCACGTGGAACGAATGAATGAGAAAGACTGAGTAAATTAATTTGTAGTAGAAATATTAGTGGCAGGCGTGGTAGAGGAATACAAAGAAAAGTATGGTTGGATCAAGTGAATGCTATTTTGAAAGACGGAAAAGAATGAAGTAAAAGAAATCGTAGGAGCTATATGAGGTGTATGGATGTGAAAAATGCAAAATATGTATCATATATCGAGATAAAAAGTCTGACGCTCTCTCCTCTTGGCCTACCCCATGAGAGAAAACGCGTAATGATACGTATGTATGTATATGGTATATGACAGAAGGGGCATGGAGAGATGCATGTTAGGATATACTAAAAGAGACCGTAAACGAAACACCTGGATTCGCAATATAACAAAGGTAGAAGACGTTATAAAGGTGTGCAAAAGAATGAAGTGGCAATGGGCCGGACACGTAGCCAGAATGTCAGACTCCCGATGGAGATCCGAAATAATCCAATGGTATCCAAGAGGCATAAAGAGGCCTAGAAGAAGATCGAAGGTACGCTGGATGGACGAAATCAGGAAGCATGGCAGCATCACGTGGCATCGGCGAGCAAAGGACCGAACTGTTTGGAGTCAACTTGGGGAGACCTTCATCCAGCAGTGGATCGACCCTGGTTGACAATGATGATGATGATGATGATATGGTATATGCTGATTGTGTTATACTCCTTTCACCTTATATCTCGAGACCCTTTGAAAGATGCATAGATACATACCATCACAGCATTTTACTGCCGAATAGGATAGAGAATATAGCGTCAGACTTTCATATCTCGACACACATTGTATGTATCTTATGCATTCATACAGTTTCTCGTACAACTCTTATTTTACTTTCTTGGTTTCCTTCTTCAAAATATCATTCACTTGATCCAACCATCTTTCCTAGGTCTTCCTCTAACACGCCTTCACATTTGTGTCGACGCTTTTCAAACCATGGTATGTCCACATTATGACATTTATGAGATAAATATACCAAAATGTAGCTTATATGTAGTCCTGGATAACTATACATCTTTCAAAATAAGATATCTCATCGTGCAATCAATGCAAAATGGTGATTGAAATAAGAGTTTTTTTCAAACTCAGATATGTCCACGAGGTTGATTTTATCAAAGTCAAACATGTCTATTTAGACCAATCAGAGACCACCATCATTCAAGATGGCCGATCAGTCGTAGCGTAGTCGTACTGTCAACAACAATCAAACTCGGGTATGTCCATGCGGTGTTGTATCAAAAACACGCATTTTCAATGGGCCTTTTTCAAAAGTGGGTATGTCCAAATCGAAATATGCTTTATTTTTTCTACTGGCTTGAATTTCTAGGAATTTTTGTTTTGAAAACACAATGTCATCTATAAAGCAATTCATAAAAAGACACATCATTTTTATATATTAGGTCCTTACATATGAAATTGGCGTTTTGTTTGGGAGGAACATAAAGTTGATTTTTTTTTAATATAATATATTTATTTAATCAAAGTATGTACCATTGCTATCTATGCACTTTTGCCATCTCATAGGTAGTTCATCGATCCCTTTACTAAAAAAACCATTCGGACGGGAATCAATAAAATCTTTGAAGTCGGTTTGGACTGCCCCATCGGAGTTGAATTTTTTCCCTTGCAAGAAGTTATCCAAATTTCGAAAAAAATAGTAATCTGTTGGGGCAAGGTCCGGAGAGTACGGTGGATGTCTTAGACATTCCAATTGAAGCTCTTCTAATTTGGTAGCCGTCTGTTGTGCAGTGTGTGGTCTAGCGTTATCATGAAGCAGCAGTGGCCTAGAGCGATAAACCAGCCTCGGTTGTTTAGCAGCTAGCTTTTCCATCATGGTTTGCAGTTGCTGACAATAGACATCTGCCGTAATCGTCTGGCCAGATTTAAGAAAGCTGTAGTGAACGACACCAGCACTAGTCCACCAAACGCTCACAAGTAACTTTTTTGGAGTCAATTTTCGCTTGGGGCATGGTTTGGCTGGTTCGGCAGGGTTCAGCCATTGCGATGAGCGCTTCCGATTATCATACAGGATCCACTTTTCATCACAGGTAATGATTCGATTCAAAATCCCTTCATTATTGTGCCGGTTGAGTAATGCAACGCAGCAGTCAACGCGCGTTTGTTGATTTGCTTCACTCAATTCGAGAGGTACCCACCTTTCAAGCTTTTTCACCTTCCCAATTTGCTTCAAGTGGATTAAAACAGTTTTATCACTAACACCGCAGCCTGCAGCTAACTCGGACGTGGTTTGCGATGGATCCGCTTCCACAATAGCCTTCAATTCTTCATTATCAACTTTCTCCACGGGGCTTGTTCTGCAGGTCGAAATTTCCAGAACGAAAACGTTGGAACCAAAAACGCACTGTGTTTTCTTTTGCGGCACCGTCGCCATACACATCATTAATCCTTCGAGCCGTTTCTGCAGCACTGGTGCCACGGTGGAACTCGTACTCGTAAATAACGCGATATTTCAAGTTTTCCATTTTGTAAACTGAGTGACGCAAAGAAAAAAAAAATTGAGGAAAAAACAAATGAATTATAATTTTCGAAACACAAATACTTGAGTAAATAGCTGTATAAATTTTAATTTGGAATTCCTAACCAAAGAGAAGATATTTGAGATCAAAGTTGCCAGTACGGCAAAACGCCAATTTCATATGTAAGGACCTAATATATAGATTTCTGTGATCAGGGACAAAATACAGTTTTGCTCGGTTTGAACTTGCGTGGACATACCTGGGTTTGAAAAGCGTCGACACATTTGCAATATACATAAGTCTTTCTTCAATCATTCGTTTTACATGCCCACACCATCTCAGGGTATTCTTCTTTATCTGACTCAACACAATGTACTTCATCTTACTCAACACATATATTATACTTAGGTGAAACGCAAAAAAATAAACGTATGAAATGGTGATAGAAAATATCGTTTTTAATTCATGAAAGAGAGATTTATCTAATAAATTGCGGAAATACGTAATTGATAATAGAATAGATAAGAAACTTAGACTAGAGTTCATAGACCGGCAATCCTGAAGGCTTATTATCATACCAATAGGTCGACCTTTATACTATTTGTTATAAAATATTACTAGAACGTGAAGCGAATTTCCACAATGCTATTGAATCTACATGTGCCAACCACTGCACACATTTCTACAGCAGGACTATATATTTCTCTGTTTTGGATTATATATTTTTCTTTGAAAGATGGATGGGCACATTGTGGGGGCTTGAGGCCTGATGAAAGCAGTTGCCGAGCATTACATGACAGTGCGGAACTGGTTTGCTGCTGCGGTCCATTGACACAGATCAGTGCCCCGATGCCGGCACGCCGCGGTTCTTAATGCGTCTTCACGTCATATTTAGCCTCCGGGGCATCTCAGGCGGTTTCGCCTGCTCCGCCCTCGCTAACGGCGAATGGTGAATACACGCACTCATGGGAACTATCACAAACTGTTCCTTGAAAGCAAGCTAATACTTAAAATAGTCTTCCAAGATATTCGTTAAACGTGTTAAAACTCTTTGATATAGAACAACTCGAGGAAATTTTGTATCTTGAAAGCGTGTTCACATTGGATGGTCGCGTAACAAGACTGCACAGGCTGGACAATTAATATGGGGATTGTATGGATTTTCATATCACTTTGATTACTTAGATATGTAGAGTGAAGAAGTTGTTCTTGCCATGATGAAATGAGTCAATTGTATGGATTTGCTGTGTTATTGCGTTGGTTCTTCGGCTTTATTGCATTGGTTGGTTCATCTTGTTCTAGTTTGTTACTATTGTATGACACTGGTTACATGTTAAATTATATTTTTTATTTTATAGTAATTTTCTTTACCATAAAGATCATTTGACAGTTAAAATATAATAAAAAAATGATGCGATATAGAAAAAAGAGTAGCAATATATTGAATAGTGGGTCCACCAATGAATTTTCAAGGACAGGAATATTTCAAGACAAGCTAAGCTGGCTGCTCATAATAGAACCTTAGAGCCCTCTGAAATGGTTTGGGTATGTATTATAAAATGAATGAACGAAGAAAGACTAACAAAAAGAAAATAACACTTTATTAATATAAATAACGTAATATAAACAAAACATTAAGGACAATACTTTGCCTCTGGAGTTGAGTAACCCTGCATCAACATGTAGGAAGGTTTTAATTCTGCAAAGCAACTTGCATCTCGTTCTACTAATGAGGCCATGTGTTTTCTATATCTCAATATCTATCCATAAAATGCCCACAAAATGATAAAAAAATCCAATATTTGTTCTATGTATGCGTTATTCTACTAAAAACAAATCTGAGTTCTTTACCTCTATAAAATAAGTCTTCGACAATTACGTAAGTCTGCTTGGTGAAGTTTGGTAATATTTTGTGGTATACATACATAACATATATTGAACTTAAATGTACATATAGTTATTAAATAATTTTAAAACAATGACTGTAATTTATTATTACTACTGCTTTTTGTATCTTCGTGTTAGTTTAAGATAAAGTTGTATTATTTGTCAATAATTTTAAGTACTTGTATAACCTGTCACATGTTCATTTGTATATAAAGACACTGTTGTGTCGTTAATTAAGTAAATAAATAAATAAAAACAAATATAAATTGCAAATATGAGAGAAAGGCGTGGCAGAGAAAGACCAACCAAAGGCCGCGGGTTGGTCATGCCTGTTCTAGGGTATTGTCCAAATTAGGAATCAGAAATCAGGAGATTATCGATTAAAGGTTGATTTGTTTACAAAAATATTTGCTAGGCGGCAGTAATATGTTATTTTTTGGAAGAGGTATCCGTCACGGGAAACACAGAACTGGGACTAGTTAGTCGACCACGTTATAACACGGAATCGGGATACAAAGTCTAGTTCAAGGGTCGGCAAACTACCGCCCGCGGGTCAAATCTGGCCCGATGCCTATATTAATCCGGCCCGCGAGCTAATAATAACCAAATACATTTTTTATATTTTTTATGTGTTTGTTATGTTAAATTGTATTTGTACTAAATTGTATTGTTTTATTCAGTACATAGTTAGTTTAAGTTTATTTTAATACTGTAATTAAATTATTTTGTCATGAACAAAATGTTTATTTCAAGAAAATATTAGTTCACTATTAACAGATGATAATTTGCAATCAATTTTGATGTTAGGAAGTTTTAACTTCGAACCCCAGTTTGATGAAATTGTTATGGCCTTTTGCAACGAAAACACTTTTAGAATTTCAACTGTGTAGTTTTATTTGTATGAAGGTTGAATTACATTGATGTATAATATTAACAGTATTACATAAATAGTAATAGCTATGATCTTTACATAGAAGTGGCTTTAAGAATAGTGATGACTGCCTCAAATATGGCGTCCTATTTAAAACAAAGATAGCTATACCACGACTCTTGATAGATTAGAGAGGAATGTATCGGGTATGTTATCCTTGCCCTTAAGGTCAAATCGATATCAGTGATTTATCTCTCGTCGCAGCTTCTCCATTTAGTGATATCTAATCTTTATTGAATTTGGGCAGACGAGATGATAAACTTAAACATAATACATTGAAGTTAAATTGACACTAATGTGATAACGCTAATATTTATAGGATCTAGTACATGGTAAGCATCGATAAGTTTGACATGGGTTTACATAACTTATAATATTTATTTGAATGTGGATAAGAACATCGATAAGATAACATTGGTTTTGGTGTTTATATCGTGTTACAGATAGTGCTAATATTTATAGGTTCTTAGATAAGTGGTACATTGGTTGCATAATATATTGGGGGTGAATGAGAGTATAGATAAGATTAACATGCGCTGGGCAGTAGACACATGACAACATGTTTTCTCAGAAAAAGCAATTACATTAATCTCATTAGTTGAGCTTATTATAATATTATTATGTTACATTTGTTGTTCCATAATAGGAACCTTTTGTCTGTTTCTATAATACCTTCATTAATAAATGTAAATATTTCATTCGTTTTTTTGAAAGTGTGTATAAATATGATAACCGCCTACTGAAAAATGTAAAACCTGTTTTTTTTTTGCTAAATAAATATCCTCGAGTTTGCTTCCTGGCCCGTCGAGCCTAAAATTTTAACGATCTGGCCCTTAGCGAAAAAAGTTTGCCGACCCCTAGTCTAGTTAATCGACCACTTTGCGTAGGATTCTTCTGCATGAATCTGATCTTTGGACTAAAAGAAACAAACGGCTGAGGTTTGTGTTGACAGCAGATCAATTTAATGGATAATAAGGTGTAGCAGTTTACATTTATCACATAATAACATTTCATATATTCTTTATGGAAATTCCATTATATTGTTGGATTCATGGTGTATGTGAATAACAAAAAATACCACGATAAAACCTTGTTCATCACCTTTAGCGGTCTCAACGTTCGCGGTGTTGTAATCGTTTGATTTAAATCAATGGAAAGATTTTGAAGTCATGGAGAATAGCCACTAGCACTACTTATACTAAAAATAAATTAAAACATCTTCGACAAAAATGTAGAGAAAAACGATAACAAACAAATTGATAATCATGTGAAATACCATAGTCAGGTGGGCTTGCAAGCAACGTGCAGCTAGTCAGGTTACAAGTTGCTTGTAGGCCCACCTGGCAAAATATCTTATTGCTATATTCTGGTCGAGCTGATTTCCAAATTTCTAGACTCCAGTCTATTTCCAATGCAGCTGCTAAACTGACATAAGTTGGTATAAATATTGTCAATAGGTCAGTGGACGTTTGAACAACATCTTCAAAAGTAATCTCCCAACATCCTTAAAGCGAAGGGTCTACAACCAGTGTATTCTCCCAGTATTTACGTATGGCTGCGAGACATGGACGCTCACAGTAAAGAACACACAAAAGCTCCAGAAAGGGGCATGGAGAGATGCATGTTGGGATATACCAAAAAAGACCGTAAACGAAACACTTGGATTCGTAATATGACAAAGATAGAAGATGTTATAAAGGTGTGCAAAAAAAATTAAGTGGCAATGGGCAGGACACGTAGCCAGAATGTCAGACTCCCGATGGACATCCGAAATAATCCAATGGTACCCAAGAGGCATAAAGAGGCCCAGAAGAAGACCGAAGGTACGCTGGATAGATGAAATCAGGAAGCATGGCAGCATTACATGGCATCAACGAGCAAAAACCGAACTATTTGGAGTCAACTTGGGGAGACCTTCACCAGCAGTGGATAGACCCTGGTTGATAATGATGATGATGATGATTCCATATGAAAAAAATATATGAACTGGTGGGTAATTAATTTCAGCATATCAGAAATTTATATTGAAACGTGAACTAATCATAGTATAAATAGGCCAAAGCCCGTACGACGGTTGTCGCTAAAGAAAGAATACGAGAATTGAATTTTGAATACAAGAGAGCGAGAGAAGAATACTTGGATCCTCTCCGAAAGTAATTCGAAATTTGAACCTCGGTGGGTCCGTGATACTGAACGAATTTTAAATACTTAGCTAAAAAATTTTGAACTGGTGTAAAAGGGGACGATGTATAAATGATATATACTCGTATAAACAAATTCTACATTTATGAATATATATTTTCATAAATGTAGAATTTGTTTTACTTCCGTGAATATTTCACGGGCTGCAACTAGTTGTATTTAAACGTGAACCTTTTTCGCCTATTTTAATATGTTTCTGTTATTTATTCCAAATAGATTTTTTAGTTCTAATTGTTTTATTCAATATGTTTCCGTGTTCAGTGTTCCGCTCTTCAAAAATGTTTTTCTCTTATGGTACTCGTATATGTTACCAAGGTACGCTGGATAGATAAAATCAAGAAGCATGGCAGCATCACATGGCACCAACGAGCAAAAAACCTAACTATTTGGAGTCAACTTGGGGAGACCTTCATCCAGCAGTGGATTGACCCTGGTTGACAATGATGATGAAATATTGTCATTGTAGTCTACTCTTAAAAAGTCTACACTGACTACAAGTGTTGCGAACGGTCGGATTTCAATATTTGTCTCTTTGTATTCAAGTCCGATATGGGATGTCTTCATTGTATCTTTCGAATCTGTGTCTGAGAGATGTTGCTTCGGAGATTAATTATTCATCTAATCAATTTATTGTTTCGAATCGATTCAACGATGCGAGATCTTGTGGCGTGAAATGGTAGGCGAACTAACGCTTACATTATCGAAGAACTGAAAATCATCGACAGATTGCTGACAATATGCCTTCGACGAGACCTCCGATTCTTTGAGCACATGCTCCTGACAAAGGAGACAGTTTAGAGAAGTTTGTGGTTATTGGAGACATGAAAGGACGACACAAAGAGGAAGAATCCCAATGCGTTGGACTGACCAAGTAAGAGACGCAACTGGATTACTCTAAACAACTGCCCATCGAGCCGCGGAGTGCAAGTATGGATGGAGATTAGTCGTCGGGGACTATCATGGGAGTCACGGTTCTCAGTCATGAGCTACATGACGGAATGAAGGTTATAACTTCTAGAGTTTAACAGTATTTACAAAAAAGAAGCGCAAAAAATGAAGAGCACTTATAATGACAATTTATTTAGCGCCATTTAGAGAGTAAACTCTCTTTGAGGGCACTCTACCTCGAAATTTGAAACCACTACTATTGATAGAAAAAAAAAACAGAAGCGTGAGACTCTCGCGCGGTAGAAGTGAAACTTCTTAGCTCCTAGGAAAAGTTGATTTTATGCATTGTTTTTTTTTCCATATGCTAACATTTTTTTTAAGGGTTAGGAAATGGTTATATGGAATTTAATTCAAGAACATATCTCTTAATTAAATAAAAAATATAATTTTTGAATAATAAATACACTTAATAATATTAATTATTATTAATAATAAATAATTATTCATATTAAAATAATTAACAATAATTTATTAATAAATAAAATATTTAATAATAATATAATACACCGTTTCACTTTTCGTGACGTTCAGGCCAATTTGCCCTACCGCGCCTATAGAAGTTTCACTTCAAAAAGTGAACTGCAGAAACCAAAAAAACATGCAATTTTGGAATGAAAACAAGATGTAACAGCGCTTCTTATTTAAAGTATGCAACTTTAACACTTGGTTGTAGCCATTGCCTGTATTGTATGGCACTTATTATCTGGTATCTACGAAAAATTGGCTTCCATTCACCTCTCAGTTCATAAACCTGTCAATTAACGGGACAAAGACTGACTAGAAGTGAGTCAGACGCGCGTCTGGCATGACGCGGCAAGTGTGAGTGGTGCCCGTAGTGTGTGACCTGTAAGCGGTTTAAAATAATGCGGAAGAACGGATGTATGTTATGAGTGAGTGTACACAACACGTGGTGAGAACACTGCGCGCCTCTAATCCGGACTACCCATTTAACATCCCGTCACCAGTCGCCACCCTCGCTCGCTCTTTGGATTCGTTACGAGACTGTCGTACTGTTATTATTAGGCTCGGTCTGTTATTATTAGAATAGACGCAGAACACATTCACCTGATTACGGACCGGAAAAGAATTTGTCTGGTAACAACACTTGCAGGCGTGGGATTAGACTCACACACTAGTATTGATACATTTTCACATGTGTAGTAATATTGGCAAAACGTGCCATGACGAATCACGAGTTCCCTGTCTACTCCAGCGGTTCTAAATCCGAAAGGTCAATTAATGACGCTAAAGACAATGTTGCCTTTTAACAGCGTATTTTAATAAGTTCTAATATGTTGAAGGCTACCCATTTATTCTAAGCCATGTCTATACCATAAACCAGAGGTTGGCAAACTGCGGGCCGAATCTGGCCCGATGCCTATTTTAATCCGGTCCGCGAGCTAATAATAACCAATCTCATTTTTAATCAGTTTTATGGGTTTGTTGTGTTAAATTGGTTAAGTTAACACTTGCCTTACTGTGCTAAAAAAAATCCGCAAACCACGGTGCTGGACGCTAAGCGTCCAGTAAAAAATGTATATTTTTAATTAAAATTATGCAAAATCTGCTAGGTTATATTTTGTAATTAGCTATAAAAATAATTTTATTATGTATTAAAACGTCGAATAATCAAATAAAATATAAGTCCTGGTCACTCGCTATCCATCACAGGGTGGCAAGTGTTAAAGTGTATATGTATAATATTGTTTTATTTAGTACATAGTTATTTGAAGTTTTTTATAATACTTTAATTAAATCAAATTATTTTATCTTGAACAAAAAAATTATTTTGAGAAAATATTCGTATCACAAAAAAAAATGTAAATGTTCAAAAACGAAGTACGTAAACTCGCAATACAGGTCAGCATTAGTAGATGACCATCTGCAATCAATTTTGATTGTAAATGGTCATCTGCTAAGTACTCATACTAACTTCGGAGTAATAACTTCGAACCCCAGTTTGATGAAATGTTATCTCAGAAAAAGCAATTAGATTCATCTCATTAGTAGAGCTTTTTATTATTATGTTACATTTGTTGTTCAATAATACGAAAACTACGCATGTTTCTATAATACCTTAATTAGAAATGTAAATGTTTCATTCGTTTCTTCGTAAGTGTCAGCAAATTGAGCATAAATATTACAACCGGTTAATAATAAAAAAAAAACTGTTTTTTTGCTATATAAGTAGAATTGCCTATATAAATACAATCGAGTTTGCTTCCTGACCCGCCAAGCCTAAAATGTTTACGATCTGGACCTTACAGAAAAAAATTTGCCGACCCCTGCCGTAAACCATCAAATATGCAACGTATTTTCAATAAGAGGCAACATACTAGGCGTATCCAGAAAGTAAGTGTACTGAGGCTCTCACGACCGGATGGATTTTATTTTCGACATGTTGGCTACACGTCCGTGTAGCCTGACCCTTCCCCTCCGCAAAGAGACCAATTCGAGGTCAGTACGTTGAGAAGTGTCGACGCGACAACACGTTTCGTGAAACATGTCAATCCAATCTCCCGCCAAGTGCGAAATAAATAATGCCGAGCAAGAGATTTTGAGACGCTGCAAACTCCATGGAGATGAATTTCTCCGCTCCATCGTTACTGGAGATGAAACTTGGGTTGCACACTACACGCCTGAAACCAAAAGGCAGTCTCAACAGTGGCGTCACACATCTTCACCCTCCGCCAAAAAGTTCAAAACCACAATTTCAGCCAAGAAAATCATGGCATCCGTGTTTTGGGACTGTCAAGGCATAATTTTAATTGAATATATGCCTCAAGGGGAGACCATCAACTCTGCAAGATACTGTGAGACCCTAAAAAAATTGCGGAGGGCGATTCAGAACAAGAGGAGAGGCATGCTGACAAAGGGAGTCTGCCTGTTGCACGACAATGCCAGACGGAACTGCTCGCCTCGTTTAAATGGGATGTCCTGAACCATCCAGCGCATTTCCCTGACCTAGAACCTTCAGATTACTATCTCTTTACCTCCCTGAAGCTGCACATGGGTGGAAAAAGGTTTTCAACCGACGAGGAGGTAAAGGAGGAGGTGGAGAAGTGGACGGAGGGGTTGGCGGGAAACTATTTCGAGGAAGGGATTAAAAAGTTGATACCCCGCTACACCACCTGCATTGAGAGGAATGGCGACTATGTCGAAAAATAGCTTACATATGTACTACGGTAACCACGTAATTTTTTTGTTTAAATAAAAAAAATTGTAACCTACAAAAATTCAGTACACTTAGTTTATGGATATGCCTCGTACATTGCCCTATCATTAGCAATAATCAGATCGTACCCATAACATGACGACTCGATGTTCAGACAAACCAGCGTGTTTTGTGAGTTTTGTACAATATATTCCCACAATCACATTTAATGCTACTTTCACTCAATAAACACCATCTATGCATGTTCACTTTACATTAGTGTCTTCTACACGTAGTCGATCCAGCGATAAAGATGCCAGAAGAATAAACTTGAATCACGCTTGTTATCACTGTGTTAAAAGAAAATAACAAGTAGAAATTACAGAATAAAAAACAGTTTGTCCAAACTTTGAGTATACTAAAAATATAAATTCACGAGTAACAAACAATGTATGATACATTCGACATATTTACGTAATTGGTAACTTGATATCGTAATTTGGGGCTTAACTCGCAATCCGCTCTCCATATCTCCCTGCCACCCTTAACGGCCGGCCTTTATATGGCCTTAATGTCAAAGCTTGTGAAAGGAAAAGTAAATGCGATATATGGGCGAGTAATGAAAGATTAGAATATTAAAAGATTAGAAAGAATTTCCTTAGTTAATGAATAAATTAAGTTTTCAGAAACTTTACATTATATAATAATTCAGTTCATATACCTATATATTATTTATAGTTAAGGCATTAACATTAACTACGAAAGTACGATCATATGTTATATATTATTGTAACTTCATACCAGCAGGCATTGAACTGGTTGAATGTTAGAAATAGACGCCAAATTCACATACTGTCTCTATTGTATAATATCCTTAATATTCCCGCCGCCCCTCTTAACTTGCCGAAAATTTTCAGCGTCTTTCTAATCACGGATTAGTGCTACGCTCAAACAGAGATTGCCTATTGGCCTTTCCAGTTCACCGCTCCCCTTTTTTACGTCGTCCTTCGTACCGGTTTCAAAGCTTTCACCTCATCATCAGGGGAGCACAAACAAGGTTCAATAAGAGTTTAAATGGTGCAATCAAGTGTCCACACTGATTCCCCATTATATGTTATGCAGATCTACGTTTGACGAATCGTTGGAATAGTTGGTTACTCGATGACTAAGATATTTTTCTCAGCGTCTTTCCAATCATGGATTAGCGCTACGCTCAAACAGAGATTTTATATTGGCCTTTCCAGTTCACCGCTCCTCTTTTTTTACATCGTCCTTTACTGTCAATACAGTGAGACTCTGGAATCAGTTACAAACCAATATAAGACTCGCTCCGTCCTTGGCATGCTTTAAGAAGCGACTGAAAAAACTTTTAATTTCTAGTCAGTAAAATAACGTGTTTCATTCCTGATTTTTCTTTTCCTTTCCTCTCCACCATCCCTTCTTTTCATTTTGATTGATGATATCTCACTTTATATGAAAAATAATGTTCGAGTGATTGCCCGTCTTTGTGGGGTTCGTGAGCATATGCTCACGTATGTGTTTATGGATTTCGTGGGGATGGATAGTCATTTGAATGATTTATGCGACCACGTAACTTGCTTCATTTACTATTGTCTGGTTGGTTGGAAGAGATTGCCGCCTGGCAATAAGCCCGCCAGATTGTATTTGCAATAAAAGTGTTAAATAAATATAAAAAAAATAACATTGTGGAGGTTTAAAGAATTGTAATTTGTTTTATCAAACACTGTTTAATCCACTTTTTGTAACGGTATAACCCTACCAGGGGAGTCTTGTTTGTGCTCCCTGATGATGAAGTGAAAGCCTTGAAACCGGTAGGGTTATACCGTTACAAAAAGTGGAATAAACAGTGTTTGATAAAATCAATTACATTGTCTTTAAACCTCCACAACGTTAATGCCTTAACTAAAAATAATATATTAAAACATAAATAAATAATACAGATTCGCGAGTTTTTATTGTATCGCAAACTAATTTATTTGACAGTCCGAGTGTTTTCCAGTTGCTAGTAGTCTCCGGCCCGACAGACGGCACTGAAGGAAGCGGAGGAAGGAGTGAGGACAGGGAGCGAGAAGAGGGAAGATGAGTGAAAAGAGAACTGGGTCAAATGTTTCCGTGAATAAGAAGCGGTAGACTGTGTGATGTTGCGGTGCGGATATCAAACGTGACATAAAGTGTGCGGTGACATTTATCGGCGAGGAAGGAAACACGTGTATACTCGTAACGTGCGAGTCGATGCCCCATATGTTGACATTTTGTAGGTTTGTGTATAAGCAGCCTAATAATTGAGATTTCTCTACTTACGGGAGTGCACTTGACTATCCTACAAGGTATCTTCTTGGTATGTAGATATGCTATCTTCTTAACCTTTCCCTTCCTGTGCTAAAAAAATCGCGCGTTCCGGTGCTGTGTATTCAATACACATTTAAAAATGAGCGATTTAAAATCGAAAAAATAAGAATATTCATAGCCAATCGCTTAAATTAATTAAAATTGAAATCAAAAGTGATAATAATTTAAATTTAATTGCTGAAAACATGAAAAAACATCGGCCGACGTTCACAAAACGGACGCAGAGACCACATCGTATGAACGCCCGCGAGCTACTGAGACGGAACACTAACACTGTGTATGTTATACCTAGAAGGAAGAAACAACTGCGAACTGAGATTCTATTTATTGCGTTCCCATATACCAAAGAAGAGTGACACGTGAATAGCGTCGCTTCCTCACCTATAGCGCTTTTTTAGAATGAATATACCTACGTCACACGTTTGATTGTATTGGTGAATTTATTCCCGATTTTCACAAAATAACATATCTCTGATGTGGCCGATAAGTGCTAATTATTATTAATATTATTATTTTTCATTCAATGCGTAAATGTATTACGGAGGAATACCTAAAATCTGAAACCAGTCTTTATTATATTTATAGAGATATTAAAGTTTTTAGATGCAATGTATACTATAATTCGGAAATTCTAGGATGAGTCCTGTGACAGTTCACAAATTTGCCCCAATACAACCTTGTAACGATGTTCAGTAATTTTTATTATTTATCAACTTTAATATAAGCCTCAATTCTAATAAATAGCAAGTTATTTAGGTAATTACATTATATAAGGTTGTATTGGGGCAAATTTGTGAGCTGTCACAGGACTCATCCTAGAATTTCCGAACTATAGTTACACATGACAGGACCGGAAGGGTTAAAGTGAGGTGGGATGTGAGGGTCTCTTCTGATATATTTAAGTTACCGGCGGGAGTTACATCTTATTCAACTGTGTTGGAAAATACTATATATGTTTTATATTCCTGACAACAGTTCAAGATACAGAAATATTGACCTATTTAGACTGGCAATAAGTATAACTAACCTGTCAAGTGATTTTTCTTTGTATCACAGACAGTCGCATTAAAATAGGGCATCGGATATTGACATCTTCAAAATCTCCGAATTTTTTTTCAAAGAAAGTATTTTGATATATTATTTATAGTTAAGACATTACCTTGAACGGTACTGATATAGAGAAAGTGAAAAAAATTAAATACCTCGGAAGTATCCTAGTAGAAGACCTCGACCCAGAAACCGAATTCAAGTGCAGAATTGAATCATCTCGTGCGGCTTTTAATAAAATGAGAAGCGTATTCTGCGATGATAATCTATACTTGAAACTTCGACAACGGTTAGTCAAATGCTACGTTTGGTCAGTGTTAGTCAAATGCTACACATGGACCCTCAAAGTTGGTAGATGGTAGTATGAAAAACGGTTACTCAAATGCTACACATGGAGCGGAATCATGGACCGTCAAAGTTGGTAGTATAAACCGACTGGAAGCATTCGAAATGTGGATACACCGGAGAATGCTACGGATACCCTGGATGGATATAGTCAGCAACACAAGGGTTCTTCAAAGAGCCAAAGTTGATAGAGAGTTGCTGACTAATATTATAATCCAAAAGGTGTCCTACTTGGGTTATGTACTTAGATGAGCAAAGTACAAATTACTGCACCTGATCATCCAAGGCACAATAGAGGTTCGAAGAGGTGTTGGCAGGAGGCAAATCTCCTGGCTCCGCAATATACGTGATTTGATAAGGGGCGTTGGAGATCTTTTTCGGGCTGCCGGGGACAAAGATGTCTACTCTCAGATGATAGTTAACGTTGGGGGGACCTGAAATGACACTGGGAAGAAGAAGAAGAAGCAAAATGTATGATTGCGTATGGTCGTTACACTTATACACTAAACTACGCCTAAAGTAAAATGTGTTACTGTTATATATTGGAAAATCCACGAAGGTTTCTTTGTAGTTCGTCTTTCCTTAGTAAGTTTTCTGTAGTTTTGTTACCAATTATGTTTTTCTGAACAAATGCAAATCCGGGGAAGTACGAGTACATGATTTAATGGCCGCAACCACCACCTTCCTATCCTTACACTTTACTTGTAATATTTTTAATCTTTCAATAATAGTGGATCGTAGTTCCGAATTTGCTCTCTTGACGACTTTTTTTCCGTTGACAGATTTAATTTAAATATTTATATAATAATATTTCTAAGTCACGATATATTATACCTGCGATGTCGAAAGGCGTTGAGGACACCTTTCTGATGGTGGATCTAATAAAAGCATATTTTAAAAGCGGAATCACATAAATTGTATTCAGCGAATTCTATTAAACACGGGGTCAAACATAAGTGATGTGCATTTAGATGGAATATATAAATGAATTTCCTTGAACTTTTTTTCAATAAAAACATGTTTTCTCGATATTATTCGAAAAGAACTTGTGTATCGGCCGACATTATTTTGCATAATATGCATCGATCTTGCTGCATAAATCGACAGATGAGAATTTCAAAGTCGAGACATGATTTTGCAATTCATAGTGACCCGGTAAACGGGTTTATCAATTCTGCATCGTAATTCTATGAATCTAGATTAGAGAATATCTTAGATGGAAGTGTTCCGAATGCGAGATATTGAACGGCGTGGAGCGATACGAAACAAAGTCAGAGGGGCATTAAAATATGTATATTCGAATCAAACAGTATGGAATTGTAGTAACTTGAGGAATTCTGATATATAACTAGGTAGTATTTTCTGAGATGATGGAATAGTAAAGAGGGATATCGAAAGGTGAATAGCGATAGGAAACAAAATCGATGGAACGCTAAAAAATACATATACTCGAACCAGATAGTATCAACATTTGTTAAAATATTATTCTTCAGCTGAATCATATTTGATCAGCGGCGGTCGGTCTAGAGGTGCGCTGGTACGCTGAACCGGAGAAATAATTCGCAATAATTAAATGATATATTCGCAAACATGACTTCCAAAAATGTTAAATATTTGTAAAGATTAAATATGTATAAGAAAATTAAAAAAATTAATCATTTCAAATTGACCGGCCAAGTTTGCCAATACTACCGGAGCGATCTCCAATACGCACCGGACGGAAACGCAAAATCATATATAGTAGGGCAGACAGAGTACAGTAAACCGTTAGACAGCGATATTTCATATTCGCTCGGCGTTTCGAGGTGCGTTGGTGCTCAGCGCAACAGCGCACCTCGGGACCGGCCGCCGTTGTTTTTGATAAATAGGATTGAATTGTGGTCGTGGAAAAATACTGCCAGGAGCCGAATAAATGTTGTCGAGAAGACTACACGGGATAATAATGTATGACATAATAAGGATTTACGTGATGAGGGATGAACGTGGAGGTATGACTGATATATTAATGTATGACATAATAAGGATATACGTGATGAGGGATGAACGTGGAGGTATGACTGATATATTAATGTATGACATAATAAGGATATACGTGATGAGGGATGAACGTGGAGGTATGACTGATATATTAATGTATGACATAATAAGGATATACGTGATGAGGGATGAACGTGGAGGTATGACTGATATATTAATGTATGACATAATAAGGATATACGTGATGAGGGATGAACGTGGAGGTATGACTGATATATTAATGTATGACATAATAAGGATATACGTGATGAGGGATGAACGTGGAGGTATGACTGATATATTCATTAGAATTAACAAGAGCAATGTGCGATGGTTTCGGCATGTAGAAAAAACGAAAGAAAAAATACTAGTTAAACAAATTTACAGTGAAAATGTGAATTGATGACGTACAAGAGAAAGATCAAGGAAAGTAAGATTGGATCAAGCGAATGACATATTGAAAGGAGATTTAAAAAGTATGTAGAGGAAGCGAAATATGTTTTTTTTTATTCTGGGAGAGTTGTGATGGGGTTGCCGTGCCTTCACACACAGCACAGTTAATTTGTTCCAGTGGGAGCTGGCTTGCACTGGAACTATTATTCCCGGGGTGTTCCTTTTAAGTGTTCTCCTGTGCGTCTGTGATGCGGGAGTGCAGGGATAGGTAGGATTGCGTCTGAGTACGACTTCTTTGCATGCACCCAAAAATCATGTGCATTCTAAAATTTGGTGTGTTTTTGATAGGCGTATGAAGTACATTGTGAGGTCTATTGATTTCTTCGAAATAACCCAGTAGTATACCGAATTATGAAGTACTTACATGGTAGATACTTATAATCAGGTCTCACATATTAACAATAGATGAGTGTTTATGGCAAAAGTACTGAGTAATTATTCAATAATCGGTAAAAAAAACTTTGCCTATTAGTGTGTCCTCAGTAACATATAGACAGTAATATTTAGCCTTTTTGTGTGTCCTCAGTAACATATATTTTGCAACAATTTAGGTATTTTTAATATAAGTATATATATAGTATTCGCCAGAATATCACAACAATATTTAGAAATAGCTTCTAACTTTGTGCTCTCCTTTATTAATATAAATAACGTAATATAAACAAAACATTAAGGACAATACTTTGCCTCTGGAGTTGAGTAACCCTGCATCAACATGTAGGAAGGTTTTAATTCTGCAAAGCAACTTGCATCTCGTTCTACTAATGAGGCCATGTGTTTTCTATATCTCAATATCTATCCATAAAATTCCCACAAAATTCTCAAAAAATCCAATATTTGTTCTATGTATGCGTTATTCCACTAAAAACAAATCTGAGTTCTTTACCTCTATAAAATAAGTCTTCAACAATTACGTAAGTCTGCTTGGTCAAGTTTAGTAATATTTTGTGGTATACATACATACGAGTAACATATATTAAACTTAAATATACATATAATTATTAAATAATTTTAAAACAATGACTGTAATTTATTATTACTACTGCTTTTTGTATCTTCATGTTAGTTTAAGATAAAGTTTTGTATTTTCTGTCAATAATTTTAAGTACTTGTATAACCTGTCACATGTTCATTTGTATATAAAGACACTGTTGTGTCGTTGATTATATATATAATGAAAAATAAAAAAAACCGAGATTACTGGGGACACGACAAATAAAAGGCAACAAACCCAGATCCATATAAAATGAGTATCCAATTTAAATTGCCTGTTTTTTGTTTCCATAAATAATGTATTCATACAATTCCTTATCATGTAAATGAATAACTACATAGTTATACTACACAAAACACTACAATCTAGAATAAACATTCTGACAGCAGATATATTAAATTTACATTATTATTGTTAAGTTCTTGTTGATAAGACGGTGCATCAGTCCATTATCGAGATGTGTTGGATTTTCAACACTTTGGAAATACATTTTGAATACTTAATCAACACATAAACCATATTTCATTGCTTCTACAAAAAACCTGTTTGTTAATCTAAAGTGGGTTATATAAACGATGACTTGAGCAGACAACTCGGAATTTATACATATTGTGATTTCTAAGGAAATGCGCAATTTTAGTGTATTATTATTTTTGAAGTGAAACTCCAATAGGCGCGGTAGGGCGAATTGACCTGAACGTAACGAAAAGTGAAACGAAGCATTATATTATTAAATATTTTATTTATTAATAAATTATTATTTTAAAAATAAAAAAATAATATTTCTTGTTAAATATTATTTTTATATTAATATATCATATTTAATAATTATTAATTTTATTTTACATTCAATTATTTTATTTTATTTAACTTTTAATTTATAATTCATATATAATTATAATAATATTTATATGTTATTATAATATTAATAATTATATTACTATTGTATTATAATTAATCATTATATAATTAATTAATAATATAATATAATAATATTATAAATTATATAATAAAAATAATGTAATAATAAATAAATAATAATTTAAAAATATAATTTAATAATTAATAACATTAAATTAATAACAATATTCAATATTAAAAAATATTAATTTAATATTATTAAGTGTATTATATTATTATTAAAATCATTATTTATTATTAAAGTAATTATTTTTTATAATAAAAAAAAAATATATTTTAATTAAGAGAGATTTTCTCGAATTAAATTCCACATAACCATTTCATAATCCTAAAAAAATCGTTAACAAATGGAAAAAAAGCAATGCATAAAATCTTTTCCTAGGAGCTAAGAAGTTTCACTTCTACTGCGCGAGAGTCTCACGTATCTGTTTTATTTATTTACATGAAAATTAATTTTATAAATACATAATTTATAAAAAAAAAAGATAAACAAAAAAAAAATAACGTTTAATTTAAAGCACTCAATGAACGAGTATATAGATCTGAGTTTGTTGCTTTAATTTGTCGTGTCCCTAATAGAGTAGGCTATTGCCTGTATCTTAGTGAGAACATATAAAAACGGAAAAAAATTGTTGATGCTTTTTACCAATTGTTTGTTAAATACCTCTGTCACAAACTCTCAAAAAATTATATGTATGTACCACGTGATCCAATAACTATACTTGAGAAAATGTAGCATGGTCCCTGTAACAGTTCACAAATTTGCCCCAATGCAACCTTGTAACGACGTTCAGTAATTTTAATTATTTTACCAACTTTAATATAAGCCTCGATTCTAATAAATAGCAAGTTATTTAGGTAAACATTACATAACAATAATGACAAAGTAATACATCTTGTTACAAATTTGCAAAAATGTGGCAGTTTGTTAAAATTAAATAATATTTGGTGACGCTTGTCAAAAGTCACTACGTTAGTCTGCATTGGCTAGGGATGGGGTATACGATAATTGGATTTTCGTTTTTTTTATACCTAAAATTAAATGTTCGTAATTAGTATTAATTCGATAGATACAAATATAGATACAAATCATACAATACATTAGGAAGTCAGTATAATGAAAATTAGGAATTAAAATGTCAGTTTAGAGAAAAACAATTTTACGATTTATAAAAAAACAATTCAATTTGTAAAAAAAGTGATTTTATCCCATCCCTTTGAGACATGACATTTCAAATGTCACAGGGACCATCCTAAATTTATTCAAGTATAGTATGATATACTTCATCATTTTAGATAAATCAAAAGTCCATCTCACAATGTCCCGTATACAATCATAAAAAACATACCACATCGAGTTCACACCATTTTTTAGAAGTTTCTCCTTCTGCAACCCCAAGTATTCAAACTCCCGTCGTAATAACAACCACGGTCCGATACAACGCCTGATTTTTTCACACCCTTTTGAATTGAATTGAATTCGGTATCTGATTGTATGGGATGAGGGTCAGAAATTAGATATTTTTACAGATGACAGATATTATTCCCTTTGGGAAAAGATGTTTTAGCTCTAGGGATGGTGAAAATTTGATCATTTGTCATAAGTGTCATAGATCTTGAATGAGTTTGCATTTTATTTGGATAGTGCCAGAGAATGGATTTGAAGTGCAAGTTAGCTACATTAAGTGCCCACTAGCCCTGAAAAGTTCCACTGTGGGATACAGCGCAGGAAATTTATTATTTTTTTAAACTTATTTTTTAGGAATCCTAAATTATGTGCCTTTGTGTGAAAGTGCAGCGCCCCCAAACCGATATGCGGTAGGAAACTACAGTACCCGGCGGTAAGTAATATACATCGGGCTTAAGAAAGAGACTGTCGGCCATAATCGGCTAGCTTCGGCTTTGTAGAGCGTTGTCTCTGTCATTCATACACGTGTTCCGTCTGGATTTGTCAGTCATTATGGCCGTCATCGTGTGACAGAGATGACGCTCTACAAAGCCGAAGTTAGCCGATTATGTCCGAAAGTCTCTTTCTTAAGCCCGATGTGTATTACTTACCGCCGAGTACTTGTACCGACTGATATAACGCGGAATATATCCCTTTAGGAATATTTTTATGGAACACGTTTCGAATTACACGAAAGAATACCCGTTTTTTTATTTCTCAACATGCAAAAGGACAAATTGCCTTGCATAGTCATCTCCGATGGCACCAACGTCAAGTAACCTGAAGTCCCACTTTATATTGTGCCCTTTATGATACTCGTCACGGGAAATTGGGCATTCATACAAAATAAAGGACGCATTTATGAGGTGCATGGCCGCGCGATAACTCACTGGACTTCCTTACGGAAGATCGTCAGTTCGAACCCCGCACTGTGCTACTCCCCTCGAATGACACAGACATTTTTTCCACCTAGTATTCGGAGGTATAAGGATACCTATGACTTCAGTCATATCTATTATTTAAAAGTAATGGGGAAAAACACGATAGTCTGTTCCGATCATCTCATTTCGGTGTGCCATTGGATCCAGTACAATGGTGTGGCTGGTGAGTTTGCTGGTATGCAACGGGTCACTCACTTAAAAAAAAACTCCACAGTACAGCTTCGCTTTCAAATGACGACATACTAAGAGTGGAAATATCTAATAATCTAAGATTTTTAGAAAAAATATACGTGATTGGACTGGTATAAGGAGCGTCGGGGATCTTTTTCGGGCTGCCGGGGACAAAGATACTGCGTCTCAGGTGATAATCAACCTACGAAAGTACGACCATATAACTTCATACCAGAAGGCATTGAACTAGTTGAATGTTAGAAATAGACGCCAAATTCACATACTGTCTCTATTGTATAATATCCTTAACTGTCCCGTCACACCCTCTTATCTCGCCGAAAATTTTCAGCTTCTTTCCAATCATGGATTAGCGCTACGCTCAAACAAAGATTGTTTATTGGCATTTCCAGTTTACCGCTCCTCTTTCTTTACGTCGTCCTTTACTGTCAATGCAGTGAGACTCTGGAATCAGTTACAAACCAATATTAGACTCGCTCCGTCCTTGGCATGCTTTAAGAAGCGATTGAAAAAATTCTTAATTTCTCGTCAGTAAAATAACGTGTTTCATTCCTGATTTTTCTTTTCCTTTCCTCTCCACCATCCCTTCCTTTCCTTTTGATTGATGATATCTCACTTTATATGAAAAATAATGTTCGGGTGATTGTCCGTCTTTGTGGGGTCCGTGGGCATGTGCTTACGCATGTGTTTATGGATTTCGTGGGGATGGACAGTCATCTGAATGATTTATGCGACCATGTAACTTGCTTCATATACTCTTGTCTCGTTGGTTGGAAGAGATTGCCGCCTGGCAATAAGCCCGCCAGATTGTATTGCAATAAAAGTGTTACATAAATAAATAAATAAAAAATAGTCAACGTTAGGGGGACCTGACATGACACTGGGAAGAAGAACAAATCATTTTGTATTTTCTACTTTCCCAACTGACGTTTCAGAATATTAACAAAATTAACGGTGTAATGAAATACAGTACTTGTGCAATTCCCCCGAGGCCTCAGCTCTTCGAAGGTTCGAGTATTTTCTAAACCGCAATATCCGATTGAGGTCGGAGATTTCTCATTCAAATTACTCCAAACAATGGAAGAAAAATCGCCATCTCTACAGATAGTGTCGGAACCAGGTCTGCACTTGCGAAATAGTCGAAAGAATGGGAGGGAGGTGAGGAAGCACTAGATGAGAGCACGGAGCAGGAAATACCTTCTGAAACTGGCACAACCATCTGACTTCATAGGCAATAAATACATTAACACAACTAGACAGTGATAATAATGAGAAATTGAGAAATATTTCGCCTCCTAATGGCAAAAGTGTAAAATAATGCTAAGTTATCCATTGTTTAATCTTATATGGTTTATTTCCACAAAGTTTAATAAAAGAAGACGACCTCCGTGGTCCAGTTGGTAAGATCCTTTTCTTCAGCCCGAAGATTGTGAATTCGATGAAGATTAAAAAAAAAAGGATTCCAGTTCAGGCCTATTTAATATCTTTCTGATTGGTTGTAAAAGATTTCCACATTGCAGTAAGTCATTTTTCCCTTCAGGCCTATTTAACATATTTCTGGTTGATTGGGAAAGATTACCACATTACAATAAGCCCATATAACCAGTGACGAGTATAAAATAAGGCACAATACAAAGTGGGCGATCTGGGTGCGTGACGTTGGTACCACCGGAGATGACGATGTAAGCCAATTACATGCTCGTAGTGATAGGCATATCCTGTTGTATATAGGGCAAGAAGCTTCAGTACCTACAGCTTCTCTGCGTAGTTTTTCTCTATTGGGTCCCTGATAACTAACAACAGGTCTATGTCATTTTCTCTATTGGGTCCTTGATAACTAGCAACAGGTCCATGTCATTTTCTCTATTGAGTCCCTGATACCTAGCAACAGGTTCATGTCATTTTCTCTATTGGGTCCCTGATAACTAGCAATACGTCCATATAATTTGGTTGGAACTTTCCGTTGTACTACTACATACAACAAAAATCTAACACAATACATGAAGAAAAATTATTAATTTGTTTCTTATTATTTCATAACTTTTTGATGAAATGATAAACAAAATTTAAATGATGGTTGATCTTACAGAAATAATTTCATGTCTACAATTGGGTCTAATCTAGAGCATGAGAGATGTTTTGGGTCTAATTTAGAGCTCGAGAGATGTTTTGGGTCTAATCTAGAGCATGAGAGATGTTTTGGGTCTAATCTAGAGCATGAGAGATGTTTTGGGTCTAATCTAGAGCTTGAGAGATGTTTTGGGTCTAATCTAGAGCTTGATATATGTTTTGGATCTAATCTATAGCATGAGAGATGTTTTTGTCTAATCTAGAGCATGAGAGATGTTTTGGGTCTAATCTAGAGCATGAGAGATGTATTAGGTCTAATCTAGAGCATGAGAGATGTTTTGGGTCTAATCTATAGCATGAGAGATGTTTTGTGTCTAATCTAGAGCATGAGAAATGTTTTGAGTCTAATCTAGAGCATGAAAGATGTTTCGTGTCTAATCTAGAGCATGAGAGATGTTTTGAGTCTAATCTAGAGCATGAGAGATGTTTTGTAAAACAGAACAGACAGAGTGAAACAGATTTAAGTTGTATTTAAATGGAAAAGTTAGATAAAATTTAACGAAAAGGGTAATCTCTATAGGGTCGTTCCACAAGACACCTTTTGACTATTGGGATAACAGGTGTGTTGTGTTACAAAATGGTTTATATTTCAGAATTATTAAACATATTTGTAAACTTAACTTCACATACATCCCTTATCCCTTCATACCGTATTCTCTTGTACATTAAATATAATACAATTACATCAAGAGCGATTGATTTTAACTTAAAATAAAGTGCTGAAAAGCGCCGCCACTTCATTAATTCAGACGGATCAAATTACGAAAATAAGATCAAAATCAGGACGTCAAGAGTTCGTACGAGTATATTCCATATGTAGATTTTGAATGATGAATCTCGTATGTTTATTTTAAATGCTGAAAATATGTGCGCCTTTTTTCTTGCGCCTTTTTTTATTTCTTTCTTCGTAATATATTTTTTTTATTTCGCTTCAGACTCTGCAATTTAAATTCCCGCGCTTCGCGTATTTTATCGTGTATTTGTCATAATTTTACCCGAGCAAGTGAGATGTGAGTTATGCGAAAGCGCAGAACAAACAAGCGATAAACAATTCAGAAAGCGTTAGACCAGAAATTGGATTTGATATTTGTACGTGAATTTGGTGAAGCACTGATTTAAGGCGGGATGAAGTGAGGAAAAGCGGCCACATTTGATATTTTACAATTGCGTGGCCCCTGCATAAATTCACCATACATACTAATGAAGAGCGTGGTCCAGAGACAACATTGTCTTCGGTACCAGTGATCGAGCCTTCGTGTTAAGAAGTAGGCAAGTATCTTACAGTTTACCACTGTACGTGTTGGTAATACTACCGCATATAAACGGGCAACAACACTAGTGCAAAAGTCTAGCGAGTGTACACGAAAGTAAGTATTGTTACCAGGCGAACTATTTTACTAGACTGGGCGCCTTTTTATTTTTTGGTAACATTCTTTTTCTTAACAAGGCCAAGAAGGTCCACTTTTTATGACTACTTCAAAGATTAAAAATGTGTTATTCTTTAAGACATCCGAGCCCTTTGTCACAATTTGTCTTACCCCAAGTTGAATAAATCCTCAAGGGTGAAATATCGGCGGTTGTAGACATTGCTAAAACACAATTCGCACAAGTATATATCAAAACGGTCACCTTTGAGACCGTTTTAATAAGTCGATGAAACTAAAGTGAGAGATCAAACAATACTTGAAATAGTTCAATACAAGACCAGATGTACATACTCGTACATATTATATAAACAAACTTGGAACCTTTCCTTTCCTGTGCCAAAAAAATCTGCACGTTCCGGTGCTGTGCATTCAATACACATCAATACACATGTAAAAATGAGCGATTTAAAATCGGAAAACTAAGAATATTCATAGCTAATCGCTTAAATTAATCAAATTTGAAGTCAAAAGTGAAAATAATTTAAATTTAATTGCTGAACACATGAAAAAAACATCGCTCGACGTTCACAAAACGGGCGAAGAGACCACCTCAAATGGATGCCCGAGAGCTACTGAAGCGAGAGAAGCGAGCGAACAGAGATTCTATTTCTTGCGTTCCCATATACCGAAGTAGAGCGAGAGTGAGACGTGAATAGCATAGCTTCCTCACCCATAGCGGTTTTTTAGAATGAATATACCTACGTCACACACTGGCACACGTTTGATTGTATTGGTGAATTTATTCCCGATTTACACAAAATATCTCTGATGTGGCCGATAAGTGCTAATTATTATTATTATTATGATATTTTTTCATTCAATGCGTAAATGTATTACGGAGGAATACCTAAAATCTGAACCCAGTATTTATTATATTTATAGAGATATTAAAGTTTTTAGAAGCAATGTGTACTAGTTACACATCACAGGGAAGGAAGGGTTAAAGGCTGGCATGGGCCAGGATCAACCTAGGGAGAGATGGAGACAGGTGGTGCGCCGAGTTCGAGACATTGCAGAGGGCCACAACCCTTAGCATTGAACACCCAATATAGAAAAGATTTGTAATACATATTTTGACGAGATAGGCAAATCGTGTATTAGATAAGAAGAAAAGCGTGGTGGGATGGTGAAATAATAAATGGCAAAAGGTTGACAGAATAATTCGTGGTTCAGAAACAACAAAAGCGTGGTCAAGGAACAACTAAAAATGTTATAATATGAGGTGATATTTTATTCCGTAATAATACCACATACCATAAGTCATATATGAGTATTTATTGTGTAGTATTTACGAAAGTATTTCATAAAATTTATGGAAATTACTTTAGATTTAAGTAAAAAATATTATATCAAAAGTAAGATTCATTGCGGATTTTCGACATTAAGTAGAGGGAAGGTCTCGATTCATTCCGAGAAAAGGCGTAAAATTTAAAGTAGAGGCTGGGTTAAGCAGGTTTTATCGCTGCAGACAAGGGGAGAGAGTTCAGCCACCCTGCGGGAGGCTGCTGGGGGCGACTATTAGCCTGTCTGATCCGCCGTGGTAGGGGTCCACACTCTGGTGGTGGGACGAGTGTACGACTAAAAATAACCGAAGGAAATTAACGTTGAGAAATCAGGCACGCTTCGAAATACCGATTAAATAAATTGACCTTAGAATATGTTTTTAAGTTTATTTATTCAACACTTTTATCCATTTAATAATAATAAAGTAACGTCTCATAATGGGATGTATCCATCCAATGGGATGTAATAATAGTAAAATAACGTCTCATAATGGGATGTATCCATCCAATGGGATGTAATAATAATAAAATAACGTCTCATAATGGGATGTATCCATTCAATGGGATGTAATAATAATAAAATAACGTCTCATAATGGGATGTATCTGTAGGGAATACCGACGTCCCTAAATATTGTCAACACGCACGGTCAACGACCGACGAATCAACCTTTGAATATGTACAAAGTTCGCATACCAGAACATCAATATGGTTTACACGCAAATAATATTTACGTTGCATTCCACGGTAGAAAGAGAACGCATCGCGTTGTCTCACCGTTTCGCCGATAAATATTCTACCCACTACATTGTTCGCAACGTCTGCAAACGCCTCGGCACGCACAGGAGTGAGATAAAGATATACTGCGGACGCATTCACGCGCCCCGTTCTGAAATTGTATATATACCTACTTATCGATGAATAAAGATCATTTATTATTATTCACTTGACCATTCATCGTTGTTTACTATTCATCGATTATTCACTCTCACTTCCCGCATTCCTGAATCGACGTATTTTATTTTAAATACAAAACAAATCATAATCATCACGACGTATCAGTAAAGCATACCGCTAAATATCCATCCAATGGGATGTAATAATAATAAAATAACGTCTCATAATGGGATGTATCCATTGTATCTTTCGAATCTCAATCTGAGAGTCTTTCCTTCAGAGAGGAATAGAACTTTCGGGTCGATCTCTTCTTCATCGAATAAATTGACTGTTCCAAATCGATTTAATAGCTATAATAGTGACAAGACTTTTGCTGTTGCTGTTCCTGTGGCGTGAAATGGTCTCCTTTTATGCTATTATTAATTTTAATAGCTTAAAATGCCAATAGATATGGGTGACGTGTGTAGCTTTAGGTAGAACTTAAAGACAATACTTTTTAGGAGTCTTATCAAAATTTATGACTACACTGAAAGCCGAATGTGTTACTATCACATATCGAATGATCTAGATAATTTCTTTGTAGTTCGTCATCTCTTGGTAAGTTTTTTGCGAATGTTTTAACCACTAATTACTTTGTAATATTTTTAATCTATAAATTGATGGGTTCGAATATTAAGGAAAGTCTGTTCTCTAAATGTGTGTAAACGCCCTTAAGGAGAGTGCTCTCTAAACTTGTGTAAACGCCCTTAAGGAGAGTGCTCTCTAAACTTGTGTAAACGCCCTTAAGGAGAGTGCTCTCTAAACTTATGTAAACGCCCTTAAGGAGAGTGCTCTCTAAACTTGTGTAAACGCCCTTAAGGAGAGTGCTCTCTAAACGTGTGTAAACGCTCTTAAGGAGAGTCTGCTCTCTTAACGTGTGGAAACGCCCTTTTATTAATATTTTAATATTGTTCTCAAAAGATTACAAGTATTTATACAATCACCTGAACGAATGGACACGTGCGTGCTAAATAATTAGTATTAAAATAATTAGTTGTAAGAATTGTTATCTAGTTATCAGTAGTATGCAGGTGTTAAGTCTTTCCAAGAAATTTAACATTAAGATTATTAAAAATAAAATGAGACGTAAGATATTGAAATTAAGTAAGTTAAAGTACAATATATAAATTAGATTAGTTCTTAAGATATAACTCGTAGGTATTATAGCCTTTGGCAAATGTTTCTATTAAACTCGTAGATTACTTTATTAAATAATCACCATTTCAACAACAATCATTTCAGTTTGAAAAATACTACAAATGATAATGGATACAACAACTATCATATATTGTTAACTAAGACAATGTTATTTACCAAGTCAAATGACACTACAATACGCAAAGCATTGAACATTTTCAGTTGCATAAGGTCTTTTTCAGTATTGTACCGCGTGGTTTGACTTATGATGACGATGCCTCATACTTACATATTGTACATTTTACTATATTCGGTATTGTGGATGCAATGCAAATATATATTGGCTCAGACGGCGCAGACGTCAAGACCGCAACCAGCAGAATTTATATAGCTCATACTAGCTACAAATCAGAATGCGATATATACTCGTAAGTAGACATAGGGTGTCCCAAAAATGTATACACACTATTACACCGCGCCGTTTACTTGAACTTGATGCAGAACTTGTCATACCACGGATTCACGAGGAGTTAAGGGATGAAGAGGACTTTTATTTCTAGCAAGATGGTGCACCTTCCCACTACCATCGTGATGTGAGAGATTATCTTTATGAAAATTTGCCGAACAGATGGAATAGACGTATATATAGTATTGAATCCCCCCACTCCCCGTGCTCCCCAGAACTCATACTAATGAACTTATTTATAGAGATGCATCAAAAATTAAGTTTATGGATCAAAACCGGCAATAGTTGATCAATTGAGAGCAGACATTGAAAGATAATGCGCCCAAATACTAAATCAAATGAGACATTATAACGACGCCACATTAACAGCAGTGCGTGGACCAGAACGGCCATCAATTTAAGTCTGTTTTTTTGATTTGGAATTTTATAATAATAATAATAATAATAAATTTTATTATGTTTAAACTCTCGTCAGGGGCGTTCTAACCCAAGATTCGAACCCATTTTTATTAGTAGATTTAAATTATTACAAAATAAATATAATACATACATATATTATATATATTACACATATGTGTATACACATAAGTTGAATGTAAGGATAGGAAAGAAGTGGCTGCGACCATTAGATAATCTACTTTCCCGTATCTGCATATGTTTATAAAAGCATATTTAGTAAGAAACACGACGAAAATGTACCGCAGAAAGACGAAATACAAAGAAACCTTTGTAAATCTTCCGATATGTGATAGTAACACATTTGGCTTTGTAGATCTTCCGATATGTGATATTAATACATTCTGCTTTGTAGATCCTCCGATATGTGATAGTAACACATTCTGCTTTGCAGATCTTCCGATATGTGATAGTAACACATTCTGCTTTGCAGATCTTCCGATATGTGATAGTAACACATTCTGCTTTGTAGATCTTCCGATATGTAATAGTAACACATTCTGCTTTGTAGATCTTCCGATATGTGATAGTAACACGTTTTGCTTTGTAGATCTTCCGATATGTGATAGTAACACATTCTGCTTTGTAGATCTTCCGATATGTGATATTAACACATTGTGCTTTGTAGATCTTCCGATATGTGATAGTAACAACACATTCTGCTTCGTATATTACACATATGTGTATATTACACATATGTGTATACACATAAGTTGAATGTAAGGATAGGAAAGAAGTGGCTGCGACCATTAGATAATCTACTTTCCCGTATCTGCATATGTTTATAAAAGCATATTTAGTAAGAAACACGACGAAAATGTACCGCAGAAAGACGAAATACAAAGAAACCTTTGTAAATCTTCCGATATGTGATAGTAACACATTTGGCTTTGTAGATCTTCCGATATGTGATATTAATACATTCTGCTTTGTAGATCTTCCGATATGTGATAGTAACACATTCTGCTTTGTAGATCTTCCGATATGTGATAGTAACACATTCTGCTTTGTAGATCTTCCGATATGTGATAGTAACACATTCTGCTTTGTAGATCTTCCGATATGTGATAGTAACAACACATTCTGCTTCGTAGATCTTCCGATATGTGACAGTAACACATTCTGCTTTGTAGATCTTCCGATGTATGATAGTAACACATCCTGCTTTTTCGATCTTGCGATATGTGATATTAACACATTCGGCTTAAGGTTTAATATAATATGTATCGTGTAGTGTTCATATAAAATCATAAATTTTGATAAAACCTCCCAAAAAGGGTTGTATTTAAGTGCTTCCTACAGCTATTTTAAGAGGCAGACGATTCCACGCCACAGGACCAGCAACGGCAAAACTCTATCATAATACCCCGCTTTATTGGATCGATTTGGAACATCGAGTTCATTAGATGAAGAAGAAATCGTCTTTTAAGTCTAGTACTCTCCGAAGGAATGTCTTTAATCTAAGGTATACCTTAATAAATACTGAATAATGATTATAGTTTTAGTTCTCTCCGATGGATCGTCTATCGTTTCAAGGTTTCTTCCTCATCATCGGGGGAGCACAAACAAATATTATTTGTGCTCCCCTGATGACTAAGTGAAAGCCTTGAAATCGGTAGGGTTATACAGTTACAAAAAGTGGAATAAACAGTGTTTGATAAAACAAATTACAATGTCTTTAAACTTCCACAATGTTAATGTCTTAACTATAAATAATATATGTATACCTTCACATATACTGAATTTATTATCATTCAAAGTGTTTATATATTTTTAGGACATACTGTACATGTATACATAATATAAATATTGCGATCTGGACTCTGTTGACACTGCGAATACAGTGGCCTCAGGTGGCACTAATCGCCAAGCATCCGTCGTGAAGGAGTGTTTGCCGTCAACAAGTGTTTATTCAGTAGATACATACCTATATTCGATAGTCTATTATACGAGTACTACAAAACATGTCTGCTTACGTAGATATTTCGTCATATATGTATTCGGTATCTCAAATTACAAGACGAATCATATTATGTGAAGTCAAAAGAAAATGTGTAGTTTGTCTATGTCTAAAGGTCTTTCGGAGTGTTGTACCGCGTGGTTTGGCTTATAATGCCGACGTTTCGAAAACGTTGCATTTTTCATCTTTCAGCGAAGCTGACTACAAAAAAGTCCTTAAGATGACAACTGCCACGTTTTCAAAATGAAAGCATCATAAGCCAAACCACGCGGTACAATACATTTCAAAACACCTTATACAGAGTGTCACAAGTGACCAAAGTTATGCTGTACTTCTTAAAGATATTTGGTAGATAATCAATTCCAATAATTTAGGACAATATATTACTCTATTGCACTTTCTTTGTGTACTGTTCAGCTTGGTGGGTTTAATACAGATCTCTTCCAACCAACCAGAAAGGTCTTAAACAAGCCTTAAGAGAAAACCAATCAGGAGCTCAGTTTAAAAATCTAGATACCTACAGGGGACGAATCCGCACTCCCCGGATTGGAAGACACGCGTATTACCAACTAGGCTACAGAAATCGTCAATCATTCTATGTACTATTTTTAAAAGCTGGATGAAGTCATGTATCACTTAACAACCAGAATTAAATTGTACTCCTAAAGTAATACAAATCGGGTTTAAGAAAGAGACTGTCGCTTTGTAGAGCATCGTCAGTCCGTGCGACAGAGACGACGCTCTACAAAGCGACAGTCTTTTTCTTAAGCCCGATGTGTATTACTTACCGCCGGGAACTGTCTTCCAAACCCTACGTTCAAATTATATAATGTTTATTTCATAATATTTTTAATCCCTCAATAATAGTGGGTGGGAGAGTTTATTATCTAAACGACGCTATATAAATTGTCCTTTTCATTGTTATTCATTCATCTCCGTGTCCGGATCATTGATTATGGCAGCTGTTTCCAGTAGGAGCCAACACAGATCGCCTAATCATTCGCATCCATCAGGTCCTACCACATAATTTTATCCTGATGTTCGGACAAACTAGCATGAGTTGTGAGTCATGTACATCTCCAAAATCACATTCAGTGCAACTTTCGTTAACCCTTCCTGTCCTGTGATATGTAACTAGTACACATTGCTTCTAAAAACTTTAATATCTCTATAAATATAATCAATACTGGGTTCAGATTTTAGGCATTCCTCCATAATACATTAACGCATTGAATCAAAAAATAATATTAATAATAATTAGCACTTATCGGGCACATCGCAGATATTTTGTGAAAATCGGGAATAAATTCACCTATACAATCAAGCGTGTGACGTAGGTATATTCATTCTAAAAAACCGTTATGGGTGAGGAAGAGACGCTATTCACGTCTCACTCTCACTCTACTTCGGTATATGGGAACGCAAGAAATAGAATCTCAGTTCGCTCGCTTCTCTCACTTCAGTAGCTCGCGGGCTTTCGTTTGAGGTGGTCGCTTTGCCCGTTTTATGAACGTCAGCCGATGATTTTTTCTCATGTTTTCAACAGTTAAATTTCAATTATTATCACTTTTGACTTCAAATATAATTAAGTTAAGCGATTGGCTATGAATATTCTTATTTTTTCGATTTTAAATCGCTCATTTTTACATGTATATTGAATACACATCACCGGAACGGGCGGATTTTTTTATAACAGGAAGGGAAACGTTAAAGAAACCCCATCTTTGCATGTTCACCTTGCATCTAGTCACCCTTACTCGGAGTCTATTCGGTGATCTCTAAGTAAGCCAAGGCAGTTTAGTATTTTCATTACTCATAACCAGACAGTCTCACTTTAATGAGACTGTCTGTTACATTAATAATCATCATCATGTCGTGTAACTCATGACTACCATGATAGCCTCCGATGACTCCTCTCCATCCATACCTGCACTCCGCAGGTCGAAGAGCAGTTGTTAAGGGTTATAAACTTGCGTCTTTTACTTGATAAGTCCAACGCATTGGGATTCTCATATTGTGTACAAACCTCTTCAAACTGTCTCCTTGGGCACGAGCAATCGTCGAAGGCATACTGTCGGCACGAGCAATCGTCGAAGGCGCACTGTCGGCACGAGCAATCGTCGAAGGCATACTATCGGCACGAGCAATCGTCGAAGGCATACTATCGGCACGAGCAATCGTCGAAGGCATACTGTTGGCACGAGCAATCGTCGAAGGCATACTATCGGCACGAGCAATCGTCGAAGGCATACTGTTGGCACGAGCAATCGTCGAAGGCATACTGTCGACACGAGCAATCGACGACTCGTCGAAGGCATATTGTCGGCCATCTGTCGGTGATTATCAGTTCTTCGAGAATGAAGGCGTTAGTTCGCCTTGCTCTCCATGGAATTTGTAATAAATAATGAATTGAAAATCAATTTATACACATAAAAAACTCTATAAAAGAGTAAAATTATGATAAAAATGAAAAATGGATTTCTTCGCGTCACAAATATTTAACTCCAGGTAACATAGGTTAAGAAATATTTGGCAGAACAATCTTGACACGTGACGCGAGCACGCAGTTAGTCCAAAAGTAACTGGGACGAGGATTTAAATCCGTCAAGAATTTTTAGCGATGTTTACAGTTCGCTGACTAAACTAAGACGAAAAATAACTATTAGCAGAGCTTTATTTATCCCTCGGTCCAATCCGATACGTCAACATTATTTAGAAATGGCGAAAAATCGCGTTTGAAAACATAAATCTCGGGAGATTTATGACGAAGCTAAAACACACACGACCCGGAATAAAAAAACAACACCCAGATGCCGATGATGTGAACCTGTGGAACGAATCTTGAAGTTTTAAATCATCAAACTAGAATAATTTATGTTGTTTGCTTTGTAATCGGGTTCATGGAGTTAAAATCACCTACTGTGAGGTGGTTCTAGATAGATATTATTGAAAAATATTCTTTAAAATTACGAAAGACGTAAAGCAAGGATGTATGATGTGACCTTCGTTTTTTAATTTATATATATATATATATATATATATATATATATATATATATATATATATATATATATATATATATATATATATATATATATATATATATATATATATATATATATATATATATATATATATATATATATATATATATATATATATATATATATATATATATATATATATATATATATATATATATATATATATATATATATATATATATATATATATATATATATATATATATATATATATATATATATATATATATATATATATATATATATATATATATATATATATATATATATATATATATATATATATATATATATATATATATATATATATATATATATATATATATATATATATATATATATATATATATATATATATATATATATATATATATATATATATATATATATATATATATATATATATTAGAAATATTATCGAACATGTAAATACAATCCGTACCTCGTACCATTTTCCACCAATCGCAAAAGAGATGTCTCAACTGCTTTAGTCAGATGTCAAAATACTATCATGCTGCCTTGATTCGTGCTTGATATCAAAATTGGAATTTGAGATATATGTGAAAAATTTCTAAATTATATAGAACTTTACTCCACCGACTACCACCCACATAGATATAGGAAAATTGCCAATTTCCCATTTAGATACGTTTTTTTAACGATAGCGAAATAAGAATCGATGTGATAAAAAATCTACCTTCGGATTGAGAAAAGGTCTCGTCATAATCATCATCGCTGGGCTTCGTAGTCGAGGATCACCTCGACATTGCAACGTCAATTCAATTGGAAAGCGAAGCTGCGCCGTGGAGTTTATTTTTTTAAATGAATGAGCCGTTACACACCAGCAAACTTATTGGCCACACCGCTGTACTGGATCCGATGGCACACTGAAGTGAGACGATCGGAGCATACCGGCATGTGTTTTTCGCCCTTTTGAATGAATAGATATGACCGAAGTCATAGGTATCATCATACTCCCAATCACTACGTGGAAAAAATGCCTGCGTTATTCGAGGGAAGTAGCGCAGCGCGGGGTTCGAACCGACGATTTTCCGCACGAAAGTCCAGTGCATTACCGCGCGGCCATGCACCTCTAGGTAGAATAGGTCTAATCTCACAGAGAGAAGCAATTTAGCTATTGATCATAGACCGGCCCGCGAGCTGTTTATGTTTATATACAAATTATGAAAGAAAGAACTATAAAATAAAATTGTTGAATAGAAGAAACACACTACATTTCCGACACGAAGAAGATTTATTTAAATATATAAATATCTTATTTAAATGTGACCCGAATTGAAAGTTATATCATTATTGTTAACTTGGATCGATCCACTGCTGGATCAAGGTCTCCCCGAGTCGACTCCAAATAATTTGATTTTGTGTTCGTTGCTGCCATGTGATGCTGCCACGCTTCCTGATTTCATCCATCCAGCGTACTTTGGGTTTTTTGTGTCTCTTTATGCATTTTGGGTACCAATGGATTATTTCGGATGTCTATCGGAAATTCAACAGTCTGGTTACATGCCCCGCCCATTGCGACTTCTGCACACCTTTATTACATCTTCTATCTTGACTTTGTTTGCAAATTTGAATGCATCTTTTAGTAAATCTAAAAAAAAGAAATATCTTCTTGTTCTCTGTGTCATGTCAGGTCCCCCCAACGTTGAATATCACCTGAGAGTAGACATCTTTGTCCCAGGCAGCCTGAAAAAGATCTCAAATGACCCCCTATGCCAGTCCAATCACGTATATTGCAGAGCCAGGAGATTTGCCTCCTGCCAACACCTCTTCGACCTTCTATTTTGCCTTGGATGATCAGGAGCAGAAAGAAATATAATACAAACAAAATTTAAAAAAAAACACTTTAGCTACATATTTATTTTTGACGTGTAATAAGTATCCAAAATGAAACATTTTTCTTCAGATAGTAATTTATGTAATATAAAACTTGACATTTTCTGGTTGGTCGTAAGAGAATACCTATCTAATAAAATACAATATCACAATATCCCCGAATACTAGGCAGAAGAAACCTGTGTTATTCAAGAGTAGCACGGAGCAGTGTTCGAATCAGGTACCTTTCGCACAGAATTCAACTAACTGTATTTCATCTAAACTAACTGTATTTCATCTAAAATTATTTTAATTCTACACAAGTTCAAATAACGCAATATTTTTTCCTCTAAATCTAACAAAAAAATGTTAAATGTGGGTTGCATATGTAAAATTTATATGGTATATGCGACACATGGAAAAGAAGCACCATCACCGTCACGACGTTAAGTCTCTCGTCTTCTCAACATTAATATGACGAGGACTCTGAGAGCAAGCCAGAGATGTAGAATAGATGCATTCAAAATATGGCGCTCAAGAAGAATGATACGAATTATATGGACAGCAAGGCGAACTAATGCTTTTACTCTCAAAGAACTGAAAATCACCGAAAGATTGTCGACAATATATATATGCCTTCGACGAACTCTCCGATTCTGTGGACACATTGCTCGTGACCAAGGAAACAGTTTGGAAAAGCTTATGGTTACTGGAAGCGTGGAAGGATGACACACGAGAGGAAGAGTCCCAATACGCTGGACTGACCACTTGAGAGATGGAACAGGACTACCCTTAACAACTGCTCCTCGAACGACAGAATGTAGGGAGCATGTATAGAAAGGATTCGTCAAGGGCTATCATGGTAGTTACGATGGTCAGCTATGAGACATAATGAAGATGATTCACAAATTGTTATTAAATAAATACCGTGCAATAACGCACTGGACTTCCATGCAGAAGGTCGCCGGTTCGAACCGTCACTCTCCTCAAATAACACAGTTTTTTTTCCGTCTAGTATTCGGGGGTACTCGTATAAGGATACCTATGACTTCGAACAAAAAAAAAGGAAAAAAAAACAAGCCCGGGTGATCCAATGGTCTGAATTCGGTGAGCCATCAAATTCAATACAGCGGTGTAGCCAGTGAGTACTGGTGTGCAACGGTTCAGTGATTTACAAATAACTCCGCGGCACAGCTTCGTGTTCCAACTGAATTAACGTTGGAATGGCGAGGGGATCCTCGAGTACTAGGTCCAGCAACGGCGATTGAAGAAAAAAAAAAGGTCGTGAGAATAAAATGAGCCATAAAGTTCTATGGTATGCCTGTTAGAAGGATCTTAACTCTTCTGAACGGGACTGTTGCGGATATTGGCTTATTTCATATCACATTACCAAAAGCAAAAGTAAATTTTCTTCTAAGATTGAGCACGTTAGAAAGCACTCATCAACGTACTTAAGTGACTTTGAATATATGTGTATGTTTGTGTGTATATATGTATGCATATACATTACTTTTTATTTTATATAATTTTTTTTATTCTGTATAATTTTTCATTATTTTTAATGTTAACACATCTTGTATTTTTCAAAGTAATTGAGAAAAGCCTGTTTTGAGGAAATAAATAAAATATCTCAAACGACTTACCTTAATATTTCCACAAAAAGTAGAAATTAAAAATAATTTCCCTCTAATTAAACCATTCAACACGGCAAGTATTATATTGGGTCCTTACATGTGAAATTGGCGTTTTGTTTGGGAGGAACATAAAGTTGATTTTTTTTTAATATAATATATTTATTTAATGAAAGTATGTACCATTGCTATCTATGCACTTTTGCCATCTCATAGGTAGTTCATCGATCCCTTTACTAAAAAAACCATTCGGACGGGAATCAATAAAATCTTTGAAGTCGGTTTGGACTGCCCCATCGGAGTTGAATTTTTTCCCTTGCAAGAAGTTATCCAAATTTCGAAAAAAATAGTAATCTGTTGGGGCAATGTCCGGAGAGTACGGTGGATGTCTTAGACATTCCAATTGAAGCTCTTCTAATTTGGTAGCCGTCTGTTGTGCAATGTGTGGTCTAGCGTTATCATGAAGCAGCAGTGGCCTAGAGCGATTAACCAGCCTCGGCTGTTTAGCAGCTAGCTTTTCCATCATGGTTTGCAGTTGCTGACAATAGACATCTGCCGTAATCGTCTGGCCAGATTTAAGAAAGCTGTAGTGAACGACACCAGCACTAGTCCACCAAACGCTCACAAGTAACTTTTTTGGAGTCAATTTTCGCTTGGGGCATGGTTTGGCTGGTTCGGCAGGGTTCAGCCATTGCGATGAGCGCTTCCGATTATCATACAGGATCCACTTTTCATCACAGGTAATGATTCGATTCAAAATCCCTTCATTATTGTGCCGGTTGAGTAATGCAACGCAGCAGTCAACGCGCGTTTGTTGATTTGCTTCACTCAATTCGTGAGGTACCCACCTTTCAAGCTTTTTCACCTTCCCAATTTGCTTCAAGTGGATTAAAACAGTTTTTTCACTAACACCGCAGCCTGCAGCTAACTCGGACGTGGTTTGCGATGGATCCGCTTCCACAATAGCATTCAATTCTTCATTATCAACTTTGGTCTCCGGCCGTCCACGGGGCTTGTTCTGCAGGTCGAAATTTCCAGAACGAAAACGTTGGAACCAAAAACGCACTGTGTTTTCTTTTGCGGCACCGTCGCCATACACATCATTAATCCTTCGAGCCGTTTCTGCAGCACTGGTGCCACGGTGGAACTCGTACTCGTAAATAACGCGATATTTCAAGTTTTCCATTTTATAAACTGAGTGACGCAAAGAAAAAAAACAATTGAGGAAAAAACAAATGAATTATAATTTTCGAAACACAAATACTTGAGTAAATAGCTGTATAAATTTGAATTTGGTATTCCTAACCAAAGAGAAGATATTTGAGATCAAAGTTGACAGTACGGCAAAACGCCGGTTTCGTATGTGGGGACCTAATATTATATAACATACAGTCATAAACAATAATTAAATGGTAAGAACGGAAGTTTCCTCTGCGAAATCCAATTCGTAAGTGATTTCGTGTTGGTACCGGCAACAGCCAATGGCAATTAGTTTGAAGAATGCCTTAAAAGTTCCTTGATATTGGAAGAGTGGCCAATTGCGATCTGTAATCGTTCCTCGTGCTGGTGCGGGAGTAACATTCTCGAGTTGTGCCAAACATGCGAAGGTCAACTCTTACACAATACCTGAGTAGACTTTTACATAGCCAAGTTGCTTTTACGATATTTACTATATTTGCGAACATCCAAGCTTCGATAACGATATCTTCCTGGGTTGAACTTTTGAAACTCGTAATAGAGACCTGTGGACTAGGGAAGGAGTTAGAAATGGGTGGTTAATTCAAAACCCTAAACCCATTAGATTTGATTGATTTTTGGTTTCCAGTTTGTATTTATGGAGTACGATATTTTTTTCAGTAATAATTTTTTTAATACATATCATCGTGCCGTGTCTCTTGCAGGGTAGGTAGACAGAACGTATCCCCTATATTATGTATATTTTTGAAAAACGATAAAGAAGGCAAAAATCCAAGGTTTTGTAAATACATAATGGATGCTCAGTTACGAGTATATAAAGTATTTTGGAGTGTTGTACCACGTGATTTAGCTTGTGATTCGATAAAGTTGCAGTTTTCATCTTCAGGGTTTATTTATCGTCAACTTCCACAACAAACAGTTCACTTCCACTACACTTGATGTATCTCTGTAAGATTAGCCGGCGTATCCAATTTAAAGAACTGCGGGTACGCTTTTTTCTACTTGCTTCATATTTTTGTCTCCTTTTTAGCCTACCTACTCAGTTCCTTCCAATTTCTGTCATACGTTGTCCCTCTATGTATTCTTATTATAGTTCGGAAATTCTAGGATGAGTCCTGTGACAGCTCACAAATTTGCCCCAATACAACCTAACGTAATGTATTTACCTAAATAACTTGCTATTTATTAGAATTGAGGCTTATATTAAAGTTGATAAAGTAATTAAAATTACTGAACATATCGTTACAAGGTTGTATTGGGGCAAATTTGTGAGCTGTCACAGGACTCATCCTAGAATTTCCGAACTATAGTCATGCATTTCTTCAGCATTTATTTACCTTTTTCTACATCCATGTATAACAACACTAAAAAATACAACTTGTCCAATAATACACACATTGGCCTACTGGTTGTATTACAATGTTACGAAATAAACACGCCGCACCAGTTTACCTTTCCCTGCCAGCTCTGGCTGACGTAACAGAGACCCGCTGGCAAGAGTGGCACGCTATGTTATGTTATGTTTGTTACGTTATATTGCATACAAAATACTGCCTTTCGAGTATGGATGTGGGATGGGGGCATTGAATGAGAGTGAAAGGAAGGTTTATGAGAATATCAATTAATATTTACTTTATCACCACTGATAACATTAATCCTTGCGACACGTATTTCTATATTATATCTCGAAACTCCCTTCACATGCGGAATGATCCTGATTAGTTACGAGACCAATGATTGGGTTAAACTGGTGTCATGTTTCATCGGAAGTGTGGGGGATTAGTTGACCCAAAGAGAGTTGAAACGAGTATTCTGCGATGATAATCTAAACTTGAAACTTCGACAACGGTTAGTCAAATGCTACGTTTGGTCAGTGTTATTACATGGAGTGGAATCATGGCTCCTTAAAATTGGTAGTATGAACCGACTGGAAGCATTCGAAATGTGGATACACCGGAGAATGCTACGGATACTCTGAACGGATATGGTCAGCAACACAAGGGTTCTTCAAAGAGCCAAAGTTGATAGAGAGCTACTGACTTATATTAAAATCTGAAAGGTGTCATATTTGGGTCATGTACTGGAGAAAAGTACAAATTACTGCACCTGATCATCCAAGGAAAAATAAAGGGTCGAAGAGGTGTTGGCAGGAGGCAAATCTCCTGGCTCCACAATATACGTGATTGGACTGGTATAAGGAGCGTTGGGGATCTTTTTCGGACTGCCAGGGACAAAGATGCTTACTCTCAGGTGATAGTCAACGTTGGGGGGACCTGACATGACGCTAGGAAGAAGAAGAGTTGTAACCTTTTGCATTATTTGGTTAATTATAACTATTTTATTTTTACTCACTGCTTTATGGCATGTGTAAAGTTTCTAAATTCATTGTTTTATATAACTTTAATCACGTATGTAAAATTTCAATAATCCTTTCTTTGGTTTTATGGCTCGTCTTTATAATGTGTGAACTCTTAAATGTGGTGTGTTTTGATGCTTGTATGAAGGACATTAAAAGATGAACCTTTGATGATGAAGGACATCTAAAATTACCTGAAAGGATGTATTATATTGTATTACACTATAGTTGTATTAAGTACAACCTGGCGGGCTTATTTCCATGTGGCAATATCTCCCAGCCAACCAGGAAGAGGCCTTAAGTGCAAATCAGACTGGCATACTGGGAATCGCAACATCCGGGTTGGGAGACGAGCGTCTTACCAAATAGACCACGGAGGTTGTCATGAAGGGTTGATTAGCGTGGAACATGCATATAATTAAATCTCACAACTTATCAAGTTAAGAGGTTGTGATAGAGATATTGAACAATCGGTAAAAGAATCAACTTATTTTTTCATATTTATATGCCCTCGGTAAGATACAGGCAAAAGCCTGTATTACTGAAGAAACGACAAATGAAAGGCAATAAATCCAGATTCATATAAATTGAAGGTATCCACTTTATATTACATGTTTTGTATCTTGTAGTTTATCATAGATCATGTTTTCATACAATTTCAAAAGCCCCTTGTGCGTACATGTACTAAAAAAAAATACTGGTGTAAATAAATAAATAAAATAAATGTGTATCTAAAATTCTAAATTTTAGATACACTTATCTTCCAAAAAAATATTCTTAAACACACGACTGTAATAATCAAATTATTCTTAAACATACGACTGTAATAATCAAATTATTATTAAACATTCGACTGTAATAATCAAATTAAATATATGATTTCCAAAACTTGAAAATAAACAAATAGAACCTTTTTCAAGGGGATATTATGGGACAAATTAAACAAAAATAAACCAAGAATAAAATACCATCGAATAAAAGCCTTCCAGTCAAGACCATATCACAATAATGTAAAGAAAGACGTATTGTATTACACTTTCCTTACATACAATACAACCTAGCGGGCTTATTGCCATGTTACAATATTTTCCAATCAATTATTGTAGAAAAATGCTGAACTTTGATTTAAGTGAAAATCAGACTAGAATAGTTTAAAAAAATTCTGGGTTCCGTCGGGAATCGAAGTCGCAACCTCCGGCGTCTTACCAACAAGTCAGGAGCCTTACCATCATCACTTCGGAGGTCTTCTTATTGTAGACTTGATTAAAGAAACCTCCGTGACCTAGTTGGTAAGATGCCTTTGTTCCGACCCAGAGGTTTAAAAGTCTATTCCCGTTAGCGCCCAATTTAATTAAAAAGAGTTCCAGTCTGGTTTTCAATTAACATAAGAGATCTTTAATATATTTTTGGTTGGTTGGAAGAGATAGCTATCTGGTAATTAATTCACTAGGTTAATTGTATAAAAACAATATTGATTTCAAACCGTTTGCGAATGGTAAGGCGCACTATTATTCAGAGATGATTAAAAAACAATATCATATATATTAGGTGTTAACATATTGTAAGTTGTGTCCGTTTTTTTCCAATTTAAAAAATGAGCACCAAAAGTAAAACAAAATTGTAAACTTTATACGTCATTCGAAAGAAAATTATCTGTTCTACAAGATATTGTGTTTGCTTTTACGTTATATATATTATTTTATTTGATTACAAGCCTTCAAAATGGAATGTCAAGTAGACGAAAGTGAGCATTTTCGACACCTCCTTCTGTTCGCGTTCAATCGAGGGAATAAAGCTGCCAAAGCTGCTCGCGATATTTGCGAAGGGTACGGTGAAGATGCTATGAATGAAAGGACAGCTCGTCGATGGTTTTTTGCGTTTCAAAGACGGTAATTTCGACCTGAAAGACATGGAGCGTTCCGGACGACCAGTGGACTTCGATGAAGACCGCTTAAACCATATTATTCATGAAGATCCCCTTCAAACCACTGTAGAATTGGCTGAGCAGATGAATTGTAGTCACATGGATGTATTCCACCATCTAACATCAATGGGAAAAGTCAATATCTTTAATCTGTACACCGCGTTAAAAATCAAATTCCACGAATCCTGTGCGCGGCACAATTTCGGCGTTTGTTAATTTCTAAGTTTAAACGCGTATTTTGTTTAGAACCACTGATATTTGATTACAACACCAAGTGAACATGACATTCAAGTAATTTTCTGATAATAAATAATAGTCATTACTCTTAAGGAGACTCATTAAATAAAGGAGATAAACTAAACATTACGTAAAATACACAAAGGAATGCTACAGATCAGATCACAGGCGTTTGTGCTTCCCGCGAGGAACACGTTAAAAAACGATGAGGTTTAATAATATAATCTTAAGTTTAAACTTGAAAAAAGGCTGATCAATAAATACATAAAAGAGAGCTTAACAGGTTTACGAAAAATCTTTTTAACTAATTATTTAAATAATATTTTCACGGGATTACGATTCTGAAATCCCCACAAGGCCTCTTAAACATATTGAAGGCTATTATCATCCAAGGGCGGGCGCTCGATCGAGGTCTGCTTTCGCGGAATTGGGTCAACTCTCTCTCCTAGGACTGACAGAGTCGGGAGACTCTTGCAAATCTGTACACAAAGTTCCTAGGGCCAACACACAATGGAAGTCTTTAAAGTGAAATCATTTCCATATTATGTTATTCCCTCAACTTTGTGGAACAGTCTACGAGTGAAACTGTCGTTAAGGGCTTCGGTATTTCTTGGTCCTCGTGTATATAAATAGTACATTTTCTTTTCAATATTTATATAATATATACCTACAAGATAAGTATTCTGCGAAGTCTTTACCAAATATGTATGTGTACACACATGCAAATGCGGAAAAGTTCCTATTCTAGAAGTCGTGTTTTTTTTTGTTATATTTTCAATATGTCAATAGTAGTGGGTTCGAATCCCGAGTAACAGCTCCATTGAGGAATCTGCTCTCTAAACAGCGCTATATAAATTGTTGTATTATTACTACATAGATAACATCACTCCATGTTACTTTTGGGATAGCTTGAGGGGATAAATCATTACGCCTTTATATACATGCACACAGGTTTCGCATGTTTCTTATAATAATATTAACCGTTACAGTGCTGACAGTCTATGTATAGACGTTTTATAGTATTGAAAAAATGTCCAGTAGTAAAACGACTAAAAATACAATTTATATTATATAGCGTCATTCAGAGAGCAAACTCTCCTGTAGGGCGCTTCAACTATGGACTCGATACCACGACTATCGAAAGATTAAAAATATAACAAAATAAACACACGTAAGTTGAGTGTAACGATAGGAAGATGTTGGCTGCGGTTATTAGATTAGGAAATCTTCCCCGTATCTGTATATAACCAAAAATATTCCAAGTCAGATAAAACCAGCGTTTTACACTAATTTTAATCTCCGGAAACTCTTATTTAATGGGAAAGGCAAAAATGGAATACTTAGCAACAGTGGTGTGTAAAAAATTTTATGTGCTGACTGTGATAATTTCTATATAGGAAAGACAGGAAGATCTTTTGAAAAGAGATTTCGTGAACACAAATCCGCCTTAACAAATCCTCTAATTTATTCTGAAATGGCTAATCATTGTCACCGTGAAAACCATACTTTTTCTATCGATGATGCCCAATTCTTACATATCAGTAGTAACGGAAATAAATTGGACAGATTAGATGCCCTATAAATTTCTAAGTCAGTACATCGATCCGACCATCTGGTAAACAGTTATATCCCAAAAATCTCTCCGCTCTTGGCCGAAATCGTCCCATGCCTCCCTCACCCCTCAGCCCCCAACCGTTGAAGCGTGTATATCGGTACCAGTTCGAACAGAATTTAGTATTGTTTGTGCTCCCCTGAAGATGAGGTGAAAGCCTTGAAAGTATGTAGGTTATACTGTTACAAAAAAGTGGAATAAACAGTGTTTGATAAAAACAAATTACAATGTCTTTAAACCTCCACAACGTTAATGCCTTAACTATAAACAACATAAAAAACATATTTGGTTAGAAAACCGCAGAAAACTAACCAAATGAAGACAAACTACAAAGAAACCTTAATAGATCATTCGATATGTGATAGTAATACATTCGCCTTTAGGTGTAGTGTATGTGTATAGTGTTCATATAAAATCATCAATTTTGATGCGACCTTCTGCTAAAAAGGAATGCGACCGATGCGACCTTCTTCTAAAAAGGATTGTCTTCAAGCGCTTCCTAAAGCTGCACACGCAACCCATTTGTCATAACTTTAACATACCTTTCCCTCAGTTAAAATTTCTCCAACTATCCCTTTTCCCTCTTCAATCAGTCTTTCTTTTCCTCGCTTTCCATTTACTCCAGACAAATATATTTATTTTCTAACTTTTCACAACTCATTCTCTCAATGACGACAAATCATCTAAAGAATCCTTTCTCACTCGTATTTCTATTCAAATAACTATATCTCTAACAAACTGTTACCCTTTATCCAACCATTTCTTATTCTATCAAACAATACCATGTCTCCTAAGCAAATAACTATATCTCTAACAAACTGTTACCCTTTATCCAACCATTTCTTATTCTATCAAACAATACCATGTCTCCTAAGCAAATAACTATATCTCTAACAAACTGTTACCCTTTATCCAACCATTTCTTATTCTATCAAACAATACCATGTCTCCTAAGCAAATAACTATATCTCTAACAAACTGTTACCCTTTATCCAACCATTTCTTATTCTATCAAACAATACCATGTCTCCTAAGCAAATAACTATATCTCTAACAAACTGTTACCCTTTATCCAACCATTTCTTATTCTATCAAACAATACCATGTCTCCTAAGCAAATAACTATATCTCTAACAAACTGTTACCCTTTATCCAACCATTTCTTATTCTATCAAACAATACCATGTCTCCTAAGCAAATAACTATATCTCTAACAAACTGTTACCCTTTATCCAACCATTTCTTATTCTATCAAACAATACCATGTCTCCTAAGCAAATAACTATATCTCTAACAAACTGTTACCCTTTATCCAACCATTTCTTATTCTATCAAACAATACCATGTCTCCTAAGCAAATAACTATATCTCTAACAAACTGTTACCCTTTATCCAACCATTTCTTATTCTATCAAACAATACCATGTCTCCTAAGCAAGGCATATATTTCTATGCACATCTTATAGAATGGTTGTGGCTTAATTAGAACTGATTTTTTTTCTATAACAGCGCTGCACTCCTTTGAATTGAAGGCACTACTCCGTGGGGAAAATCAAAACGAGTGGGTTTCTCAGTTACTATGTAAATATTTACAAAAATGAATGATATATTTAGAATTCTATTTTAACTTTCATGATATAACAAACAATACGTGTTATTTCAAAGTATGACAATAATTTTATAGGGTAAAAAAGGCGTGACACTTCCTATAGGTTTCTTATGTAAAATTTATTCACGTTTCTGTAAAATGAATTAATAGCTGCTACACACGATCCAAATATTGCATGATAGTGTAAAATAAATGTACAAATTAAAGAGCTACGAGTATCAACGTATATTTATACATTTCTTTGTTTCATTCTTCATGGAAGCCGACTTTGTTTCATTCTCCATGGAAGCCGACTTTGTTTCATTCTCCATGGAAGCCGACTTTGTTTCGTTCTCCATGGAAGCCAACTTTGTTTCAATCTCCATGGAAGTCGACTTGGTTTCATTCTCCATGGAAGTTGACTTTGTTTTATTCTCCATGGAAGCCGACTTTTTTTCGTTCTCCATGGAAGCCGACTTTGAAGAAATATCTTAAAAAAATATTTTCAATGCAGAATACAATATAAACATTATGGAATAACGTACCAGGTCTAGAAGCATCAAGTGAATATATGGGTGGCGTGCGTAGCTTTGGGAACCACTTGGAGACAGCCGCTTTTGGGAGGTTTTATCAAGGTTTCTAGTTATATATGATCGTTGAACAAGTGCACTACACTATACCTAAAGCCGAATATGTTTAAATTGATAAATTAATAAAATCGGAAGATCTACAAACGTTTTGTTATTATTTTAGACAAGCACGGTTTATTTCATTATATATAATGGAACAACCCTTCCGGTTTCAAGGTTTTCACTTCATAATTAGGGGAGCACAAACAAGTTTTGTTTGTGCTCCCCTGATGATGAGGTAGAAACCTTGAAACCGGTAGGGTTCTACCGTTACATAAAGTGGAATAAACAGTGTTTCACTAAACAAATGACAATGTCTTTAAATACCCACAGTGTTAATGCCTTAACTATAAATAATCTATAAAGGTTTCTTTGTAAATCGTATTTCCTTGGTAAGTTTTCTGAGGTGTTCGTACCAATATGTTTCCTGAACATATGCAGATGCGGGGAAGTGTCTAATCGAATGGCCGCCATAGTCATACACTGAACATACATATTTATTTTGTAATGTTTTTGATCCGTAAATAATGGTGGGTTCGAGTCTCGAGTTGGATCACCCTTGAGAAGAGTCTGCTAGACGTCCTTGAGGAGAGTCTTCTCTCTAAACGTCCTTGACGAAAGTCTGATCTCTAAACGTCCTTGAGGAGAGTCTGCTCCCTAAACGTCCTTGAGGAGAGTCAGCTCTCTAAACGTCTTTGAGGAGAGTCTGCTCTCTAAACGTCTTTGAGGAGAGTCTGCTCTCTAAACGTCTTTGAGGAGAGTCTGCTTTCTAAACGGCGTTATATAACATAAATTGTCCTTTACTATTAAAATGATAAACATGGTATTAAGATTTATTTGCAGGAGTTTGAGTTCCTAATAAAAATAATTAGTCTTTCTCTGACAACAAATTTTTACTAAACATTTTAAAACCCAATTTTCAATAAGAAAAGTGCCAACAGGCTTGTTAAGTCTAAATCCGACCCTGCCAGGAAAGTTAGGATTTAAAATCCTAAAACTGAGCCTCTTCCATCTTCCAAATGACTCCCGGGGCCCAGACCCAGACCCAGACAAGGGCTCAGGATAAATAATAACCTACGGTTGATTACCAGACCTTTATCATGTCGCGTCACCGTGTTACGAGTACTACACTATCCAACTAAACTAATCTCATTCATTATTTCTTTAGTGTCGTTTAACTAACGGCTTTGCAGTGCAACTCGGGGGCCATGGTCCTGTTAAAACTTAGCCGATTTAGTCCGTTATTTTATGGACGTCCTTTGCATATTTAACTTTTATGTTTGAGGTAGTAATTAGTTGAACACTTCATTAATTCTATAAATTCTATAAATTAATAGGAAAATGAGGTTTAACGAACTTTATTAACAGGCAGAGGAACTATATGACAAGGGCGTATATTTACAGGCAGCGGAAACATATCGCTACCCTAATTTGTAAATTTGCTAACTCCTTAAATACCAACTTTACAGGGCGGCAATAAAACTGCATAACTATTCTAAATTAAATCTTATTAGCATTTTTTTTGTACTTAAATATCAAGACGACCAAGAGATACACTCCGAGTAAAATAAAATTAAATATCATTATTGCATCATTATTTTATGGATAATTATTGGAGTTAGCAATTTTGCGATGGTGAATATTTAAAAAATATTGTAGGAGTTAGCAAAATTGCATCTTAATATGAATTTTTACTGTGGAGGTCTCCTAATATTGAAAAACAAATAACTTGAAGTATTTTATTTGGATATAAATAATACAAGAGTGATGATAAAATACACAAATGAAACAATATAAAACAAGTTATAAAAATATAAATTATAAAAACAAAGGTTATGTGTGCACAATTTTGTTTTATAATATAATGTTGAAACATTAGATTTTGGGGCCAGAAGGACAGCTTATTATTATAGATCCATGGTGAACACATAAGTTTGTTCTTCTTTGTCTTTGTTTTATTTTTCATTTCTGGCTTCTTCTTTCTTCCGTTGGTGTACTTCGTACTCAGTGGCGGAAAAATTATTTTGTTCATAAGTAGTACATTTGTCACATGCATCTTTTTTAGGTTGGAAACCCCCTAATTAGCCCTTTCAAAATGTTTGTGAAATGAAGTAGACGAGAGAGATGTTGTAATATCTATTGTTGTGCACCATTCGGTTTTATAAAAATTATAAAGTTCTGATTTGGATCTCCATTTGGGCAACAAGTAATTTTTGGAAGTTCTTTTTCGGCAGAAATGGGAATCCATTTTTGGCAACGCATTAAAAAAGTTTCTAAGATTTTCATAAGCTTTCACAAATCGATTATTGTTGAATTTTTTAACAATAATTGCCATTTGTAATTCTAAACTACCGCTTTTCTTCTTCGAGTTTAATACTGTCATCCTATTTAAATCTAATGTATGCAAAAACATCGTTTTGCATATCCGTATGTCAGAATCATTCTTTCTTGGAAAATATGTTGTAGACGACACTTTACAGGATTTTTCCGGATCTGTTCTACTCCTCGATTTTTTTACCAGTAAAACTTTTATTAGCCCATCTACATAAATTCGTTGTTCTTTCCAATTCAAGTTCCAAAATTGGTTAAAAATGTTCATTCTGTCCTTATCCGATATAGAATAACACTTCAAGACACTTTTCTCAGAAACATGGCATTTACGCCTTTTTTAAAGTTTTTTATCATTCTTCAGTATTTTATTATTCCATGATCCATTGTTTTTCTTTTTTCTGCCTAAATATCTTTTTCCTTTCTCTCTGTTTGCCTTATTCTTAGTAGAGAACCAAGAAGAACTATCTACGTCACACCTTTTCTTTCTTCCTTTTTTAGTAGGTTGAAGTGGTCCATTATAATAATTTGAATCTGAATTATCTGAATACGGTACTAATGAAATTTTGACTCCTTGGCTTTCATCATCACTTATAATGTCATCAATGGTGTTAAATACCATCTCGGATTGTGTTATCAGTTCAGTCGAATTTTGTACAATATCCGTATTATCAGCACTTTCCATAATTATAATATTGTTGTAAACCGTGTCAGGTTGTGTTTCTATAATTCCTTTTGATAAATCTTCTGAGTAGTATCCGTATTTACATAATATTATGTGATTTTTGCATTATCACTATCAACGACTAAAATTGGCAATTCCATGAATAAATTTGGACTTTCTTGAAAACCATCACTCATACAATTTTTTTCATAACTTTTACGATTTTCTTGATTACTCCTACAATTTTCTGTCACTAATCCAACCATAATTTTTCCTCCGCTATTCATCTATAAAAATAGACAATGTTTATCAAAGTATTTTAATGGTTCAAATATTCATATTAATTTAAATAAACACAATTTTGTTTAAGCCCACCCAGTAATAATTAAAATGCAAAGTTGATGTCATAATGCAACACGATGTTTTATGTACATGTGTTGAAAAATTGTTAACTCCCTTAGTTGAATAAAATGAGATATTGAGTCATAAATAAGGGGAAAAAACTTCAAATTATCTTAACAAAATAGTGCTTATACTTATATTCATAGGAAATAATGCTTTTTTTCTTCAAAATAGTGTAACCGAACTCACCTTTTGAAGTAAATATTTTGACCGCTACCACAATGCTACTTGATTCTAATGGATTCACATACAAAATGGTGGAGTTACACATTTTGCAGTGTTGGAATTGGTAGCATTGGAGTTATCAATTTTTCTTGAGGCGTTTTTTAAGGCACTTTCAATAATTGTAGACATGTCAAATTTTTATAGCATGTGTATTTGAATGTCGAGAACAAAATGCAATTGTTAAGTCATTTTTCGACAAAAGTGGAGTTAGCAAATTTACAAATTAGGGTAGCGATATGAAAAGGGCGTATATTTACAGGCAGAGAAAACATATGAGAAGGGCGTATATTTACAGGCAGAGGAAACATGAGAAGGGTGTACATTTACAGGCAAAGAAAATATATGAGAAGGACGTATATTTACAGGCAGAGGGGCATCGCATCCATTCGCATCCCGGGGTTTCATCAGTTAATACGTCAGATGAAAGCAAGCCTTTTTTAGCAAAGATCTAAATAATAAATATTTTAGGCTCCCAGATTGGGTTGCGCTTTTCTTTTCTTTTCTTGTTTTGATAATTAAATAATTGATATGCACGTGAAATAACAATCTAGATTTATTTATCATAATTACGGGAAATAAAAAAGGAAACATAATGTCTCAGAACAGTGATACATATGCCACTAGAAAGGGTGCCGAATTATAATGCGTGGCGTCACAGCAGAGGCCACCGAATTCGAAGCTATAGGTGCGTCACATACGATCGTACGAGTATCTCGCAGTTTCTTAACTCGGCGGTCGGCCATTCCGTTATAGCGTGTATTTGCAATTTTAAAGAATTTGAAATTATAAAATTCATTCTTAACTCGCGGACCGTACAAAAAGAGGCGGCGGGCCGGATTTCGCCCCCGGGTCATAGTTTACCGATCCGTGAGTTAATAGACAATAAAAAAGTGGCCAGATGCATGATGCGCACGCAGATATGCAGTTTCTTGAATGTGCATTGAATATGATTATGGGACTATAAAGCACTCACAACAAGTGTTAAATTGTCCGAATATAGGGACTACATGATCTGGGCAAGACTTGATTGATGCGAATGATAGGGCACTTAAATCCGGTTACTTCCTCTGGAAACATACATTCATCGATACCATCAAGGCACTTTCCTCTCAGGATAGGCAGAGAGGACAGATCGCCGACTTTCCTATCTCGACACACATCCTTAGCCTCTTTCGCATCCATACAACTTCTACGATTTGCCTGACTTTCTACGTTTTCTTCTTTCAGAACATAATTCACTTGATCCAACCATACTGCCTTGGTCATTCTCTCACACGTTTTCCATTTACATCTGTCTTCTAAGTCTATCTTCATTCATTCGTTCTACATGCCCAGACCATCTAAGCGTGCACGTCTTCGCCTTACTCAACACACCAGCGTCAAATACATTCACATATATTTTTTATCACTTGACTCAGTCAAACGTTGTCGCATTTATTTATTTTTCGGCATTTATTCGGCCTTTCTTAGTCTTTTCTACGTTCATATTTCACTTCCATACATCAAAATTCGTACCAAAATACTATTGTGGACTATCATCTTAACTTTTTTTAATTTTTTTATTAAACAAAGTAGGTAATATATTGTACAAATATTTGTCAAGGCTATACCTATATACACCCTGTGTGTGCTACAGCGTTATCTGTCTACTGTAGTGTGAATTTAGTTCATTACAATAGATCTTTGTAGATGACAGTGCTTAAACAAGGCTATACCTATATACACCCTGTGTGTGCTACAGCGTTATCTGTCTACTGTAGTGTGAATTTAGTTCATAACAATAGATCTTTGTAGATGACAGTGCTTAAACATAATATTTATGGAAGTTGGAAGGCTTAGATGCACTTACCCCGTATATGCACTTACCCCGATTCACCTAAATATATTGTACAAATATTTGTCAAGGCTATACCTATATTCAAATTTATTACTTAACTAATCTTATTTATGTGTTATAATGTATGCATCATCTTAGCAAATGTGGATACTATCCGGTTCGAATATACATATTTTAATGCTCCATTAACTTTATTTCCTATCGCCACATCCTTTTTAACTCTTTCATCATATGACAAATTATTATCCAAATAGAAGAATTCCACAACTAACTTCAATCTTTCTTTATTCAACTTTCTATTTTCTTTCCCATTTTTGTAACACTATTACTTTGGATTTTCCAACCTTATTTCTTAGATGTTATGTTCTTGTGACATGTGTTTTCTTAGATGTTCTTGTGACATGTGGCTTAAATAACATTTAATGGTCCGGATACAGAACCGAACGAATGAATAAGTTCATTAACACGGGAATATCCATTGACATCGCAAAATACAAGCACTTTCTAATGAGAAAGATGTAAATTGATCCATGGGTACACGAGCCAACGAGATAAACATATCATATATCCGAAACGATATCACGTTTCAACTTTCAAACAGAATATTCAGTTTACTTATCCTAAAAATTCCCTTCCCGTCTACCGAGCGTTACAATCACAACTTTTTTAGCAAATACTTTTTATTAACCTTTCCCTTCCTGTGCTAAAAAAATTCGCGCGTTCCCGTGCTGTGCATTCAATACACATGTAAAAATGAGCGATTTAAAATCGAAATGAAAAATAAGAATAATCATTGTCAATCGCTTAAATTAATAAAATTTGAAGTCAAAAGTGATAAAAATTGAAATTTTATAGCTGAAAACATGAAAGAAACCATCGGCCGACGTTAAAAAACGGGCGAAGCGACCACCGCAAACGAAAGCCTGCGAGCTACTGAAGCGAGCGAACAGAGATTCTATTTCTTGCGTTCCCATATACTGAAGTAGAGTGACAGTGAGACGTGAATAGTGTCACCTCCTCACGCATAGCGGTTTTTTAGAATGAATATACCTACATCACACACTGGCACACGTTTGATTGTATTGGTGAATTTATTCCCGATTTTCACAAAAAAATTCTGATGTGGCCGATAAGTGCTAATTATTATTAATATTATTTTTTCATTCAATGCGTAAATGTATTACGGAGGAATACCTAAAATCTGAACCCAGTATTTATTATATTTATAGAAATATTAGAGTTTTTAGAAGCAATGTGTACTAGTTACACATCACATGACAGGAAGGGTTACACATGCCAATGATGGAAAGAGTCTAAGATTGGTTTGTAACTGCTTCCAGAGTATTACTATATGGAGAATAAAGGATCAAACCTCTCACGCGTTATATACGAGTATGAATGGAAATACTCGTAATTGCCTTTCTAAGTGCGATAGTTAGAAAGAATGATAAAAGTTTGGAGACGCTGGTGATCACGGGGACAGTGAGAGAAAGTGAGCAATAGGTAAATGTCCTATGAGATGGACGGATCAAATAAAGGAGTTTATAGGATTCTCATGAGCTTATAGGAATATGCAATATGAGTATGCAAACTAAAACAAGTAATTTCAAATGGACACTCGCATACTATATGGATCTAGGTTCGTTGCCGCTAATTTGTTTTGATCCTAGGAAACAAGGCTTTTGCGTGTATTTTACTGAAGACTAGATAAGAAGCAAATGGAGTGAATTGATGGCGCAAGATTATTTATTTTATGTTCATGAATTGAATCTGTTATAACGTTATCATTGTACACTGTAGCAGCAGAATAAAAAAAATGAGGGAATTAAGTAGTAGATGATAATGTAATGAATTGAATTTAAGGTGGTTCTTGGAAGAAACAACTGTTATAATGGCTTCGATTAGAAGCGGCGAAAGACAAAGAGCATCGACCCGCAGAAGAAACAGCCGTTATGCAGAGTTCCCAACTGTCGTCGCAGACGTCTCCATTTACTCGAGTGAACCGCCTCCCACGGCACATCACGCCTCGCCACTCCGTGGCAGTGTCACGCTGCAGAACCTCAGCAACTCAGCACTCACTCGACCTTGAGAACCCCATGACCCACACGTACCTAGCTCAACTGTGCTATTTTTTACGGTCCTTTCTTTTTCTCATTTCTCACACCGGAATAATAAGAAATACATAATACTAATATATAATATATAAATACATAATAATACGAAATACATATTATATACTCGTCTATACCGTCACGTCGTCTCCCTGTCGGGGTATCGCGATGCGCCTCTTTCGTCCCTTCTACATCCATACACCCTCTCATACAACTCCTACGATTTCTCTGACTTTTTACATTTCCTTATTTCAAAATATCATACACTTGATGCAACTCAACTTTCCTTGGTTTGCTTTTACCACGCCTTTCACTCATATTTGCGCTGTATATTTGTTTTGTCAATCTCTCTTAATTCATTCGTTCCATGTGCCCAAACTATCTCAGAGTGCTGTTTTTAATCTTACTCAACGCCTTAAGTTCACACCCATCCCTTGTCCCTTCATTCCGTATTCTGTCATACATTGTCACCCCATGTATCCTTCTTAGTGCACGTATTTTTACAGTATTTATCACTCCTATACATCAAAGTTGGTTAAAAAAATACTGTTATAAACAGATACTCGATCTACACAGAATCAAAATCTTAGCAGATTTTGATTCTGTATAGATCGAGTACATATGTCTTAGTGTCTTATTACCATTGTTTCCTATCGCTACACGGTGTTCTATATCCCTCGTCACTCTCCCATCTGAGAAAATATTACCTAAATAAAAAAATTCTTCAACTTGCTTCAATCTTTCATAACTCACCCATATATCATATATCGTATTTATCTCTTCTAGCTTGCTCCAATCTCTCATAACTCACCCATATATATCACATTTATCTCTCCTTTCTTGTTCCAATCTTTCATAACTCACCCATATATCATATATCGTATTTATCTCTTCTAGCTTGCTCCAATCTCTCATAACTCACCCATATACGAGTATATCACATTTATCTCTCCTTTCTTGCTCCAATCTTTCATAACTCACCCATATATCATATATCGTATTTATCTCTTCTAGCTTGCTCCAATCTCTCATAACTCACCAATATATATCACATTTATCTCTCCTTTCTTGCTCCAATCTTTCATAACTCACCCATATATATCGCATTTATCTTTCCTTTCACACGTTTTTAACACCAATACTTTGGATTTCGCAACATTCATATGTAAATTTTCAAATAATAAATTTGAGATTAGTGGCTATCAAAATAATTTTCAAGAATTTTTATACAAACAAAATATGAAGACCGCTGTTGCCTAGTTGGTAGACGCGTGTCTCCCAACCCGGAGGTTGCGGGTTCGATTCCCGATGGAACCCAGATTTTTCAAAAAAGATTCTAGTCTAATTTTCAATTAAGTCCTCTTAAACATCTTTCTGATTGGTTAGAAGATTTTGCCACATGGCAATAAGCCCATCAGATTGTACATGATACAACGAAAGTGTAATACGATACAATATGAATTTAAAACTATTCAAATTATTAAATATACTCCGTAAGGAATATATTGTCGTGTTAAGCGGGTTAAGTTTTTGCAATACGTATGTATATTAATTGTAATTTATTTTTAACAAACACTGTTTATTCCACTTTTTTTATGACGGTATAACCCTACCGGTTTCAAGGCTTTCACCTCATCTTCAGGGGAGCGTAAACAAGACTTGTTTACACTCCCCTGAAGATGAGGTGAAAGCCTTGAAACCGGTAGGGTTATACCGTCATAAAAAAAGTGGAATAAACAGTGTTTGTTAAAAATAAATTACAATGTCTTTAAACCTCCACAACGTTAATGCCTTAACTATAAACAACATGTATATTAATTGGTGTTTTTTCTTTGCAAACTTTTAATTTGAAAACTCTATAAAGTCGGAAAATTGAGTAGAAAAAAACAAATTATAATCATAACCCACTGTGCTACCTCGTGATTTAAATTCTAAGCAAAATATACAGAAGGCCTCGTTATACTCGTATCCGCAAACATAGCAGGGTCGGATCAAGGAAAGAATTTAACAAGCAGTCGTTCGGGAAGATTAGTCCAAGTAAACAGATCAACATTTCTCATGATGTAAAGTAGGTCTTAAACATTTCTCATGATGTAAATAAATATTTGTTGTTACAAAAATCATTCTTGGGAGTTAATGCACCAGCTATCTAGCCATCTTTTAGACGGCCTTCCTGGCATGCAATGTCCTGCGAGGATCTCATGTGCTGTTATGTATAGGATTCTGAAGATAAAACACAGAGTAAAATACAGGAGGTGTCCGTTAATCATGATATCGTTTAATATAATGTTCGCATTATCGATTAAATAAAAATCATGATAAATTTCGAATAGCTGTGATTTTTAAAAACTAAAATGTACATATAACATATATGTTACAATACATTAAAACGAAGAACATTTATAGCCAATAAAATTCTAGCCTGTCCCTATCAAGAATTTAATAATTTTTATATCCTTTTTTGGCCTCAATTTTTACTGACTTCAAAACCTTCAACTGGTTCTAGACAGTGTTTCAACTTCATCTGTGGTAGATGATTGATTGTACTAATTCGATCCAATAGGATAGGGAATAATGATAGAGCTTTTGATGTTGCTGGTCCTGTGGCGTGGATTATGATGATATATGAACACTACACACATACACTGCACTACACTTAAAGCCTTATGTTGCTATCACATATCGAAAGATCCACAAAGGTTTCTTTGCACTTTGTATTTCCTTGGTAAGCTTTTTGCGATTTTCTTACCAAATATGTTTTTTTAAATATAAATCAGAGAAGTATCTAATCTAATGGTCGTGGCCACAACCTTCCTACCCTTACACTTAATATCGATATTACAATAAGACGCCACATCGATCTGTTAATCTGGAGAATAAATTAACGGCTGGAGGATGAGCGTCTGGCCTTCGCAAGGTAGACCAATGTTCACCAAACATGAAAAGGACAGAGATGTAGCTCAAATTCTCAATTGATGGGCTTTATCAAAAGTTATAAGAGTTTATACCTTCAAACTGGGGTGTTGAAGGCAAATGCTCTATATTCCATGGACCGTAAGGCGCACCAACGTTCCTATTATCCAAGGATTGCAGATTACCGAAAGACATTCGACAACAAGCAGACAAGATCGTTGTTGGCAAAAAAGTTGTTTCTGATTAATTTGTATGATACGAGTATGTTACTTCGTAACATATCCCCATTGGCTTTGCGGGCATTTTGAAGAGTGTGGCCATGAGAAAATATTGGGAGTTACATTGTATTCGACTCTCTTATTCCATCCTTCAGGTTACAAATCACTGAAGTAGGAACATTACCCACTGTCCGTTTTCATAAGTATTTTAATAAAACCGCATACCGAAGAGTAAACAATGAAAGTGTAATAATACAATATAATACATGGGCAAAGCATTAAATCGTTTATAATGCATTTTTTAACATGAAATGAGCTGAGTCAGTCAATTGAAG